>CM017914.1:15357718-15881178 GCA_008369825.1 Triplophysa tibetana | reverse complement strand
TGACTCTCTCAGCACTCAAAATGAGCGTTTATGAAAACTGACTGAGATCCTTTGCTAAACTCAATTTTTCATTATGCAGCCAGCCCTTATCTCTCAGCCCTCAGAATGAGCTTTATGAAAACTGACTAAGATCCTTTGCTAAACTCACTTTTTTCATTGGCAGCCAAAATGCAATTTTCAGTGAAAATCTCATGTTTCTGACTCTCACAGCACTCAGAATTAGCGTTTATGAAAAGTGACTATGATCCTTTGCTAAACGCGATTTTTCATTCATGCAGTCAGCCTGTTATACACAGATTGCTGTTTTCAGTGCAAAGCCCTTATTTCTGACTCTCACAGCACTCAGAATGAGCGTTTATGAAAGTGACTATGATCCTTTGCTAAACGCGATTTTTCATTTATGCAGCCAGACTGTTTTACACAGAATGCTGTTTTCAGTGCAAAGCCCAATTATTTCTGACTCTCTCAGCACTCAGAATGAGCGTTTATGAAAACTGACTAACTCCTTTGCTAAACTCACTTTTTCATTACGCAGCCAGCCTGTTTTACACAGAATACTGTTTTCAGTGCAAATCCCTTATTTCTGACTCTCACAGCACTCAGAATGAGCGTTTATGAAAACTGACTATGATCCTTTGCTAACGCACTTTTACATTATGCCCCAGCCAGTTTTAACAGAATACTGTTTTCAGTGCAAATCCTTATTTCTGACTCTCTCAGCACTCAGAATGAGCGTTTATGAAAACTGACTATGATCCTTTGCTAACGCACTTTTTCATTATGCCCAGCCTGTTTTAAACAGAATGCTGTTTTCAGTGCAAATCCTTATTTCTGACTCTCACAGCACTCAGAATGAGCGTTTATGAAACTGACTAAGATCCTTTGCTAAACTCACTTTTTCATTATGCAGCCAGCCTGTTTTACACAGAATGCTGTTTTCAGTGCAAAGCCCTTATTTCTGACTCTCTCAGCACTCAGAATGAGCGTTTATGAAACTGACTAAGATCCTTTGCTAAACTCATTTTTCATTATGCAGCCAGCCTGTTTTACACAAATGCAATTTTCAGTGAAATCTCTGTTTCTGACTCTCACAGCACTCAGAATGAGCGTTTATGAAAAGTGACTATGATCCTTTGCTAAACTCATTTTTCATTATGCAGCCAGCCTGTTTTACACAGAATGCTGTTTTAGTGCAAAGCCCTTATTTCTGACTCTCTCAGCACTCAAATGAGCGTTTATGAAAACTGACTAAGATCCTTTGCTAAACTCAATTTTTCATTATGCAGCCAGCCTGTTTTACACAAAATGCAATTTTCATTGAAAATCTCATGTTTCTGACTCTCACAGCACTCTGAATGAAAGTTTATGAAAAGTGACTGTGATCCTTTGCTAAACGCGATTTTTCATTGATGCAGCCAGCCTGTTTTACACAGAATGCTGTTTTTAGTGCAAAGCCCTTATTTCTGACTCTCTCAGCACTCAGAATGAGCGTTTATGAAAACTGACTAAGCTCCTTTGCCTAACGCACTTTTACATTATGTCCCCAGCCAGTTTTAAACAGAATACTGTTTTCAGTGCAACTCCCTTATTTCTGACTCTCTCAGCACTCAGAATGAGCGTTTATAAAAACTGACTAAGCTCCTTTGCTAAACTCACTTTTTCATTACGCAGCCAGCCTGTTTTACACAGAAAGCTGTTTTCAGTGCAAAGCCCTTATTTCTGATTCTCCGAGCACTCAGAATGAGCCTTTATGAACACTGACTCTGATCCTTTGCCTAACGCACTTTTACATTATGTCCCCAGCCAGTTCTAAACAGAATACTGTTTTCAGTGCAACTCCCTTATTTCTGACTCTCTCAGCACTCAGAATGAGCGTTTATGAAAACTGACTATGATCCTTTGCCTAACGCACTTTTACATTATGTCCCCAGCCAGTTTTAAACAGAATATTGTTTTCAGTGCAAATCCCTTATTTCTGACTCTCTCAGCACTCAAAATGAGCGTTTATGAAAACTGACTAAGATCCTTTGCTAAACGCGATTTTTCATTTATGCAGCCAGCCTGTTTTACACAGAATGCTGTTTTCAGTGCAAAGCCCTTATTTCTGACTCTCTCAGCACTCAGAATGAGCGTTTATAAAAACTGACTAAGCTCCTTTGCTAAACTCACTTTTTCATCACGCAGCCAGCCTGTTTTACACAAAATGCAATTTCAGTGAACATCTCATGTTTCTGACTCTCACAGCACTCTGAATGAAAGTTTATGAAAAGTGACTGTGATCCTTTGCTAAACGCGATTTTTCATTCATGCAGTCAGCCTGTTTTACACAGATTGCTGTTTTCAGTGCAAAGCCCTTATTTCTTACTCTCACAGCACTCAGAAGGAGCGTTTATGAAAAGTGACTATGATCCTTTGCTAAACGCGATTTTTCATTTATGCAGCCAGCCTGTTTTACACAGAATGCTGTTTTCAGTGCAAAGCCCTTATTTCTGACTCTCTCAGCACTCAGAATGAGCGTTTATGAAACTGACTAAGCTCCTTTGCTAAACTCACTTTTTCATTACGCAGCCAGCCTGTTTTACACAGAAAGCTGTTTTCAGTGCAAAGCCCTTCTTTCTGACTCTCCGAGCACTCAGAATGAGCCTTTATGAACACTGACTCTGATCCTTTGCCTAACGCACTTTTACATTATGTCCCCAGCCAGTTCTAAAGAGAATACTGTTTTCAGTGCAACTCCCTTATTTCTGACTCTCTCAGCACTCAGAATGAATGTTTATGAAAACTGACTATGATCCTTTGCCTAACGCACTTTTATATTATGTCCCCAGCCAGTTTTAAACAGAATACTGTTTTCAGTGCAAATCCCTTATTTCTGACTCTCACAGCACTCAGAATGAGCGTTTATGAAAACTGACTAAGATCCTTTGCTTAAATTCACTTTTTCATTATGCAGCCAACCTGTTTTACACAAAATGCAATTTCAGTTAACATCTCATGTTTCTGACTCTCACAGCACTCAGAATGAGCGTTTATGAAAACTGACTATGATCCTTTGCTAAACTCAATTTTTCATAATGCAGCCAGTCTGTTTTACACAGAATGCTGTTTTAGTGCAAAGCCCTTATTTCTGACTCTCTCAGCACTCAAAATGAGCGTTTATGAAAACTGACTAAGATCCTTTGCTAAACTCAATTTTTCATTATGCAGCCAGCCCTTATCTCTCAGCCCTCAGAATGAGCCTTTATGAACACTGACTCTGATCCTTTGCCTAACGCACTTTTACATTATGTCCCCAGCCAGTTCTAAACAGAATACTGTTTTCAGTGCAACTCCCTTATTTCTGACTCTCTCAGCACTCAGAATGAATGTTTATGAAAACTGACTATGATCCTTTGCCTAACGCACTTTTATATTATGTCCCCAGCCAGTTTTAAACAGAATACTGTTTTCAGTGCAAATCCCTTATTTCTGACTCTCACAGCACTCAGAATGAGCGTTTATGAAAACTGACTAAGATCCTTTGCTTAAATTCACTTTTTCATTATGCAGCCAACCTGTTTTACACAAAATGCAATTTCAGTTAACATCTCATGTTTCTGACTCTCACAGCACTCAGAATGAGCGTTTATGAAAACTGACTATGATCCTTTGCTAAACTCAATTTTTCATAATGCAGCCAGTCTGTTTTACACAGAATGCTGTTTTAGTGCAAAGCCCTTATTTCTGACTCTCTCAGCACTCAAAATGAGCGTTTATGAAAACTGACTAAGATCCTTTGCTAAACTCAATTTTTCATTATGCAGCCAGCCCTTATCTCTCAGCCCTCAGAATGAGCCTTTATGAACACTGACTCTGATCCTTTGCCTAACGCACTTTTACATTATGTCCCCAGCCAGTTCTAAACAGAATACTGTTTTCAGTGCAACTCCCTTATTTCTGACTCTCTCAGCACTCAGAATGAATGTTTATGAAAACTGACTATGATCCTTTGCCTAACGCACTTTTATATTATGTCCCCAGCCAGTTTTAAACAGAATACTGTTTTCAGTGCAAATCCCTTATTTCTGACTCTCACAGCACTCAGAATTAGCGTTTATGAAAAGTGTCTATGATCCTTTGCTAAACTCAATTTTTCATTATGCAAGCCAGCCTGTTTTACACAAAATGCAATTTTCAGTGAAAATCTCATGTTTCTGACTCTCACAGCACTCTGAATGGAAGTTTATGAAAAGTGACTGTGATCCTTTGCTAAACGCGATTTTTCATTCATGCAGCCAGCCTGTTTTACACAGATTGCTGTTTTCAGTGCATAGCCCTTATTTCTGACTCTCTCAGCACTCAGAATGAGCGTTTATGAAAACTGACTATGATCCTTTGCCTAACGCACTTTTATATTATGTCCCCAGCCAGTTTTAAACAGAATACTGTTTTCAGTGCAAATCCCTTATTTCTGACTCTCACAATACTCAGAATGAGCGTTTATGAAAACTGACTAAGATCCTTTGCTTAAATTCACTTTTTCATTATGCAGCCAGCCTGTTTTACACAAAATGCAATTTTCAGTGAACATCTCATGTTTCTGACTCTCACAGCACTCAGAATGAGCGTTTATGAAAAGTGACTATGATCCTTTGCTAAACTCAATTTTTCATAATGCAGCCAGTCTGTTTTACACAGAATGCTGTTTTAGTGCAAAGCCCTTATTTCTGACTCTCTCAGCACTCAAAATGAGCGTTTATGAAAACTGACTAAGATCCTTTGTTAAACTCAATTTTTCATTATGCAGCCAGCCCTTATCTCTCAGCCCTCAGAATGAGCATTTATGAAAACTGACTAAGATCCTTTGCTAAACTCACTTTTTCATTATGCAGCCAAAAATGCAATTTTCAGTGAAAATCTCATGTTTCTGACTCTCAGAGCACTCAGAATTAGCGTTTATGAAAAGTGTCTATGATCCTTTCCTTGCTAAATGCGATTTTTCATTCATGCAGCCAGCCTGTTTTACACAGATTGCTGTTTTCAGTGCATAGCCCTTATTTCTGACTCTCCCACCACTCAGAATGAGCATTCATGATAACTGACTAAGATCCTTTGTTAAACTCACTTTTTCATTAGGCAGCCAGCCTGTTTTACACAAAATGCAATTTTCAGTGAAAATCTCATGTTTCTGACTCTCACAGCACTCTGAATGAGCGTTTATGAAAAGTGACTATGATCCTTTGCTAAACTCAATTTTTCATAATGCAGCCAGTCTGTTTTACACAGAATGCTGTTTTAGTGCAAAGCCCTTATTTCTGACTCTCACAGCACTCAGAATGAGCGTTTATGAAAACTGACTAAGATCCTTTGCTAAACTCAATTTTTCATTATGCAGCCAGCCTGTTTTACACAAAATGCAATTTTCAGTGAAAATCTCATGTTTCTGACTCTCACAGCACTCTGAATGAAAGTTTATGAAAAGTGACTATGATCCTTTGCTGAACGCGATTTTTCATTCATGCAGCCAGCCTGTTTTACACAGATTGCTGTTTTCAGTGCAAAGCCCTTATTTCTTACTCTCACAGCACTCAGAATGAGCGTTTATGAAAAGTGACTATGATCCTTTGCCTAACGCACTTTTACATTATGTCCCCAGCCAGTTTTAAACAGAATACTGTTTTCAGTGCAAAGCCCTTATTTCTGACTCTCTCATCACTCAGAATGAGCGTTTATAAAAACTGACTAGCTCCTTTGCTAAACTCACTTTTTCATTACGCAGCCAGCCTGTTTTACACAGAAAGCTGTTTTCAGTGCAAAGCCCTTATTTCTGACTCTCCGAGCACTCAGAATGAGCCTTTATGAAAACTGACTCTGATCCTTTGCCTAACGCACTTTTACATTATGTCCCCAGCCAGTTTTAAACAGAATATTGTTTTCAGTGCAAATCCCATATTTCTGACTCTCACAGCACTCTGAATGAGCGTTTATGAAAAGTGACTATGAACCTTTGCTAAACTCAATTTTTCATAATGCAGCCAGTCTGTTTTACACAGAATGCTGTTTTAGTGCAAAGCCCTTATTTCTGACTTTCTCAGCACTCAAAATGAGCGTTTATGAAAACTGACTAAGATCCTTTGCTAAACTCAATTTTTCATTATGCAGCCAGCCTTTTTACACAAAATGCAATTTTCAGTGAAAATCTCATGTTTCTGACTCTCACAGCACTCTGAATGAGCGTTTATGAAAACTGACTAAGATCCTTTGCTAAACGCGATTTTTCATTCATGCAGTCAGCCTGTTTTACACAGATTGCTGTTTTCAGTGCAAAGCCCTTATTTCTTACTCTCACAGCACTCAGAATGAGCGTTTATGAAAAGTGACTATGATCCTTTGCTAAACGCGATTTCTCATTTATGCAGCCAGCCTGTTTTACACAGAATGCTGTTTTCAGTGCAAAGCCCTTATTTCTGACTCTCTCAGCACTCAGAATGAGCGTTTATGAAAACTGACTAAGCTCCTTTGCTAAACTCACTTTTTCATTACGCAGCCAGCCTGTTTTACACAGAATGCTGTTTTCAGTGCAAAGCCCTTATTTCTGACTCTCTCAGCACTCAGAATGAGCCTTTACGAACACTGACTCTGATCCTTTGCCTAACGCACTTTTACATTATGTCCCCAGCCAGTTCTAAACAGAATACTCTTTTCAGTGCAACTCCCTTATTTCTGACTCTCTCAGCACTCAGAATGAGCGTTTATGAAAACTGACTATGATTCTTTGCCTAACGCACTTTTACATTATGTCCCCAGCCAGTTTTAAACAGAATATTGTTTTCAGTGCAAATCCCATATTTCTGACTCTCACAGCACTCAGAATGAGCGTTTTTGAAAACTGACTAAGATCCTTCGCTTAAATTCACTTTTTCATTATGCAGCCAGCCTGTTTTACACAAAATGCAATTTTGAAGTGAAAGTGAAAGTGACCTATTTGTCAGATATGGTGACCCATACCCGAGATGTGACCTCTGCATTTAACCCATCCAGTGATTAGTGAACATACGCACAGCAAGTGGTGAACACACGTACACCCGGAGCAGTGGGCAGCTATCAGTGCAGCGCCCGGGGAGCGTGTAGGGGTTAGGTGCCTTGCTCAAGGGCACCGCAATCGTTACCTGCCGGCCCTGAGGAACGAACCGGCAACCTTCTGGTCACGAGTCCGACTCTCTGACCATTAGGCCACGATTGCCCCCTGTTTTCAGTGAACATCTCATGTTTCTGACTCTCACAGCACTCAGAATGAGCGTTTATGAAAAGTGACTATGATCCTTTGCTAAACTCAATTTTTCATAATGCAGCCAGTCTGTTTTACACAGAATGCTGTTTTAGTGCAAAGCCCTTATTTCTGACTCTCTCAGCACTCAAAATGAGCGTTTATGAAAACTGACTAAGATCCTTTGCCAAACTCAATTTTTCATTATGCAGCCAGCCCTTATCTCTCAGCCCTCAGAATGAGCATTTATGAAAACTGACTAAGATCCTTTGCTAAACTCACTTTTTCATTATGCAGCCAAAAATGCAATTTTCAGTGAAAATCTCATGTTTCTGACTCTCACAGCACTCAGAATTAGCGTTTATGAAAAGTGTCTATGATCCTTTGCTAAACTCAATTTTTCATTATGCAAGCCAGCCTGTTTTACACAAAATGCAATTTTCAGTGAAAATCTCATGTTTCTGACTCTCACAGCACTCTGAATGGAAGTTTATGAAAAGTGACTGTGATCCTTTGCTAAACGCGATTTTTCATTCATGCAGCCAGCCTGTTTTACACAGATTGCTGTTTTCAGTGCATAGCCCTTATTTCTGACTCTCCCACCACTCAGAATGAGCATTTATGATAACTGACTAAGATCCTTTGTTAAACTCACTTTTTCATTAGGCAGCCAGCCTGTTTTACACAAAATGCAATTTTCAGTGAAACTCTCATGTTTCTGACTCTCACAGCACTCTGAATGAAAGTTTATGAAAAGTGACTATGATCCTTTGCTAAACGCGATTTTTCATTCATGCAGTCAGCCTCTGTTTTACACAGATTGCTGTTTTCAGTGCAAAGCCCTTATACTCTCACAGCACTCAGAATGAGCGTTTATGAAAAGTGACTATGATCCTTTGCTAAACGCGATTTTTCATTCATGCAGCCAGCCTGTTTTACACAGATTGCTGTTTTCAGTGCAAAGCCCTTATTTCTTACTCTCACAGCACTCTGAATGAAAGTTTATGAAAAGTGACTATGATCCTTTGCTAAACGCGATTTTTCATTCATGCAGTCAGCCTCTGTTTTACACAGATTGCTGTTTTCAGTGCAAAGCCCTTATACTCTCACAGCACTCAGAATGAGCGTTTATGAAAAGTGACTATGATCCTTTGCTAAACGCGATTTTTCATTCATGCAGCCAGCCTGTTTTACACAGATTGCTGTTTTCAGTGCAAAGCCCTTATTTCTTACTCTCACAGCACTCAGAATGAGCGTTTATGAACACTGACTATGATCCTTTGCCTAACGCACTTTTACATTATGTCCCCAGCCAGTTTTAAACAGAATACTGTTTTCAGTGCAAAGCCCTTATTTCTGACTCTCTCAGCACTCGGAATGAGCGTTTATAAAAACTGACTAAGCTCCTTTGCTAAACTCACTTTTTCATCACGCAGCCAGCCTGTTTTACACAGAAAGCTGTTTTCAGTGCAAAGCCCTTATTTCTGACTCTCCGAGCACTCAGAATGAGCCTTTATGAAAACTGACTCTGATCCTTTGCCTAACGCACTTTTACATTATGTCCCCAGCCAGTTCTAAACAGAATACTCTTTTCAGTGCAACTCCCTTATTTCTGACTCTCTCAGCACTCAGAATGAGCGTTTATGAAAACTGACTATGATCCTTTGCCTAACGCACTTTTACATTATGTCCCCAGCCAGTTTTAAACAGAATATTGTTTTCAGTCTAAATCCCTTATTTCTGACTCTCACAGCACTCAGAATGAGCGTTTATGAAAACTGACTAAGATCCTTTGCTAAACTCAATATTTCATTATGCAGCCAGCCTTTTTACACAAAATGCAATTTTCAGTGAAAATCTCATGTTTCTGACTCTCACAGCACTCTGAATGAAAGTTTATGAAAAGTGACTGTGATCCTTTGCTAAACGCGATTTTTCATTATGCAGCCAGCATGTTTTACACAAAATGCAATTTTCAGTGAAAATTTCATGTTTCTGACTCTCACAGCACTCTGAATGAAAGTTTATGAAAAGTGACTGTGATCCTTTGCTAAACGCGATTTTTCATTTATGCAGCCAGCCTGTTTTACACAGAATGCTGTTTTCAGTGCAAAGCCCTTATTTCTGACTCTCTCAGCACTCAGAATGAGCGTTTATGAAAACTGACTAAGCTCCTTTGCTAAACTCACTTTTTCATTAGGCAGCCAGCCTGTTTTACACAGAAAGCTGTTTTCAGTGCAAAGCCCTTATTTCTGACTCTCCGAGCACTCAGAATGAGCCTTTATGAACACTGACTCTGATCCTTTGCCTAACGCACTTTTACATTATGTCCCCAGCCAGTTCTAAACAGAATACTGTTTTCAGTGCAACTCCCTTATTTCTGACACTCTCAGCACTCAGAATGAGCGTTTATGAAAACTGACTGTGATCCTTTGCCTAACGCACTTTTATATTATGTCCCCAGCCAGTTTTAAACAGAATACTGTTTTCAGTGCAAATCCCTTATTTCTGACTCTCACAGCACTCAGAATGAGCGTTTATGAAAACTGACTAAGATCCTTTGCTTAAATTCACTTTTTCATTATGCAGCCAGCCTGTTTTACACAAAATGCAATTTTCAGTGAACATCTCATGTTTCTGACTCTCACAGCACTCAGAATGAGCGTTTATGAAAAGTGACTATGATCCTTTGCTAAACTCAATTTTTCATAATGCAGCCAGTCTGTTTTACACAGAATGCTGTTTTAGTGCAAAGCCCTTATTTCTGACTCTCTCAGCACTCAAAATGAGCGTTTATGAAAACTGACTAAGATCCTTTGTTAAACTCAATTTTTCATTATGCAGCCAGCCCTTATCTCTCAGCCCTCAGAATGAGCATTTATGAAAACTGACTAAGATCCTTTGCTAAACTCACTTTTTCATTATGCAGCCAAAAATGCAATTTTCAGTGAATATCTCATGTTTCTGACTCTCAGAGCACTCAGAATTAGCGTTTATGAAAAGTGTCTATGATCCTTTCCTTGCTAAACGCGATTTTTCATTCATGCAGCCAGCCTGTTTTACACAGATTGCTGTTTTCAGTGCATAGCCCTTATTTCTGACTCTCCCACCACTCAGAATGAGCATTTATGATAACTGACTAAGATCCTTTGTTAAACTCACTTTTTCATTAGGCAGCCAGCCTGTTTTACACAAAATGCAATTTTCAGTGAAAATCTCATGTTTCTGACTCTCACAGCACTCTGAATGAGCGTTTATGAAAAGTGACTATGATCCTTTGCTAAACTCAATTTTTCATAATGCAGCCAGTCTGTTTTACACAGAATGCTGTTTTAGTGCAAAGCCCTTATTTCTGACTCTCACAGCACTCAGAATGAGCGTTTATGAAAACTGACTAAGATCCTTTGCTAAACTCAATTTTTCATTATGCAGCCAGCCTGTTTGCCACAAAATGCAATTTTCAGTGAAAATCTCATGTTTCTGACTCTCACAGCACTCTGAATGAAAGTTTATGAAAAGTGACTATGATCCTTTGCTGAACGCGATTTTTCGTTCATGCAGCCAGCCTGTTTTACACAGATTGCTGTTTTCAGTGCAAAGCCCTTATTTCTTACTCTCACAGCACTCAGAATGAGCGTTTATGAAAAGTGACTATGATCCTTTGCCTAACGCACTTTTACATTATGTCCCCAGCCAGTTTTAAACAGAATACTGTTTTCAGTGCAAAGCCCTTATTTCTGACTCTCTCAGCACTCAGAATGAGCGTTTATAAAAACTGACTAGCTCCTTTGCTAAACTCACTTTTTCATTACGCAGCCAGCCTGTTTTACACAGAAAGCTGTTTTCAGTGCAAAGCCCTTATTTCTGACTCTCCGAGCACTCAGAATGAGCCTTTATGAAAACTGACTCTGATCCTTTGCCTAACGCACTTTTACATTATGTCCCCAGCCAGTTTTTAAACAGAATATTGTTTTCAGTGCAAATCCCATATTTCTGACTCTCACAGCACTCTGAATGAGCGTTTATGAAAAGTGACTATGAACCTTTGCTAAACTCAATTTTTCATAATGCAGCCAGTCTGTTTTACACAGAATGCTGTTTTAGTGCAAAGCCCTTATTTCTGACTTTCTCAGCACTCAAAATGAGCGTTTATGAAAACTGACTAAGATCCTTTGCTAAACTCAATTTTTCATTATGCAGCCAGCCTTTTTACACAAAATGCAATTTTCAGTGAAAATCTCATGTTTCTGACTCTCACAGCACTCTGAATGAGCGTTTATGAAAACTGACTAAGATCCTTTGCTAAACGCGATTTTTCATTCATGCAGTCAGCCTGTTTTACACAGATTGCTGTTTTCAGTGCAAAGCCCTTATTTCTTACTCTCACAGCACTCAGAATGAGCGTTTATGAAAAGTGACTATGATCCTTTGCTAAACGCGATTTTTCATTTATGC
The DNA here is from genome assembly GCA_008369825.1 of Triplophysa tibetana. Taxonomy (NCBI): domain Eukaryota; kingdom Metazoa; phylum Chordata; class Actinopteri; order Cypriniformes; family Nemacheilidae; genus Triplophysa; species Triplophysa tibetana. The sequence continues at coordinate 15,869,477 of CM017914.1, read as the reverse complement.
AGCCAGCCTGTTTTACACAGAATGCTGTTTTCAGTGCAAAGCCCTTATTTCTGACTCTCTCAGCACTCAGAATGAGCGTTTATGAAAACTGACTAAGCTCCTTTGCTAAACTCACTTTTTCATTACGCAGCCAGCCTGTTTTACACAGAAAGCTGTTTTCAGTGCAAAGCCCTTATTTCTGACTCTCCGAGCACTCAGAATGAGCCTTTATGAACACTGACTCTGATCCTTTGCCTAACGCACTTTTACATTATGTCCCCAGCCAGTTCTAAACAGAATACTGTTTTCAGTGCAACTCCCTTATTTCTGACTCTCTCAGCACTCAGAATGAGCGTTTATTAAAACTGACTATGATCCTTTGCCTAACGCACTTTTACATTATGTCCCCAGCCAGTTTTAAACAGAATACTGTTTTCAGTGCAAATCCCTTATTTCTGACTCTCACAGCACTCAGAATGAGCGTTTATGAAAACTGACTATGATTCTTTGCCTAACGCACTTTTACATTATGTCCCCAGCCAGTTTTAAACAGAATATTGTTTTCAGTGCAAATCCCATATTTCTGACTCTCACAACAGCACTCAGAATGAGCGTTTTTGAAAACTGACTAAGATCCTTTGCTTAAATTCACTTTTTCATTATGCAGCCAGCCTGTTTTACACAAAATGCAATTTTCAGTGAACATCTCATGTTTCTGACTCTCACAGCACTCAGAATGAGCGTTTATGAAAAGTGACTATGATCCTTTGCTAAACTCAATTTTTCATAATGCAGCCAGTCTGTTTTACACAGATTGCTGTTTTCAGTGCATAGCCCTTATTTCTGACTCTCCCACCACTCAGAATGAGCATTTATGATAACTGACTAAGATCCTTTGTTAAACTCACTTTTTCATTAGGCAGCCAGCCTGTTTTCCCCAAATGCAATTTTCAGTGAAAATCTCATGTTTCTGACTCTCACACCACTCAGAATTAGCGTTTATGAAAAGTGACTAAGATCCTTTGCTAAACGCGATTTTTCATTTATGCAGCCAGCCTGTTTTACACAGAATGCTGTTTTCAGTGCAAATCCCTTATTTCTGACTCTCTCAGCACTCACAGAAACATGCTTATCGTACTGAAAACTGCTTTTTGTTACACAGTGCATCAGAGGAACCTAAAAAAAGTGCCTTTTGCAAGGGAAATCAGTTGATCAGTCAAAAGCTTTTTTTTTGCTCTTTCCACCTACAGAAACATGCTTATCGTACTGAAAACTGCTTTTTGTTACACAGTGCATCAGAGGAACCTAAAAAAAGTGTCTTTTGCAAGGGAAATCAGTTGATTAGTCAAAAGCTTGTTTTGTGCTCATTCCACTAACAGAAACATGCTTATCATACTGAAAACTGCTTTTTGTTACAGAGTGCATCAGAGGACCATGAAAAAGTGTCTTTTGCATCGGAAGTCAGTTGATCAGTCAAAAGCTTGTTTTTGTGCTCTTTAAACTTTCAGAAACATGTGTCACAGGTCGGGGCGGCCCACCAGGCTAAACCCACCCCTAAAACCCGTACGACCCTTGGGGAGTCGGACAGAGGCCTGGCAAAGATCACAGACAACAAGAAATGGTTCTTTATTAAGTTAGAAAAATGGATAAGAGATGTAAGAGGATGAGTCTTCTGGCAGGGTCGTTCCGTCCTGCGGATCAGCCGAAGGCCCACAGAGTGCAGTGTTAGAGGAGTATTCTGGTGAATGGTTCCGCCTTCTTCCACAGGTGTCGGACAGAGAACTTACGGCTGGGGAGCTTCACTGCAAAACAGTCCGGTGAGTATACAGGCACGTAATCCTCTTCTTCTCCAGGTGACAGACAAAGAACTTATGGCTGGGGAGCTTCACTGCAAAGCAGTCAGGTGCGTACACAGACACGTAATCCTCTTCTTCTACAGGTGACAGACAGAGAACTTACGGCTGGGGAGCTTCACTGCAAGGCAGTCGGGTGCGTATACAGGCACGTAATCCTCTTCTTCTACAGGTGACAGACAGAGAACTTACGGCTGGGGAGCTTCACTGCAAAGCAGTCGGGTGCGTATACAGGCACGTAATCCTCTTCTTCTACAGGTGACAGACAGAGAACTTACGGCTGGGGAGCTTCACTGCACAGCAGTCAGGTGCGTATACAGGCACGTAATCCTCTTCTTCTACAGGTGACAGACAGAGAACTTACGGCTGGGGAGCTTCAGGCTGGGGAGCTTCAGGCTGGGGAGCCTCACTGCTGGGGAGCCTCACTGCTGGGGAGCCTCACTGCTGGGGAGCCTCACTGCTGGGGGACAGTACACTCAATATCTGTGGAGTACAACAGTGTTCACCTCTTCTTAACGTCTTAGAACGTGACAGCGGGCTCAGGTAAGTGATGGACATCTAGCTGGTACAAGTTCACACTTCACACATCAAACAGTGCATCACACCACTTCATCACTGTAATTCGACACTCAGTGGGAAAAATATATATATAGAGGGCCGTCGCCCATTTGTTGACCTGGCATTCACATCAGGAAGTCCATCGACCAGAGAGAGAGGGTAAAGATCGAGTGGACTACTCACAGTCTCTCACAAACGATCTCACTGTCCAGCGATTCTCTCCTTCCGGTTGAGTCAGTGGGTCCTTCCTCCCAATAATCACAGTGCCGCGCCGTCCAACAGACCCACTCCCTCTCCCCCTCCGCTCCTGCTTCCTCCAAGACACACAATCCCCAGAACGACCCTCCCGTTGGTCTGTACACTCTCTTTTTATCCTGCCCCAATCACAACGTGTCCCAATCGCGGGGCTTCAATCCCCTCGTGCACAGCTGTCGGCGAGTTTGGCTAATTACCCCATTCGCGGGGATTTTGCGCTAATCCGGAACTAGCCCGGTGTTTCGTTGTTATGGGTCCGTCGGGGGCAATCGCGGTGAACATTAGTTCCGCCTTACAAGGGGAAAAAAAGTTGGAATTTCGTCACCTCGTGACATACCCCCCCCCGCCAAACCGTTCTAGTCCCTAGAACGTGGTGGCTCTACCCAGTCTCCGTACCGTGCCGGAGGCTGGCCTCGGTTGTCCCGGTGGGATCGTCTTGGGGGCGAGGGGAAATTTGCTTGATCAGGTTCAATGGCCGGTCCCCTTGGGACCACTGCCCAACCTATCATCGGGGTTCGGTGAGCTCTCTCTTCGGTGGGGATGATGGTGTCTACAGGACTTGGGTAGTTGGGGCAAGGGCAAATCAGGTTCCGATGCAATACCCGTTCTGGGCCGGTTCCCCCTTCAGGGCGACGGACGTACACGGGCTGGTCAGGTCGGGGTTGTCGTTGGACCACGTACGGTCGGGCCTCCCAACAGTCGCTCAACTTTCCCTTCCCCTGGCGCCGACTGTCCTTAACCAGGACCCTTTCTCCCGGCAGCAAGGGAGCCTCACGAGCTGTTTGATCGTACAATCTTTTGTACTTCCGCGCAGCTCGTTCGATTCGGACGGAAACCCGCTCATAAGCCAGGTGGAGGCACCGGTGGTGGTTGCTCACCCATTCCGTTAGGCTGGCCCCCTCCTCTGCGGGGATGGATCCGAACAGTAAGTCCGTGGGTAACCGTACGTGCCGTCCGAACATCAGGTACGTTGGAGCATATCCAGTATTGCTATGCACGCTGTTATTATAGGCCAGGACTACGGCCGGGAGACTTGCCATCCAATTACCCTGTTGTTCCACCTCCAGCGTCCCTAGCAGACCCAACAGGGTCTGGTTGAATCGTTTGCACCCTCCGTTCCCTTGGGGGTGGTACACCGTGGTGTGGGTCTTCCACGCCGACCAGCTGAGTTCTGAACCTGGTCCTCCATACTTTTGGGCCCATGGGGCTCCCATGAATATGGGCATGACATGTGGGAGACCCACCGGTGCATCTTCGTCTGCCATTGCTCCGCCTCTGTCTACTCAACCCAAGGTGGAACCCTGCCGACTATGCCAAGTATGTCACAGGTCGGGGCGGCCCACCAGGCTAAACCCACCCCTAAAACCCGTACCACCCTTGGGAAGTCGGACAGAGGCCTGGCAAAGATCACAGACAACAAGACTACAAGTAATGGTTCTTTATTAAGTTAGAAAAATGGATAAGAGATGTAAGAGGATGAGTCTTCTAGCAGGGTCGTTCCGTCCTGCGGATCCGCCGAAGGCCCACAGAGTGCAGTGTAAGAGGAGTATTCTGGTGAGTGGTTCCGCCTTCTTCCACAGGTGTCGGACAGAGAACTTACGGCTGGGGAGCTTCACTGCAAAACAGTCCGGTGAGTATACAGGCACGTAATCCTCTTCTTCTCGAGGTGACAGACAAAGAACTTACGGCTGGGGAGCTTCACTGCAAAGCAGTCAGGTGCATAAACAGACACGTAATCCTCTTCTTCTCCAGGTGACAGACAGAGAACTTAGGGCTGGGGAGCTTCACTGCAAAGCAGTCAGGTGCGTATCCAGGCACGTAATCCTCTTCTTCTACAGGTGTCAGACAGAGAATTTACGGCTGGGGAGCTTCACTGCAAAGCAGTCAGGTGCGTATCCAGGCACGTAATCCTCTTCTTCTACAGGTGACAGACAGAGAACTTGCGGCTGGGGAGCTTCAGGCTGGGGAGCTTCACTGCTGGGGAGCTTCAGGCTGGGGAGCTTCAGGCTGGCAGACAGTACACTCAATATCTGTGGAGTACAACAGTGTTCACCTCTTCTTAACGTCTTAGAATGTGATAGCGGGCTCAGGTAAATCATGGACATCCAGCGGGTACAAGTTCACACTTCACACATCAAACAGTGCATCACACCACTTCATCACTGTAATTCGACACTCAGTGGAAAAAATATATATATAGAGGGCCGTCGCCCATTTGTTGACCTGGCATTCACATCAGGAAGTCCATCGACCAGAGAGAGAGGGTAAAGATCGACTGGACTACTCACAGTCTCTCACAAACGATCTCATTGTCCAGCGATTCTCTCCTTCCGGTTGAGTCAGTGGGTCCTTCCTCCCAATACTCACAGTGCCGCGCCGTCCAGCCGTCCAACAGCCCCACTCCCTCCCCCTCCGCTCCTGCTTCCTCGAAGACACACAATCCCCAGAACGACCCTCCCGTTGGTCTGTACACTCTCTTTTTATCCTGCCCCAATCACAACGTGTCCCAATCGCGGGGCTTCAATCCCCTCGTGCACAGCTGTCGGCGAGTTTGGCTAATTACCCCATTCGCGGGGATTTTGCGCTAATCCGGAACTAGCCCGGTGTTTCGTTGTTATGGGTCCGTCGGGGGCAATCGCGGTGAACATTAGTTCCGCCTTACAAGGGAAAAAAAAGTTGGAATTTCGTCACCTCGTGACACATGCTTCTTGCACTGAAAACTGCTTTTTGTTACACAGTGCATCAGAGAACCATGAAAAAGTGTCCTTTGCAAGGGAAATCTGTTGATTAGTCAAAAGCTTGTTTTGTGCTCATTCCACTCACAGAAACATGCTTATCGTACTGAAAACTGCTTTTTGTTACACAGTGCATCAGAGGACAATGAAAAAGTGACTTTTGCAAGGGAAATCAGTTGATTAGTCAAAAGCTTGTTTTGTGCTCATTCCACTCACAGAAACATGCTTATCGTACTGAAAAACTGCTTTTTGTTACACAGTGCATCAGAGGACAATGAAAAAGTGACTTTTGCAAGGGAAATCAGTTGATTAGTCAAAAGCTTGTTTTGTGCTCATTCCACTCACAGAAACATGCTTATCGTACTGAAAAACTGCTTTTTGTTACACAGTGCATCAGAGGAACCTAAAAAAGTGTCTTTTGCAAGGGAAATCAGTTGATTAGTCAAAAGCTTGTTTTGTGCTCATTCCACTCACAGAAACATGCTTATATACTGAAAACTGCTTTTTGTTACACAGTGCATCAGAGGACAATGAAAAAGTGACTTTTGCAAGGGAAATCAGTTGATTAGTCAAAAGCTTGTTTTGTGCTCATTCCACTCACAGAAACATGCTTATCGTACGGAAAACTGCTTTTTGTTACACAGTGCACCAGAGGACCATGAAAAAGTGTCTTTTGCAAGGGAAAACAGTTGATTAGTCAAAAGCTTGTTTTGTGCTCATTCCACTCACAGAAACTTGCTTATCGTACTGAAAAACTGCTTTTTTTACACAGTGCATCAGAGGAACCTAAAAAAGTGTATTTTGCAAGGGAAATCAGTTGATTAGTCAAAAGCTTGTTCCCTTTCGAGGGAACTCGCACTGCGTCGCCATGGCAACGCTTTGGGGAACGCCTCAGCGTGACCAGCTCTGAGCACGTGTGTCAACATCGTCCAGTAGTGAAACGATACGTCATAGATGACGTATGGACCAGGAGGTATAAAACTACATCCGAAACAGTCGACTTCAACTCTTTTCTTCTCAGGAAAGGCTCTGTGTGAAGTGTGTGTGTCTAGTTAAAAGAAGTGTGTTTGGTTAGCCAGTTTGCTAATGTAACCCTCCTACACAATTCTTCTTTTAGTTTAAGGATTTATCAGGTGCATGGGAAATGAATTGGAGAGAGATTACTAGAATTTAAAATCAGGATGTATTCACAGCGACTAAACTTCGGGCATGTGACTCTGGCTAGAGTGTATAGAGGCCTGGTTAGCTTAAATATAGCTATACTGTGTTCGTTTGTTTTTTTTCACTGTGAGCATAAAACTCCCATGCACATATACTTAGCCACTATAACCCTTATTTGCAAACATGAAACTAAAATCACAACAATCACCTTTTAAACGCACACACTTAAATATCCGACCACAAAGGTTGAATATGAACAGAAAAATATTCTTATATTTATTTCCAGAACCAGGTGAATTAACCTTTTAAAATGTCCTCATGTTCCAAAGTAAATAACAATGAACAATACCCCGGGTTTTTTTTCTGTTCTTTTATGTCTCAGTTTTGTGGTACCACAACGTTGGCGCGCTTGTTGGAGCTCAGTTGAAAACCTTCCAATAATATTGTCTATACTCACGATTCCTCGGTAACAGAAAGATTACAGGGACCGTCTATTCAAACCGTTCCGTCCAATGGTGAGATACGCAATGTGGAAACCCGTCGGGAAGCTCTGTCTGTCCATATGCAAACGAGACACCTCCGGCCTGCAGCACGAATCCTGAGCACATCTATTGCAGCAACATGGGTGGCAGCGTCTGACGCACACTAGCCAAAAGTTCACAAAATCGAATGAGCTTAACTATATCTTGTTTAAAAAATGTCAATTTCACTTTAGTTCACAATGTCCATACTCACTCAGAAACTCGGTGGCAAAGTGGGTTTCTGGCTATATTGTAGCAGTTCGCACATGGCTAGGTATTAGCAGTTCGCACATGGCTAGTTTCACTTCAGTAGAATCTCTTTGACACACTTAACCAGCTCCAACACAAAGCTCAATCTCCCGTTTTATTACGGTTACAAAAAGACAAAAATACAAGAAAAATCCCCCCCAGGCTCTTAACTTTGATTACCAGTAACATATAAATCATACAGAACTTAGAACTAACTTTTGCTCGTAACTGTCTCTCCGGTTCTTTTTTTGTTGTCACTCTCGTTTTTAGTCTCGCTCTATCTTTTTAGTCCCGCCCCCTAAACAACCCGATTGATTTCCCAACTGCTCTCTAGATGGCACTGATTGGATATAAAACAAACTGACACCCAGCCACCCAATACAAAATAAAGGTTCAAAGGTTACTCACAACCGAGGATATTTCAACAACTCCACATTATAACTGCAATAACACGTATTAATACAAAAATGTATTACACACCAGGGACAATTAAACTGGCCCATATCTCAGGATATATTGTATTTCTGATAACAAAACACAAAATAATATATACATTTAACAGGGTGCTACACTAACATGTTTTATTACGAGCAATGATTCGCATGATCTGTGTGTAGTCTGTCTGGGAGCAGAGCGGAGCATTCACAGTCAGCGCTCGAGGGAGCTGACTGTGGAGCCTGTGAACTTTCACCACAGCGTACGCTCCGTTCCCGCTTGGCACTGTTTGATAAACACAGCCAGGTGCGAGCTCCGCGTGGTGATGGTCCCGCTTCTGCCGAGGCAGAGCGGAATCTTCGCTCGTGGGGCTCGCAGATGGATATCAGGGAGGCTGAAGAGACATGCTCCGGCTTCTCTTTACCCTCCGTGGCTTCCACCTCTCTCTCTGCTGAGTCGGGAGCACGCACTGCGGTTTCTCCCGCTCAGAGAGGGAGTCCGGTTCGGCAATGTTCTGCATCTGAGGATGTAGACATAACTAGTATCGAAGCAGGAGAGTTAGATTGTGTTCCCCCTCTTGCTGCCTCGGTACATGCCGATCTGGTAGAAGTCATGACAGCTGCGGTAGCCCAGCTAACAATAGACTGGCCGCAAGATAAACCTAACGCTCGTCCTGAGAATAAGATGGACGAGCAATGTCTCAAGCATAACACACAGCCCTCACGACGCAAACTCCCGTTCTTTTCTGACCTACATCAAGAGGTGTGTAGGTCGTGGCAGCATCCTTATACCGCACGAGTATTCACGCCACAGACCTGCATTTATTCTAATGTTCAGGGCTATAAAGAACGAGGTTACGGGGCGATGCCGAGAATAGAACAGACGCTTGCGAGCTATCTGTCTCCATCCACGGCTTCGTCCCTAAAAGCCCCTACCTTGCCATCAAAGCCATGCAGGGTGACATCGACTTGGATCGGCAAGGCATATGCGGCAGCAGGGCAGTCCGGGGCTTGCTTACACTCTGTGGCACTACTTCAGGCGTATCAGGCGGATGTGCTACGTGAATTGGTCGACACGGGACTGGTGGCGGCGGATGTGTTACAACCCGTCCGTCATGCTTTGGACGTTTCTCTCCGTGCTACTCGTGAGACTGCCCGTTCTTTGGGCCGCTCCATGGGCGCTATGGTAGCCACTGAGAGGCATTTATGGTTGAACCTGTCAGACATGAAACCATCTGACAAGTCAATTCTTCTGGACGCCCAATTGTCCCCTACGGGCCTTTTCGGCAACGCTGTAGACACCGTTGTTGAAAGGTTCGAGGAGGCTAAGAAACAGGATGCGGCATTTAAACTTTATCTTCCCCGCCGCGGACAAACTCCCCAGGCGGCGGGGCGAGAACAGCCACAGGCGTCCACTAGCTATCGTGAGCGTCAGAGGCAGAGTGTTGCTTCCCGAGCCCCACCCCAGAAGGATGGGGGTTCAGGAAGAAAATATAATCCGCACCCTTACAAACCTAGGACTGACCTGAGGAAGCTTTATGCCTTAAAGTGGGGAGTCTTCACTACTTGGTGTTCAGCTCACTGCATGGACCCTGTAAACTGCCCGGTTTCAACAGTGCTTGAGTTCCTGCAAGATCGCTTTGCTGCAGACTTATCCCCTTCTACTTTAAAGGTGTATATGTGGCGGCCATTTCTGCCTTTCATGTTCGGCTAGGGGGCATACCTGTTGGTAGAGACCCCTTAGTTCTACAGTTTCTTCGTGGTGCTCGCAGGTTGAGGCCTGTGAGCCACACTAGGGTACCTACCTGGGACTTGGCTACAGTTCTTGAGGGGCTGTCAGCTCCTCCCTTTGAACCGATTGATTCAGTCGCTCTTAAGTTTCTCACTCTTAAGACAGTCTTCCTGATGGCTATTACTTCTCTCAAGAGAGTGGGAGATCTTCAGGCCTTGTCGGTTTCCCCTACGTGCCTTGAATTTGCTCCTGGTTTGGTTAAGGCGTTCCTTTTCCCCCGGGTAGGATACGTGCCTAAGGTAATGGATAATGTACCGAGACCCATTACTTTGCAAGCATTCTGTCCTCCACCTTTCAGGAGCCAGGACCAGGAAAGGTTAAATTTGTCGTGTCCAGTGCTCGCACTGGACTCGTATGTACACAGAACTGCGGCTTGGAGGAAAGCGCAGCAGCTCTTCGTATGTTTTGGTTCACCGAAGAAAGTTCTTTCGGCAACCAAGCAAACCATTAGCAGATGGATAGTTGAGACTATCTCTCTGGCCTATGAGGCCTCTGGCAGACCATCGTCTTTGGATGTCAGAGCTCATTCTACTAGGGGTATGGCGGCCTCCGTAGCCTTAAGGTCGGGGGCGTATATGCGGGACGTGTGTTATGCGGCAGGCTGGTCCTCTCCGCTCACATTCGTGAGATTCTATAGTTTGGACATGAATCTCACCCCGGGAGCCCAGGTGCTTGTGTCTTCCACGTCACATTTTTGTACACACATACAGGCATTTGGGCGTATGGCGGTTTGGGTATTTCGTTCCCCAAAGCGTTGCCATAGCGACGCAGTGCGATTTCCCTCGAAAGGGAACGTCTCGGGTTACGTCTGTAACCCTTGTTCCCTGAGAAGGGAACGAGACACTGCGTCACCTTGCCATACTCCCTACATCCCTGTAAGCCTTTTGCTTAGAAGTTTTTCGAGCTGAAGTCGACTGTTTCGGATGTAGTTTTATACCTCCTGGTCCATACGTCATCTATTACTTATCGTTTCACTACTGGACGATGTTGACACACATGCTCAGAGCTGGTCACGCTGAGGCGTTCCCCAAAGCGTTGCCATGGCGACGCAGTGTCTCGTTCCCTTCTCAGGGAACAAGGGTTACAGACGTAACCAGAGACGTTTTGTGCACATTCCACTCACAGAAACCTGCTTCTTGGACTGAAAACTGCTTTTTGTTACAAAGTGGATCATGGGACCATGAAAAAGTGTCTTTCTTATACGCTCATTCTGAGTTCTATGAGAGTCAGAAATATGAGAATTTGACTGAAAACTGCATTTTGTGAAAATAATGAAAAAGTGCGTTCTGCAAAAGATCAGAGTCAGTTTACATAAACGCTCATTCTGAGTGCTGTGAACTTGTTTTCACTTACAGAAACATGCTTCTTGCACTGAAAACTGCTTTTTGCTACACAGAGCGTGAAAAGACCACGAAAAACTGTCTTTTGCAGGAGAAAACAGTTGATTAGTCAAAAGCTTGTTTTGTGCACATTCCACTTTCAGAAACCTGCTTCTTGTACTGAAAACTGCTTTTTGTTACACAGTGCGTCATAGGACCATGAAAAAAGTGTCATTTGCAAGGGAAATCATTTGATTTGTCAAAAGCATGTTGTGTGTGCACATTCCACTTACAGAAACATGCTTCTTGCATCTGAAAACTGCTTTGTGTTACAAAGAGCATGAAAAGACCATGAAAAACTCTCTTTTGCAGGAGAAAACAGTTGATTAGTCAAAAGCTTGTCTTGTGCACATTCCACTTACAGAAACCTGCTTCTTGTGCTGAAAACTGCTTTTTGTTACACAGTAAATGATAAGACCATGAAAAACTGTCTTTTGCGATAGAAAACAGTTGATTAGTCAAAAGCTTGTTTTGTGCTTATTCCACTCACAGAAACCTGCTTCTGAAAACTGCTTTTTGTTACAAAGTGCTTCATGGGACCATGAAAAAGTGTCTTTTGCAAGGGAAATCAGTTGATTAGTCAAAAGCTTGTTTTGTGCACATTCCACTCACAGAAACATGCTTCTTGTACTGAAAACGTCTTGGCTACGTCTGTAACCTCAGTTCCCTGATGGAGGGAACGAGACGTTGTGTCGAGAACGACAGATGGGGTTCGTCCTTGAGAACCAATCAACTCTGACTACTATAGAAAAGGCCAATGAAATTTGGCGAATGAAATTTGCATGCCGGACTCCGCCCCCGGATATCCGGTATAAAAGGAAGCCGGCGTGCAGCATTCATTTACCTCTTGTTCTGAAGAGCCTGAGAGCCTCTCAAACTGCAACAGAAACGATACAGGTTTGTGGCATAAGGGACACAACGTCTCGTTCCCTCCATCAGGGAACTGAGGTTACAGACGTAACCAAGACGTTCCCTTTCTGTCGGTCTCTCGACGTTGTGTCGAGAACGACAGATGGGGTTATCTATGGAAAACGCCACAAAACCTGTATCGCGTCACAATCTCAGCGAAGCAACGTTGACAAGCCTGGGCGTGTCAGCTCGAAGCTTTCGTGAGACCTGTAACCTTCCAGTGTGGTGGTCGGGGGGTTCCAGAGCTTTCAGGAAAGATGGATACAGCCCTGACCGGTAACTTTCACGGACGGGGCCTTAGCTCTCTACAGGCGAGAGGCCGTCCGGATCGGTTTACACCGGGAAAGCGCACTCTTAAGCAGAGAAGCGCTGCAGAGGCCACCTCCTACCCGTGGGGAGGAATATGGTGGAGAAAGTATGGTCTCGTCCTAGGAGGAGAACGCATGGAACGTGCGGACTGGGTAGTTAACCGCGAGGTGGAGGTCCACCTGGGGAAGCTCATGGGTTACCAAGTGTGGGAACCAGTGTCATGAGATTATGCCAGACGGAACAGCCCGCGGAGGGGGTGTTACTGCGTCTGATAGCACAGGTCCGGTTAGAACTATGTGTGATAGGTCAAGATATGTCCCGGCCTAAGGGGGAAGGCTGCTCTGCCCAGCCAACCCCCAGGAGGCGCTTGCTTAGTGATGGATGGAATGCCTGTTCTTAACCAGGGTGTGGGTAAGAAGGGAGGCTGGTGAGGTACCAATTCTCTTAGCCAAGGTTGGGTAAGAAGGAAAGGATAGATAGCACACTGACCCAACCTGTTAGAGGGTGGAAAGGTGCTTTCGCAGGCATACGCCCCCCCGGATGCCAGTCCTACATGTCGCCACGCAGGACGTGGGCTGACACCGGGTTTACGCGAAGGTTGTTAAACCTTTGCGAAGGTGTATGGGCATAGCCCAACCCGCAGCTCTACAGATGTCTGCTAGAGAGGCGCTTCTGCCAGTGCCCAGGAGGTGGCTGAACTCCGTGTGGAGTGAGCCCTCACTGCCAATGGGGATGGGAGATTCTGAGATCGGAATGTCGTCGTAACGGCGTCCACGACCCAGTGCGCCAGCCTCTGATTGGAGACAGCCTTCCCCTTCTGCTGTCCTCCAACAGACACGGAGCTGGTCAGAGCTTCAGAGCTCTGCGTGCGGTCCAGCATGTACTGGACACAACACTGATCGGGTTGGGTCTTCCTCCCCTATGGGGAGCGCCTGCAAGTTCACCACTTGGCCCCGGAGGGAGTAGTGGGAACTTCTTGGGCACGCATCCGGGCCTGGGTCTCAAGCTAACGTGAGAGTATCCAGGGCCGAATTTAAGGCAATCCGGGGACACGGAGGATGCTCGGTGGTCCCCTACCCTCTTGAAGGAAGTGAGCGCTGTCAGGAGGGCCGTCTTACTCAGTGAGGAAGATCGGAACCTCCGAGGGGCTCTTGGGGGGCCCTGAGGCTCCCCAGGACCACTTAGGGTCCCAAGAGGGTATGGAGCGGAGGTGAGGCGGATTCCGCCCTCTCGCGCCCGTTAGGAACCTGATGACCAGGTCGTGTTGCCCTAGACTCTTTCCACCGACTGAGTCGTGATGAGTGGCAAGAGCGACTACATACACATTCAGTGTGGAGGGGAGATGTTTGTCTCCAGTCTCGTAAGAAGGAAAACACAATCCTGATCGAGCACCTCAGTGGGTCTTTCTCATAGAGAGAGACACCAGGACGAGAAGAGGCGCCGTCTAGAGGCGTGTAACCGCCTAGTAGATGGGGCCCTAGCCTGGGTGATGGTCTCTGCCATAGAGGGGGAGTAGCCATCTCAGGATCTTCTCGTCCCGTCTAGAGACCAGACATGGGTGTTCCAGAGGTCTGATCTGGGATGCCAGAACGTGTCCCTCCCCTGAGAAAGCAGGTCCTCTGTCAGAGGAATGGTTCAGGGGGAGTCGCTGTCCAGAGCATTAGCTCTGAAGCCAAGTGCGGTTAGACCGGAGTGGTTATAACCAATAACACCTGGTGCTCCTGCTCCCTGACCTTGCACAGCGTCTGTGCAAGGAGGCTCCTGGGGGGGGGGAGGTGTGCTTCCGCCCATCCCGCGGTCAGCTGTGCGCAAGGATATCCGTGCCGAGGGCAGGAATATCAAGCGGGCAAATGGTGGTGTTACGGGAGGCGAACAGGTTACCTGGGCCTACCCGAACAGCCTCCAAATGAGCTGGTGCGCGGGGGTGAAGTCGCCACTCTCCACGAGGCATAAACTGGCGAGAGAGCACGTCGGCTGTCTAGTTCAGTTTGCTCGGGGGGTGTGTGGCCCGCAGGGAACGGGTCACATGTTGACTCCACCGGAGGAGGCGTCGACCAAGTTGTGTTAGCTGCTGTGAGGGAACGCCACCCTGACGATCTGTGTTCGCTACAGCTATAGTGCTGTCCTCGGACCAGCACGTGCATGTCTTGCACGAGAGGCCGTAGCCTGCTCAGTGCAATAGCACAGCCCACAACTCTTGGCACTTGACATGCCAGCGCAGGCGGGGGTTCGTCCAACACCCCACCTGCGTGCTCGTTGCACACTGCACCGCACCCCTGCAGGGAGACGTCAGCCGTCACCACGACCTGCCTCATAACCTGCCCAGAGGGACCTGAGTCCGTCGAAAAAGTCATAAGACTAGTGCGTTGGCAGCAGGGCGGCATCACCATGCGCCTGCTGCCAGTGTGCCACGCTCTCCTCGGAACTCGACCCTGAAACCAGTGTTGGAGCGGTCACATGTGCATCAACCCGAGGGGTATTAACCCGCGTGGACGCCACGTGTCCCAGGAGCCTCTGAATAGTTTCAGGGGGACCGCTGTCTGTCTAAAATGTTCATTCCAGACAGTTCAACACTGGTTGGGCGCAACTGCGGACAGAAGCGCCGCCGTGGTGACAGAGTTGAGTTCCATACCAAGAGAGAGGATGCTCTTCACTGAGGAGAGCTTGCCCCTCTCTTGGTTGACCTGGAGTCCCAATCGATCTAGGTGCCGGAGCACCAGGTCCCTTCCTGTACACAACAGATCTCGCGAGTGTGCCAGGGTAGGCCAGTCGCTGAGGTAGTTTAGTACCCGCTTGCCTTCTTCCCCTAAGGGAGAAAGGGCGGTCAGGGACAGACCGAAAGGGAGCCGTGGCTGTGAAGGTTCGGGCCCGAAGTTGTCCTCCCTGGGGTCTTCCCGTCAGTGTCCCTTCTCGCGAGAAGGTAGCTGTAGGGGTGGAGGTTTCCCCCTCGACCTCTGCTACCGGGGTGCCGCCAGTGGGGGCACAGGAACCGGAGCCGATGTCGAAGGGGTCCTGGGTTGAAGGGCAGCAGACGTCACGCGGGATCTCGGAGGCCTGTAGGCGGCCGAGTCGCGGCATGAAAAAATGTGGCTTATTGCCACTGTCTGGTTCACCGTCAAAAACTGCTGAGCACAGTCCTCGACGGTGTTACCAACAACCCACCTGGCGAGATGGGTGCATCAAGAAAGCGGACTTCCTTGGTGTCACTCCTCTGCACAAGGTATAACCGGGGGTGTCTCTCCTGGACCACTACCGTGGACATCGTCCGACCCAGGGC
Organism: Triplophysa tibetana; assembly: GCA_008369825.1. NCBI lineage: Eukaryota > Metazoa > Chordata > Actinopteri > Cypriniformes > Nemacheilidae > Triplophysa > Triplophysa tibetana. The sequence goes on along the minus strand of CM017914.1, from coordinate 15,854,066 downwards.
CCGTGCCACCGCCTTGGTTGCCCGTAGAGCGCTGCCAGCGGTGGCACGGAGATCCTGCATTATACCCGGGTCGGCCTTACCCTCGTGGAGCTCTCTCAACACCTAGGCCTGGCGGACCTGCAGGATGGCCATGGCGTAGAGAGAGGAGGCAGCCTGGCCCGCGGCATCGCAAGCCTTCGACACCGTGATGCCGAAGTCTGCGTGCTTTGGGCGGTAGGTGTGGCCGATTCCCCCCAGGTGGTAGCCGTCCGCGGCACAGGTGCACCGCGGGCGGACGTTCCAGCCGGGGGATGTCGACGTAGACCTTGGCTGCCACACCATCGAGGGAAGTAAGGGAGCCGGAGCTGGTCTCACTGGAACGGTCCGTGGAGCGTTCCAAGTTTTACACAGCTCCTCATGCACTTCCGGGAAAAACATGGAACCACGCATCCCCGGGTTAGCACGGGTGGCATCACTTCTGCTTCCTCCGGAACTCGACCCGGGGGTGGAGCTCAGATTCGTCAGAGCCGGATGCCAGTCTCCCTCCGATGCTGCGAGCGACGTCTCATCTACGTCACACATCGTTTCCGAGTGTGTGCGTGAGGATCCGGACGGTATGCCACCGCCGGTTGGGGAACGTTTAGAAGAGCGAATCGGGGTGCGATCGGCCCGTGAGCACTTGGGTTCCCCATATCACTTGAGTTGCTACAGGGGGGTTTTCAGGGCCGTAGCCACAGATGTCACAGCCCAGGTAGCGAACGAAATGGTGGCTGGTTCCCGTAGGAAGACAGCCACCCGTGACCGCAACTTCTGGAAGACAGTGCGGGCAGATGTGTCAACGAACGCTGCTTCAGTGTGCTGGACGCCCAGACACCTAATGCAGCGATCGTGTCCATCCCCCTTCTCGATGAGGGTGCCGCACCCAAGAGAACAGCGGGACATGCCGCGCTGGAGAATGCTCAGTCAGTCCTGAAAAGAACTTTTTAGAAGATCTCTAACACCTCCGGAACCGCCGAGACGCCCAGGGGAAGGTCGCTGCAGGTAGGGACGATCCGCTGCAACACGTCGTAGCTCCAGCAGTGTAGTTTATTGAGGATTTTGAATCCTAAGTTGTACTCAAGAGTGAAGGCTCTGAAGAACAAAAGGTAAATGAATGCTGCACGCCGGCATCCTTTTATACCGGATATCCGGGGGCGAAGTCCGGCATGCAAATTTCATTCGCCAAATTTCATTGGCCTTTTCTATAGTAGTCAGAGTTGATTGGTTCTCAAGGACGAACCCCATCGCAGAAAGGGAACTGCTTTTTGTCACACAGTGCATAAAATGGGACCATGAAAAAGGTGTCATTTGCAAGGGTAAACAGTTGATTAGTCAAAAGCTTGTTTTGTGCAATACACTTACAGAAACATGCTTCTTGCACTGAAACTGCATTTTGTTACAAAGTGCATCATAGGACCATGAAAAAGTGTCTTTTGAAAGGGAAATCAGTTGATTAGTCAAATTCTTGTTTTGTGCACATTCCAATCACAGAAACCTATTTCTTGTACTGAAAACTGCCTTTTGTTACACGGTGCATCATTGACCATGAAAATCTGTATTTTGAAAGGGAAATCAGTTTATTAGTCAAAAGCTTGTTTTTTGCACATTCCACTTACAGAAACATGCTTCTTATACTGAAAACTGCTTTTTTTTAACACATTGCATCAGGACCATGAAAAAGTGTCATTTAGACATTCCACTCACAGAAACCTATTTCTTGTACTGAAAACTGCTTTTTGGTACAGAGAGAATGAGAGGACCATGAAAAACTGTCTTTTGCAAGAGAAAACAGTCGATTACACAAAAGCTTGTTTTGTGCTCATTCCACTTAAAGAAACATAGTCAGTTTTCTTAAACGCTCATTTTGAGTGCTTTGAGTGTCAGAAACATGAGAATTTGACTGAAAACTGCATTTTGTGAAAATAATGAAAAAGTGCGTTTAGCAAAGGTTTAGAGTAAGTTTTCATAATCGCTCATTCTGAGTGCTGGGAGAGTCAGAAATAAGGGCTTTGCACTGAAAAAAGCATTCTGTTTAAAACTGACTTGGGACATTAAGAAAAAGTGCGTTCAGCAAAGGATCAGAGTCAGTTTTCATAAACGCTCATTCTGAGCGCTGTGAGAGGCAGAAACATGAGATTTTGACTGAAAAATGATGTTTTATTAACAAAAGTTCGGGAGGAGCACGTGAAAATAATTAAGCAGATGCACTGCATTAGAAACCACGCAGCTGCCCGGCATTAGCAATCACATCACCTATCCTTCCAAACCAGAACGAGCTCTGTAAATTGTGAAACCGCCTTACCTCCTCCACTCATAGATTTTCGCAGCATCTAGCAACATGTCTGAGAACGTTTCATACGAAATGGCCAACGACGACTCGTCTGCCGCCCACGGTCCCTCAGAAAACCCGACCGCTAAGCAAAGCACCAGCGCCGGACAAGAAGCCGTCACGGCTAAGACAGCAGAGACTTCAAGAGGCCGCCAGCCCTCCCGCGTCGTTCGTCGCACACCGAAACGACGTAGCAAAGTGACGTCATCTGCTCCACCAGCCAGGGCTTCGGCAGCTTCCTCCGCTTCCTTCTACACCTCAGCTCAAAGCCCAATCCCAAAGTTAAAGAAATGGACCGTCCAAGTTCTAAAGCGGGCCTTAGACAACGCCGACATCCCCTTTTCCCGGAAGGCAACCAAAGCCGTACAACTTGTATATTTCCAGCCAGCTTGGAGTTCCCATAACCGCTCCCACTATGAAGCCAAAAGCTGCCGACAAGACCCGCAGCACCACAGTTCCACAACTCGAGGAAACGATCATCCCAACCACTGCGAGGAAGAGGCGTCGTTCACAAAGTCAGAGAGGACCGCCCTCGGCCAGTCTAAGCCGCGCCCCGGACCACGCAGAAACCAGCAACCAGCCGTCTACAGAATCACCAGAGTCCAACACCTCTGCTGACTCTACGCCGGCCCATAACCGCCACGGCAGCACGAGCACGCGCCCGCCAGCGGCAACTCTACCTACCCTATCCTATGACTATCAACCTTCTCTTTTTCCCTCCAGCTACTGGCCTGCAGCCACACTGCCAACTGATAACGCGAGGCTGCCTCCGTTACAGGCGAAGGCTCAAGCTTTTTCTCCATTTCCTATTGCCACAGGCTCTGGAGCCGCCCAAAGCGTGATGCTGCATCCGTACGCGGCTCCAGCAGCCGCACCTTTCTTCCCATACACTCTATCCTACCCTAGCCACTGGCCTGCAGCCACACCGCCAATCGGTAACGCGAGGCTGCCTCCGTTACAGGCACAGGCTCAAGCTTTCTATCCATTTCCTATTGCCTCAGGCGCTGGAGCCGTCCAAAGCGTGACGCTGCATCCGTACCCGGCTCCAGCAGCCGCCCCTTTGTTCCCACACACCACTTCCAGCTCCCGTGCCGCCTTCACCTTTCACTCCGCAACACCAATGGCCATCCCCCCGACTGTCCCTCCTCCCGTAGCCAGCAACATTACGGACCAGATATTAGCAGAAGTTCAGGCAGCTAGTTTCAGAAGCAGACCAACACCCCACCCTTGTACCTCCCTATGCGGAACTAATATTCCCCTAGACCACCCACTGAAGCCTCTCTCCGCCACATCATCCTCTCAGTCTCCCCTAGGACCCTACAATCTTACCTCACAGCTTGGAAATGCTTTAAATCGTTCCACGCTAGTTTCATCCTAACATTCCCAGACTTCTCAATGCTAGCCATCACCTCATTCATCTCCCACCTAAACACCTCAAAAATCTCCAAGCCAGTTCCATTAAAGGATACCTAAGCGGATTACAATTTTTTCACAAACTCCTATTCGGATAACCTTCACCCCAAATAGCCAGCTCACAGACCTCCATGCTAAAAAAAGGCATCCAAAGAGCCCACCCCTCCCGCCCTGACCCCAGAAAACCCATAACACTAGAAATATTAACTAAGTGCATAAACACTCTCCGCCAAGGCTCCACGCACACTGCCCGCACACTGGACGCCATGTTCATATTAGCTTTTTTAGGTTTTCTCAGATGTTCAGAACTCACTATCACATCCAAATTCAACCCAGACATCCACCCCACCATTTCAGATCTCTCCGTAATGGATGACGACACAATATCTTACCTCATTAAACACAGTAAGACAGACCAAACAAAGAGAGGCCATCTAATATACATTTTTATTCTACCATCAGCTCTCCAACCATACCAAACGCTCCAAGCCTACCTCCAGCTCAGAAGCACACAAACCCCAATCCCCTCCGACCCTCTCTTCGTAGACGATTCCAACCGCCCCACCACGCGTTTCTGGTTCCAGAAACACCTCAAGCTAGTCCTGATCCAATCGGGATTCCCAGCCGATAAGTTTTCCAGGCACTCCTTCAGAATCGGAGCAGCCACAACAGCGGCCCAAAAAGGACTCTCCCAGTACCAAATCCAAACACTCGGCCGCTGGTCTTCAGAAGCCTTCAAAAGCTACATTCGTTCCGATCGTTCCCACATTAAAGAAGCACACCAAACCCTCATCAACAAAAACCGTTAACCTCAGTCCGCCGGCAATCCCCCACACACATCAGCAGCTCACAGCCACAGCCTTTTCCTATTTTTCCACACTGCCGCAGCAGTGCCACCCCAGCAGGGGTCTCTATCTATATCTCACACTGCAGCAGCAGTGCTACCCCAGCAGGGGTCCTTACCTATATTTCACACTGCAGCAGCAGTGCTTCCCCAGCAGGGGGGCTTTCACCTGCATTTCCCACCGCAGCAGCAGTGCCGCCCCAGCAGGGGCTTTTATCTATATTTCACAATGCAGCAGCAGTGCCACCCCAGCAGGGGTCTTTACCTGTATTTCGCACCGCAGCAGCAGTGCCACCCCAGCAGGGGTCTTTACCTATATTTCACACTGCAGCAGCAGTGCTTCCCCAGCAGGGGCCTCCACCTGTATTTCCCACTGCACCAGCAGTGACGCCCCATCAGGGGCTTTTATCTACATTTCACACTGCAGCAGCAGTGCCGCCCCAGCAGGGGCCTTTATCTACATTTCACACTGCAGCAGCAGTGCCACCCCAGCAGGGGTCTCTTATCTATATTCCACACTGCAGCAGCAGTGCCACCCCAGCAGGGGTCTTTACCTATATCTCCCACCGCAGCAGCAGCGCCTTCCCAGCAGGGGTCTCTTATCTATTTCACACCGCAGCAGCAGCGCCACCCCGGCAGGGGCCCTTATCCGTTGTTCACACTACCGCAGAAGAGCTACCCCAGCCGGGGCGCTTTATCTACATCTAAATTTGCCGCAGCAATGCCGCCCCCGCAGAAGCTTTCTACCGCCTCAGCCGTAGCGTCGTCCCAGTAGGGGTTCCCATACACGTCGTCTTAAACCGCAACAGCAGCCCTCCCGTACAGGGGCCTCCATCCGCATTTCCCATGACCACACCAGTATCCGTACCGCACAGAAGCCCACAGAAATCAACCCCGCAGAGGCCCCAGCCGGGACCCTGCTCAAAACGAAGGCCAGCAACTCACCGCTGTAAACCTTGCTAAATTTTTGGGGGCCAATAACGCCCAGCTTTGGCTGCTGTCCTGCACTAGTCGCATTTTTTGGGGGAAAGCGCTCGGGGCACGGGCAAACACAGAGACCAGAGCCCTCGCCCCGAACAAAGGGGGAGCGCTCCGGGGTCGGGAGAGAATGCCGACCCTGGAGCCCTCTCCCCGGACAGCACGCCAAATACGCATACTAAATTCTCAGCGTAACCACGCTGCCCCCCCTTTAATTATTTGCTAAGGTGAACTCGTGAACAGCATTTTGTGAAAAACAGGCTGAGAAAATTATGAAAAAGTGCGTTTAGCAAAGGATCAGAGAAGTTTTCATAATCGCTCATTCTGAGTGCTGGGAGAGTCAGAAATAAGGGCTTTGCACTGAAAACAGCATTCTGTTTAAAACTGACTGGGGACAAAAAGAAAAAGTGCGTTCAGCTAAGGATCAGAGTCAGTTTTCATAAACGCTCATTCTGAGCGCTGTGAGAGTCAGAAATAAGGGCTTTGCACTGAAAACAACAATCTGTGTAAAACAGGCTGGCTGCATCATCATGACGTCACCCACGTCATCCCTTGTGTAAGTCTTTTTTCAACGGGGGATTCAGGCGTTGTTGCTTTTGTTGTAGGGTATCTATGTCCGTGTTTATGTCTGTTAGTAGTAGGCATCCACATGATAAATCATCAATGGCCAAAATCTCATACAGCAAATGGGCAGCATATGTAGTTCTATCTGTGTTTTTGTCTTTTCCACTTAATTCGTATTCATGAACACGGCATTAAGGTGATTCTTATTGCAGTAAGTGGTGGCAACATAGCATGTTGACTATAAGCAAAGCAACAAAAGTCATATACCTGTAAAAACAAGAAAAAAGTGAAAACACAGAAGATAGACATACCCACATACAAATGCTCCACACACACAAAATGCACACATACTTACACACATCAACATAGACACACACACGGACAGACACACACACACACACACACACACACACACACACAACAGACAGACACGCACGCACTCACTCACAGTAAAACCACGCATTTAAGATAAAGGAGAGAGAAACACAGATCAAATATTAAACAGACTATAAATTTCTATATGCAATATTAATTATGTCTAACTTCTTAATTCTAAGGAAGCCCCCAAGGAGCTCAGGAGAAACCAGGCCCCAACCAGGGGATTCCAGTTCCCCTCTGGCAAAAGCTGCAGCCTCTGCACAAGCTCAACAGTGCTTGCACGACAAGGCTAAAAAAGAAACGTACTAATAAGGTAAATTATTATTTAAGATTATCATTAATAATCTAATTGCATTTGAATTTTGCAGTGAAGTCGTGTCAGGTCAGCGCGTCCTTTAACCAGCTCTAGCATTTCAGCTCTTGTCAGGTCACCGCTTCCCATTCTCCACACTGCCATCAGGTCTGGGCATGAACTGCATCCAGCGGTAACCTTGGAACAATGAGACGACTGGCTAAGAGTAGAGTACTGTTCTGCACTTAAGTAAAGCAGTTGTTGTTGGAAGTGTTCCTCGTTCTGGTTGATCTAAATAATGCAGCCTAAACCCTCTGAGGATTTATATTATGGAAGTATAGTGTGCAAGATTAAAAAGATGCGTCATTAGTCTAGATTTAAACTGACCGAGTGTGTCCGCATTCTGAACAGTGTAGTGATGACTATTCCAAAGTTTAGGCGCTAGATAGGAAAAGAATCTACCACCTGCACTTGATTTTGAAATTCTAGGTATTACCAACTGATAGGATGCCTGAGAGCGTAATGCATGTTAGGACTGTAATACAATAGAAGTTCGTTCAAATACTGCGGAGCAATACCACGTAGAGCTTTATAGGTAATAAGCAGATCTTAAAGTTAATGCAACGCTTTATTGATAACCAGTGCAAGGTTGACAGAACCGGGCTTATATGCTCATACTTTTTCTACGTGTAAGAACTCAAGCTGCCGCCTTTTGGACCATTTGGAGTTTTTGTAATAAGCCTGCAGGGCAATCACTTAACAGTGCATTAGTCTTGACAGTGCATCTAGTCTTGATGTCATAAATGCATGAATTAACTTCTCTGTATAAGAGATGACAGCATATGACGTAGTTTAGATATATTCTTAAAATTGAAAAACGCAATTTTACAGGTGTTGGCGACATGGCTCTCAAATGACAGATTACTATCTAATACAAGGCCAAGATTCTTAGCTGACGACGAGGGTTTTATGGAGCATCCGTCAATAGTTAAGCAGTTTTCTTGGTTGTTACGTTTTGTCCGAGTCGCTTTATTACATCTCCTAGAGGTAACATTTATCATGCGAAAAGAAGAGGCCCTAAGACTGAGCCCTGTGGTACACCGTACTTGACTTGCGATTTGCGTGAAACCTCATTGTTTATAGCTACAAACTGAAAGCGGTCGGATGAATAAGACTTAAACCATCTCAATGCTATTCCGTTAATGCCGACATAATTTTCGAGTCTATGTAGGAGTGTGCCGTGGTCAATGGTGTCAAATGCAGCACTAAGGTCTAGCAGCACCAATAATGAAATACAACCTCGTTCAGATGCAAAAAGCAGATAATTTGTAACTCTGATCAAATCAGTCTCTCTACTGTGACATGCTCTAAATCCAGACTGGAATTCTTCATTAATGTCATTTCTTTGGAGGAAGGAGAATTATTGAGTTGAATCTACTTTTCCCAGAACTTTAGATATGGAAGGTAAATTCGATATAGGCCTGTAATTCCCTAGTTCTCCAGGGTCGAGTTGGGTCCAAGGGGCCTTATAACAGCCAGCTTATATGCTTTAGGCACACGTCCTAATGTCAGAGATGAGTTAATAATGCTAAGAAGAGGGTCTATAATTTCTGGGAGCCTCTCTTTTAGTAGTTTTTTCGGTATAGGGTCTAGCATGCATGTTGTTGATTTAGATGATCTAATGATTTTAGACAGTTCCTCGTGATCTACGTTAGAAAATAATTGCAATTTCTCCTTAGGGGCGCTGTAGTTTGTTCAGTGGGTTTCACTTCTGGTTGCATTGTTATAATTTGTTCTCTAATATCTTGGATTTTTCTTTTGAAGTAGTTCATAAATTCATCACTGTTATGCTGATATCCAGAATCGGAAGTCGCTGACGACATGTTTTTTGATAATTTAGCCACTGTGTTAAATAAAAACCAAGGGTTGTGCTGGTTTTATTCTCTTAGTGATGAAAAATAGGCGGATATAGACGTTTTTATTGCTTTCCTGTATTGTCGAGTTCTCTCCTTCCATGCTGTACAAAATACCTCTAAATTAGTTTTCTTAAAGTTGCGCTTCATTTTACAGGGGTCGCTTTCTTCAGAGCCTGAGTGTGTACATTATACCACAGTGTTGGGTTGCCCTTTTTTAATATTCTTTAAACGCAGAGGAGAAACTGTGTCTAGGGTTTCCGAGAATGTAAAAATTTAATTTAAAATTTTCAATAGAAATGTCAAGATCTTCACCACAATTTTATATTGCTAGAGATTTGAGACAATTCAGGCAGATTATCTAGAAATGCATCTGTAACGAGGTTCAATAAAAGGAAGGAAGGAGGCGGCGAACATTTAAAGCACTTTAACCAAAATAAATAAACAATAATACGGAACTATTATACCTCAGGGTTGACTGCCGGCCACAAGAACATAAACACAAACGTAAACATATGTCCGGGCCCGGTCCTCTCTCGTCAGCAGTCCCGTCGCTCGTCATCTTATGCTCCCGATTTCCTCCGTGAGATTTGCTGGACCGGTGTGCGCACAGCTGATTCCAACTATCAATCACCCTAACGACCCTGCCTCATGGCTTCCGTCCCGCCTTCCTCACCACAGCATCTTTGGTAGTTGAAGTAATTTTTCTACCATATTTGTAACATGGAGTTTGATTTGCAGCCGTAGGCCAGTGAAGAAACATTATATCAGATAATGATCCGAAATGTCTTCACTCTGCTGAAGGATTTTAGCGATGTCCACATTTATACCGTAAGACAGTATTAAATCTAAAGTATGATTACAAAGGTGAGTGGGTCCTGACACATGTTGACTAATGCCCATGGAGTTAAGAGTGTCTTCGAAGGCCATTCCTAAGGCATCTGTATTGTTACCTACGAAACCTGCATCACATGTCTGGGTCACCAGACGCACTGCGAGACATGTCTATCAAGGTTTTGCAGTCATGGATAGCTGTGTTCTTTTTGGACACGGCCACAACATTGTCTGCTTGATGTTCCGCCGTGTACAGGGGTGATGGTGATATGGGGGTTTCCATGGACATTAACCAGTCGCAGCGATGCCGCGGACCGTCCAGGCTCTGTTACGCTCACCTAAACTGTTCGCATAGGCGGCAGTTCACTATCCCATATCGGATCCTCGCATCAACGTGCAGAGGATGAGATTTCCATCACAACATCGGATGGCGACTTTCTGGCATCAGACACGGATCTCTCCCTGGAGCTCCTGGCTTTGGTCGGTCGAGCCCAGGACGAGTCTGATGAGAGATGTCAGCGATGTTTTGGTACCCGGATACGGAGCGCGGTGGCAACCTCGTTCTGGCCCGATACCTTTTTTCTCGCGAAGACTGGGAAAACCCCCTTTTCGACACGTTCGAACTTTATGCCATGGCCATCCTGCTTGCTAAGGCATTGAAGCAGCTGGAAGAGGGAAAGCGCGAGCCAGCATGTATACAGGAACTTCGCACTGCCACTGACCTCCCTCTCCAGGCGACCAAGGTGGCTGCGCACAGGCAGTTGGTCAAACGATGTCTACTCTGGTGTTCCAAGAATGACACCTTTGGGCCAACCTTGCGCAGATGCGAGTGTCCGCGTGTAGAAAAGCTCAATAAAAGGAAGGAAGGAGACGGGAACCGGCAAACATTTAAACATTTAATCAAACTAAAAAGACTGCCGGCCGCCACTCACAGTCGACGGCCGGCGAATAAAACATAAATACAAATACAAACATCTTCGGGCCTGGTCCTATCTCTTCGACGCTCTGGTCACTCGTTCTCTTATATGCTCCCAATCGCCTATGTGATTCGAGACCGGTGCACGCACAGCTGGCGCCCATTAACAATTACTCACTGGTCTCGAATCACGGTCTCGCCCCGCCTACTCCACTACACCGAGGAAGTTGCTGGAAGTAGAACAAGCAGAAGTACGCCATTCTCCCAGTGAGCAAGGTAAGGGAAGAGGAGCATCATAGGAAGTCCTGTTGGTTGCGCCCTTTTGGCCCATCTAAACTTGGCTCTCAGAGCTAACGCTTCTGACGGCAGCTCTCCCCTGGCTGATTCCCCTGATGAAGGACCTTCTTTCTCATGGGAAGGGCACGGTCTCGCACCCCAGAAAAGACCTCTGTAACCTCCACGTCTGCCTGGATGGGACTAGGAGATCCTGAGTGACTGCCTCCCTCAGTTGTGAGTACGATCACTCAGCCAAGAGCAGCCACTTGGTGACTGTATGCCTACAAGTGGGGCCTCTTCTCGTCTTGGCGTTCTTCCCGTAGGGAAGACCCACAGAATCGTGCAATCTAACCTTTCCTTCAAGAAATGTTAGAGAGCAACCTTTATCCCTTCGTGCTCTTCGGCAGCACGACCTCCCGCGGCTTCCCCTAGGGGCTCAAATGGGGATCCTGGGTCCATAAGGACCACATTGAGGTCCCGAGAGGGTACGGAGCCCAGTCGGGGAGGATTAGCCCTCCTCGTGCCCCTCGGGAATCTGATGACCAGGTCGTGCTGTCGGAGAGACTTACTTCCCACAAGAGTGTGATGTGCAGCAATGACTTAAAGACATATAACTGAAAAAGGGTTTCAAAAATACCATTAACTTAAGCATAATTGTATCAGTTATTTATATTTCAGCCACAGAAATTAATTATGTTATTTTAATACAGTTTTAATTATAAGCTTTCCTGTAGCTCAGTGGTGAGAGCATTGCGTTAACAATGCAAGGTTGTGGGTTCAATCCCAGGGAATTGCAAACACCTATGTAAAATGTAAAGGATAAAGCAATGTAATTCGCTTTGGATAAAAGTGTCTGCCAAATGCATAAATGTAAATGTTATTAATTTCATTGGTCACACCACATGATAAGTGGTCACATAATTGATCCATGTATTTAAGTCATTAGTGTTCAGGCCCATTCAGCAGTGAAATACCCCTGTCGAAAATTAACCATGTTTTTTGTGAAACAAGTGTAGTAACCATGATTTTTTGTTGCATTGATTACTAAGGGCAAAACCATTGTTATTTTGGCATAACTATTGTTTGACTACATTAACCATGTTTTTTTGTTTTAACTGAAGTAAAATCATGTTTTTTCACTTTTAACTCTAGTAAAACCATGGTAAATTTTCGCAAGGGACATGAATGGGTCCATCAATCGATTATGAAGTCAGAGATTGTAGATGGCATTGTGTCTTTGGTTTTATTAATTTCATACTTTGATGAGTGTTTGTGGTCTGAATGGTCCAAATAAATGTTTCCCTGTAGTATTATTGTTTATCACTGGATTGCACTTTTACAGTGTGGCACGGATGTGTGTTGTAAATGGGATGAACCGATGAGGGGAGAGCGCTGTGACGTTTGTCTGTGTGCAGCAGAGCTCCTCTAAAAACATCCTACAGTAGATTTACAGAGCACACGCGATCAGCGCTGTTACTGATGGCATTTACTTCAAGAATTTTCAACATGAATTACACGGCACGGTCTTTAGAAGAGTTAATGTAAATTGTTGTTCTAGTACGAAAGAAGACAAAGCTGAGGAATTTTGGGGAAAGCGGGAAGCGATTGCTCTTGCTTGCCTGCATTTAAAGCGTGTTGTGTTGTCAAGTGATAATGGCCAGCGGAAGATTAGCGGTGTCGTTTATTCTGGCGATGGTATGTTTGTTTATATTTTCTGAGTACGGGATTTATTACGCTGTTATTTTGCGATGCTACTGGCCTGATTCAGACTCCCATTCCGATGTGCGTGCGTTAGTTCTCTCTGATACTCACCTGTTGGGGAACATAAAAGGACACTGGTTCGACAAACTCAGAAGGTAGCTATACACTTCATGTTTCAGTTCTCTACTTGTTTGTTATGGGTTGAATATTGTATGACTCTTACATTCTTTTTTTTAAGAGAGTGGCAGATGGAAAGAGCATTCCAGACTTCTCTGTGGCTTTTCAAACCAGAAGTTGTTTTTATTTTAGGAGATGTGTTTGATGAGGGCAAGTGGAGCTCCCCTGAGGTAAAGCAAAACACTTAAAGCAGAATAAAGTTTGTAATTGCCTGATGTGGTAAATTATTTCCCAGTACTTTTCAATGGAGGGCTTCAATTTACTGCATACATATAGTGCTGTGACATATGATTCGTGAACATAGAACCCAATTAGCCTACCATATAGATGCAAATATGTATTACGAACCAGCGTAGTATGTTATTTTAACTTTGTGTATTGAATTTAGTGTATTTGTTTTTTTCTTTCTTGTAAAATGTTGTTTTTAATAGCATCCTCCTGTTTTTTCTAACAATGGCAGTGCTTGGTTTACAAAGGTTCATGAAATATTTATATAGTGACACATATTCCAGGTGTTAATTTGATTAATTGAAGTTTATTTGCAATTGAATTACCTCTGTCTTACGAGTTATGACCCTGCCATATTTAAATTGCAATTCACTTTCTGTAGCGTTGTGCATTAAGCCTGCCAAAAGTGGAAAAAAAAAATCCCTTTGCATTTCCTCTTTCTCTGACTTGTACAAAAACCTGTCAATCCTGTCAAACAAGATTTTGAAGTTTATGCAATGCCTAATTGGCAACCAGTGCAGTCTTGACAGACTGTGCATAGTTGACAGAGTAATGAGAATAATAATCAGACAAAAAACAATAGGGCTTTACATCTACGGTGCATGCTTCCATTACAAAATTCATATTTAGGCAAATATATTCTGTTTTGTTTACAATTGGAGTTTACTTTTTAACCAGTGTTACAGCTTTACAGATTAATATTGATGACGTTATGTCATGTTCTATCAGCATGTTGTAGCTCATTAACACATTGACGCTACAGGTTCGCCTTCACAAATTTGCAAAAAGACAATGTTTAATGCTGTATACCACAAGTTTTGTGTTTCAGAAGGTATAATTAATTGGTTTAATTTCCACTATTGGTTTATTTGATTTGAGGTTAATGCATATCTGACAAGATCTCCCACCTATATAAGAGCTGTAATGAGGCTTTCCTGTAGCTCAGTGGTTAGAGCACGGTGCAAGCAATGCCAAGGTCATGGGTTCGGTCCCAGGGATTGCACATACTCTGAAACAAATGTATAGTATAATGCAATGTAAGTCGTTTTGGATAAAAGCATCTATCAAATGCGTAAATGCAATGTTGGCCTACTATACTGCTTTTCAAAGGTTATACAGATCCCCAAAAAATATCCTGTTATGCAAAATTATATTTGACCACTGCAGAATCTAATCCAGTCAATAGCTTGTCAGCATGTTTATCTTTTATGATTTTAAATGTAATGTGACTCTCTTTATAGGACTGGGAAGATGATGTCAGGCGTTTTAAACGTATCTTCCGCCATCCTAGAGATACAGAGCTTGTTGTCCTTATTGGAAATCATGACATTGGCTTTCATTATGAGTAAGTTGACTCATAGAATTATTTTAATAAATGAAATAGCAAGTGGCCATCTGTAAAAATAATTAAATTATCAATTGGGCCTTGTGTTTATAACTGTGATGTACAGTACACGAAAAAGGCAGCCGATGATTTAATTGTCCCTGTATGGTTCAATATATCCACTGTAGTTTTTTAAATATAGATAATAAGTGAATACCATAGTTTACTGAAGTATTTTTTCATGTGGGCAAATATATTACTCACAGTAAAAAAAAGAAAACACGAAATACAGACAAATAAAAACAGAAAAAGTGTAGGGTTAGGGTTGAAGAAATACTTCAGCAAACTATAGTATTCATATATAAACTATATTTAAAAACCTTAAATAACTTGAACCATACAGGGACATTTAAAAAAAAAAAAGTGTATATTGTACTTAACTACCTGTTAACTACCATCTTACCAGTACATTTTCTTTTGTTTTCAGGACAATTTTACTATTTAAAAAAACAAAAGTTACATTTTTATAATTTTACCAGCACATTTACTTCCATTTACCAAAGTAAATAATATACTCAGTTTAATTATAAAAAATCAAGGGGATGTATTGTAAAATGTGGGTGTGTTACTATTTTTATTAAGTAAACCGGAGTTTTATTTTGATGGATCGCCGCAAAGGGTGTTTGACAGTAGCTTCATATAATATATATATATATATACTGTATATATATATATACACTCACCTAAAGGATTATTAGGAACACCATACTAATACTGTGTAGTATTTAAGTTGCAATAACAATATGTTTACAAATCATGGCAAGATGAATGCAACCTCTTTTGTGTTTACTTTGACTGTGGAATGTGGAACTGCAAGGTTAAAGCTTACTTCCATTATTCCATCAACATGGTTGTCAACACATTGTGTAGAGTTGTTGTGAGTGAGAGTGCAGGTGCATGATTTGACTAAGGTGTGTCTCCTGCATTCTTTGTCGTTGGCAGAATGACTCCGCAGAAGTTGGAGCGGTTTGAGCAGGTGTTTAATGTTACATCAGCACGCATTCTCACCATTAGAGAAGTCAAGTAAGTGTCATATATATCACTGTCAACAAAAACATTTCCCTTCACTGTTCAAGTCCCCCTGAAGTCGATAATTTTATCACTAAACTCATATTTGAACATCAGCAAAGCATGTGCAAAAAGTTCCTGTGATGATTTCTTCATGCATAAAACAGCTTGAATGTAATTCTTTAACCTGTTCTACTTAGAATACAAAGATATACAAAGTTAAAGAGTGTGTTTATTGACAACTGAACTGGGTGAAGTGAGAACGTGGGAACAAAGTAGTGGTGACTGGTAGAAACCTATTGTGTGTCAACCTGTGTCTGCCCCGGCCCGATTCTGAAGCAGACGTATGTCTTCTCTAAAGAAAGCTTAAAATGGCTGTTTACATGCACCCATTTTTGTTTATCCGAATTAATTCAATCTGATTTGCAGATGATTTTGATGCTGTTTACATGTCTCCAAAATTTTGCAATACGATTAAAAAAGTTGTTGAGATGTACATTAAATATATACCGAAAATAACTTCTGTGCAAGTGCACAACTAGGGTTGCCAGATTCAAGTAACAAATCCAGTCCTATGGCTATTTTAAACGATCCAAAAACTAGCTCTTTTGACCTCGCATACATTACTTTAATAACATTATTTTTTTAATCCGCAGGAAAGAAATAACCGCAAAAAACGTTAAAAAACTTAATGATCATCTATGTACTTTAAACGTAACGGAACCTGGCAACAGTGCACATGTGTGTAACATCTCACTTCAAACTTCGTCTCTGGATGAATGGCCAGTGTAGTCTGTTCTCTAATTCGCTGTTGTATTCCTTTTGCAAATGTTTTTTATGTCATTTGGAATTACGGATGTCCCGATCACATTTTTATGTGCCCCCAATCAGAGTCATTTTATTTTGAGTATCTTCTGATGGTATATAAAGTTTATAAAGTAAAACTGAACTGTTAAAGTACTATTTAACAGTTCAGATTAATCCTGCATTATACTAAAACTAATAGCCTAACATATTGTAGCAAACCTGTTTGACAAAGCTGTAAACCTAGGGCTCAAAATGTCTGGAGGGATACCAAACGAGAGCGCATAAAAGATGTGACATGTGAACCCCTTCTTGCATCATGACACGATTATAATTCGTCATCTTAACGTTATTCGTCATAGGGTGCATTGACATCACTTTTTTTTTTTCCTGGGACATTGACACCTTCCTGGGACACGCTACCAGGGTTCAATTCAATTCAAGTTTATTTATATAGCGCTTTTCACAATGTGTATTGTTCCGAAGCAGCTTTACAGGGGCAAACAGGAAAAATAGAAAAGGTAAAACACAGCACAGTGCATGGTATTTATACAACGAGTAAGATTATTCTAATAAATAATATCTAATTTCTAAATAAATAAGTAAATGCAGTCTCCCGTGAGTAGGCCAACACTGCCCTGCTGTGGCGAGGAACCCAAACTCCCATGATTGAACCAGGCTCAGCCGGGAGGGCCAGATCCCCTCTGACGTGTCATAGCTGCACTCAAACTGCTGACATGTGATGTAAGTTTAGCATTTAATACCAAATATTGTAACTTCAGCATTAATAAGACAAATAGTCCGTCTTTGCTCTTGGTTGGGGGTGTATGGGTCTGAGCTGGGATGGTCCGATGGTCATATTTCTCTTGGCTGGTGGTGGAATTGCCTAAGATGGAGCTGGGATAGTCGGTCAGTCTGGAGCTGTAACTGGCGTAATCTCAAATTGGGGATGGGCATCTGTCGGTCGTCTGGACATGGTGGAACTCCTTCCTACCTCGGGATGGGCATCCCGAGGCAGAGGCAGAAAGAGAATAAAGAGAATCATTAGCGTAGCTGCTGTTCATTAACTATGCATTAAGTGAAAGCTTGGCTGAAAAGATGTGTCTTTAATCTAGATTTAAATTGGGAGAGTGTGTCTGACCCTCGAATAGTATCAGGAAGGCTATTCCAGAGTTTAGGTGCTATGTATGAGAAAGCTCGACCCCCTTTGGTGGATTTAGTTTTTCTCAGTGTTATCAAAAGTCCTAAGTTTTGAGATCTTCGAGAGCGTGATGGGTTGTAACGTGATAAAAGCTCGGTTTAAGTAGGTAGGGCCTAAACCGTTTAAGGCTTTGTAAGAAAATAAAAGAATTTTAAAATCAATACGATACTTAATGGGTAGCCAGTGAAGCGATGATAAAACTGGGGTTATGTGATCGTATTTTCTTGACCTGCTAAGAACTCTGGCAGCTGCATTTTGAACTAACTGTAGTTTGTTTATCGATGATACATGACAACCACTAAGTAGAGCATTACAATAGTCAAGTCGTGAGGTCACAAATGCATGAATAAGCTTTTCTGCGTCAGCAACACATAAAATATTTCGTAATTTTGCAACATTTCTAAGGTGGAAGAAGGCTGTTTTTGTGATATTTGAGATGTGATTTTTAAATGACAGGTTGCCGTCTAATATAACGCCTAGGTCTTTAACTGTATTTGTTGGAGTAACAGTGCAGCTTTCAATTTGCAGGTTGTAGTCGGAGATATTCTGTTTACGTGTTTTTGGTGCTTTAAGTAATATTTCTGTTTTGCTAGAGTTTTAAAGGAGGAAGTTACTAGTCATCCAATGTTTTATGTCTTTGATGCACTCTGCCAGTTTGGATATCTTAAAGGAATCATCTGGTCTTGATGAGATATAGAGCTGAGTATCATCTGCGTAACAGTGGAAGCTAATTCCAGGGTGCCAAAAGACCCAGCAAAATGGCTGAGGGGAATACGAGAAACAAGAAACTGGGACTAAAACACAAGCAGCTGGACTCGATGAAGTTCCTTACGACTTAAAAATAGATAAGGTGTTCGTAGAAACTGGAATGTTGTGCGGAATTGCGTTTCCTGATATTGTAAGCAGTCATTTTGCTGAGCGTACTGCTACCCACGGAGGCGCGATCTGGCGTGCTCAAGTGGTGTTCAAGTGATAAAGTGACCACACGTCCATACCGTCTGTTAGTTTTGCCACACGTGCAAACACAAAACATATTTTTTTTAATACTAAAGGTTAGTTCAAAAAAAGTACCAGATGCGAAAGGTAGGAAACCTAAAATATAGCCATTTAGAGGTATAATTTCATGTCAGCCATTTGTGTTTGCTATTTTAATATAGTTTGTTTATTCAGAACCACTGTACTGGTAACATTGACACTGTGGGCTGTTTTTTTACTGATTTAAATGTAGTGAACTGCAAAGCGTGTTTACTAGCCCATGGCATTTATTTAAAAAAAAACATTACAACAGACTTGTTAAGCACACCGTTATCTGTGTCCCTACAGCTTTTGCGCAGATTGTGACAAACTGAAAAAAGCGTTCTCATTAACCTTTCATTTTATGAGCTCTATTATTCAAGTACAGATATGTTATACAGATCAGTTATAACAATTAGTTCAAAACAAACATTATTTGTAAACAATTAGAAGGTACTTAGAAACATTTTTATTTCAAAGATTATTTTGCTGTTTATTTATTTATTTTATTTATTTATTTACATTCCTATTTATGTAAATCACAATTCATGTTATAATAAAATCAATATGAATTTTGTTTTTATAAAGCATTTTCAGATATTTTTATTTACTCATTTATTTATTTTGTATTGGATGGGCGCAGTCAAAAATCTTGCCTAGGTCCCTAACAAAGGTTGGGCCGCCTGCACTAATCGGTGTTCTCTGTCACAGAGCGGAGTAAACTCGCTGTAAATTGGTCCACATTTTGAGGATTAAATAGTTATTATTAAACGATGTCTCGTTGCTAACGCCTTGCGGAATGCTTGCGCTGCAGACATTAAAAGCGACTGTTCTGCTGCTCTTGTATTTCCATACCGCAGACATAGCTGTCACTGCTCGCGCTCTCGTTTATGAAACTTGCGTAATAGCAGACGTGATTGGAAATGATCAGGCAAACTAAAGCCGATCCCAATCAGGTTAAAAATGCCATCAATTATGTTCATCAATTTCACCAATGTGGTTGCAATTTCCAGGGGTTTCCTGTAAAATTTCTCCAAAATATTCTATTCTATTTACTTGGATATTGGATGCCTTCAAATCCAGTACCTCAGAGATTACATTTTTCCCATAGACATTTGAAAGATCACAAATATAAACTCTGTGATTAACAAAGGTTCCCTTTCTGTCGGTCTCTCGACGTTGTGTCGAGAACGACAGATGGGGTTCGCCCTTGAGAACCAATCAACTCGGACTACTATAGAAAAGGCCAATGAAATTTGGCGAATGAAATTTGCATGCCGGACTCCGCCCCCCGATATCCGGTATAAAAGGAAGCCGGCGTGCAGCATTCATTTACCTTTTGTTCTTCAGAGCCTTCGCTCATGAGTACAACTCAGGATTCAAAATCCTCTACAAACTACACTGCTGGTGCTACGACGTGTTGCAGCGGATCGTCCCTACCTGCAGCGACCTTCCCCTGGGCGTCTCGGCGGATCCGGAGGTGTTAGAGATTTTCTAAAAAGTCCTTTTCAGGACTGACTGAGCATTCTCCAGCGCGGCATGTCCCGCTGTTCTCTTGGGTGCGTCACCCTCATCGAGGAGGGGTATGGACACGATCGCTGCATTAGGTGTCTGGGCGTCCAGCACACTGAGGCAGCGTTCGATGACACATTGCGGGCAGATTGTCATTCAGAAGTTGCAGTCACGGGTGGCTGTCTTCCTACGGCAACCAGCCACCATTTCGTTTGCTACCTGGGCTGTGACATCTGTGGCTACGGCCCCGATGACCAACCATGTTAGCAGCGTTAGTGATATGGGGAACACTGCGAACGTAAACCCGCCAGCCAAGTGCTCACGGGCTGATCGCACCCCGATTCGCTCTTCTAAACGTTCCCCAACCGGAGGTGGCATACCGTCCGGATCCTCACGCACACACTAGGAAACGATGTGTGACGTAGATGAGACGTCGCTCGCAGCATCGGAGGGAGACTGGCATCTGGCTCTGACGAATCTGAGCTCCACCCCCGGGTCGAGTTCTAGAGGAAGCAGAAGTGTTGTCAACCGTGCTAACCCGGGGATGCGTGGTTCCTAGGGTCGGAGCGCGGTGCAAACCGCGCCCACCCTGGGTGCCATGTTTTTCCCGGAAGTGCTTGAGGAGCTGTGTAAAACTTGTGAAACCAGCTCCGGCTCCCTTACTTCCCTTGATGGTGGGGAAGCCAAGGACTACGTCGAGATCCCCCGGGTGGAACGTCCGCCCGCGGTGCACCTGTGCCGCGGACGGCTACCACCTGGGGTGAATCGGCCACACCTACCGCCCAAAGCACGCAAGACTTCGGCATCACGGAGTCTAAAGCTTGCGATGCCGCGGGCCAGGCTGCCTCCTCTCTCTACGCCATGGCCATCCTGCAGGTCCGCCAGGCCTAGGTGTTGAGAGAGCTCCACGAGGGTAAGGCTGACCTGGGTATAATGCAGGATCTCCGTGCCACCGCTGGCAGCACTCTACGGGCGACCAAGGCGGTGGCACGGGTCCTGGGTCGGACGATGTCCTTGGTAGTGGTCCAGGAGAGACACCCCCGGTTATACCTTGTGCAGAGGAGTGACACCAAGGAAGTCCGCTTTCTTGATGCACCCATCTCGCAGGGTGGGTTGTTGGTAACACCGTCGAGGACTATGCTCAGCAGTTTTTGACGGTGAAGCAGACAGTGGCAATAAGCCACATTTTTTCACGCCGTGACTCGGCCGCCTAGAGGCATCCGAGATCCCGCGTGACGTCTGCTTCCCTTCAACCCAGGACCCCTTCGACATCGGCTCCGGTTCCTGTGCCCCCACAGGCGGCACCCCGGTAGCAGAGGTCGAGGGGGAAACCTCCACCCCGTCAGCAACCTTCTCGCGAGAAGGGACACTGACGGGAAGACCCCAGGGAGAACAACTTCGGGCCCGAACCTTCACAGCCACGGCTCTGATCGGTCGGTACGGGACGACTCCTGCCTCGTCACCAAAGCCGGGCCCTTGTCAGGGCCTGGCGCCCACTTACTCGCAGAATTTTTCCGTTCTCCCCGGGTGTACTTACAGCCGATCGCACACTCCACTGGACTGTGCTCGGCGAACCGACCTCACACCTCGCCAGGGTACACATACGACAGCTGTCACCAATCTCAAACCGACAGTGCGTGCTGTTGTCCCGCCAGGCAGGTAAAAGGCGGAGCCAACCTTCCCTCCGGGGACCCCCCCGCGACAGATGGTTAGCTCCGCCAGCCGACGAACCACCGCCTGAGGGAATGATGAAGCAGACCGTCCCCTTGGTCACCCTGTCACAGTCCCTGGGAGCTCGAGAGCTGCCCACACTGTCTCGCTGGCCTTGCCGGCGGTCCGTCTTGGTTACTCGATCCAGTTCGCCAGAGACTCTCCCAAGTTTCAGGGCATCATCTCTCCCTGTGTCAGAGGCAGGGACGCCTCCGTACTTCGGGTAGAGGTCACCACCCTTCTGGCAAATCAGGCATCGAGTTCGTCCCTCAAACCAAGATGTTCAGTGGGTCACGACCCACACTTCATCATTCCCAAGAAAGACGGCGGGTTGCGCCCGATCGGTCTGCGTACCCTGAACAAGCACCTTCACAAGCTGCCGTTCAGATGCTCACGCAGAGGCGCATCCTGACATCTATCAGGTGTCAGGATTGGTTCGTGGCAATTCGACCTGAAGGACGCTTACTTTCATGACTCGATCCCCTCGACACCGGTCGTTCCCACGGTTCGCGTTCGAGGGGTGGGCATATCAGTACAGAGTCCTCCCTTTCGGTCTGTCCCTGTCTCCACACGTCTTCACCAAGATCGTGGAAGCCGCCCTTTCTCCCCCTCGGGAAAAAGGTGTGCGGGTACTAAACTTTCTCAACGACTGGCTTATCCTGGCACACTCGTGAGATCTGTTGTGTACACAGAGGGACCTGGTGCTCCGGCATCTAGATCGATTGGGATTTCAGGTCAACCGAGAAAAGAGCAAACTCTCACCAGTTCCAATCCTCTTCCTCGGTATGGAACTAAACTCTGTCACCTTGATGGCGCAGCTGTCCGCAGCACGCGCCCAGTCAGTGTTGAACTGCCTGGAACACTTCAGGCAGTCGGCGGTCCCCCTGAAACAATTTCAGAGGCTCCTGGGACACATGGTGTCCTCCGCGGGGATAATACCCCTCGGATTGATGCACATGAGACCGCTTCAACACTGGCTACAGAGTCGAGTTCCGAGGACAGCGTGGCACACCGGCAGCAGGCGCATGGTGATGACGCCCTGCTACCGACGCACCCTAACCCTTTGGTCTTCCATGACCTTCCTCCGGGCGGGGGTTCCCCTCGGGCAGGTTACGAGGCACGTCATGGTGACGACGGTCGCCTCGCTGCAGGGGTGGGGTGCAGTGTGCAACGGGCACGCAGTAGCGGGGCGCTGGGCGGGCCCCTGTCTGCGCTGGCATGCAATTGCCTAGAGTTGTGGGCTGTGCTGCTTGCGCTGTGAAGGCTCCGGCCTCTAGTGCAGGGCCAGCACGTCTTGGTCCTCCGGGACAGCACGACAGCCGTATCGTACATCGCCAGGGTGGCGTACGCTCACGGCAGCTAACACAACTTTCCCGACGCCTCCTCCTGTGGAGTTAGCAGGTGATCCGC
Source organism: Triplophysa tibetana (assembly GCA_008369825.1). Lineage (NCBI taxonomy): Eukaryota > Metazoa > Chordata > Actinopteri > Cypriniformes > Nemacheilidae > Triplophysa > Triplophysa tibetana. The sequence goes on along the minus strand of CM017914.1, from coordinate 15,831,162 downwards.
TCCCTGCAGGCCACACACATCCCAGGCAAACTGAACCAGACAGCCGACGCGCTCTCTCGTCAGTATATGCCTTGCGGAGAGTGGCGACTCCACCCCCGGTCCAGCTCATTTGGGTGCTGTTCGGACAGGCACAGATAGACCTCTTTGCCTCCCACGACACCACCCATTGTCTGCTTTGGTACTCCCTGACCGAAGCCCCCCTCGGCACGGATGCCCTGGCGCACAGCTGACCACGGGACGGCGGAAGCACACCTTCCCCCCCCAGGAGCCTCCTTGCACAGACACTGTGACAAGGTCAGGGAAGAGGAGCACCAAGTGTTATTGGTTACACCGCACTGGTTTAACCACACTTGGCTTCAGAGTTGATGCTCTGGACAGCGACTCTCCCTGAACCATTCCCCTGACAGAGGACCTGCTCTCTCAGTGGAAGGACACGTTCTGGCATCCCAGATCAGACCTCTGGAACACCATGTCTGGTCTCTAGACGGGACGAGAAGATCCTGAGATGGCTACTATACGTCCCCTATACGGCTGAGACCATCACCCAGGCTAGGGCCCTATCTACTAGGCGGTTACACGCCTCTAGACGGTGCCTCTTCTCTTCCTGGTGTCTTTCTCAACGAGAAAGATCCACTGAGGTGCTTGATCAGGATTGTGTTGTCCTTCTCACGAGACTGGAGACTAACATCTCCCCTCCACACTGAAAGTGTATGTAGTCGCAATCGCCACTCATCACGACTCAGTTGATGGAAATTTTCGAGGGCAACACGACCTGGTCACCAGGTTCCTTACGGGTGCGAGAGGGCGGAATCCGCCTCATCTCCGCTCCATACCCTCTTGAGAGCCCCTCGGAGGTTCCGATCTTCCTCTCCTGAGTAAGACGGCCCTCCTGTTGGCGTTCGCTTCAGTCAAGAGGGTAGGGGACCTCCAAGCATTCTCTGTGTCCCCGGATTGCCTTAAATTCGGCCCTGGCAAACTCTCACGTTATCTTGAGACCCAGGCAGGATACGTGCCCAAAGTTCCCACTTCTCCCTTCGGGGACCAAGTGGTGGACTTGCAGGCGCTCCCCATCGGGGAGGAAGACCCAACCCCATCCGTGTTGTGTCCTGGACCGCACGCAGAGCTTCAGTAGCTCTAACCAGCTCCTTGTTTGTGTTGGAGGACAGCAGAAGGGGAATGCTGTCTCCAAGCAGAGGCTGGCGCACTGGGACGTGGATGCCGTTACGACGGCATTCCGATCTCAGACTCTCCCATGCCCATTGGCAATGAGGGCTCACTCCACACGTAGTTTAGCCATCTCCTGGGCACTGGCAGAAGCGCCTCTCTAGCAGACATCTGTACAGCTGCGGGTTGGGCTACGCCCAAACACCTTCGCAAGGGTTAACAGCCTTCGCGTAAACCCGGTGTCAGCCCACGTCCTGCGTGGCAAAATGTAGGACTGGCATCCGGGGGGGCGTATGCCTGCCAAAGCACCTTCCCACCCTCCAAGAGGTTGGGTCAGTGTGCTATCTACCCTTTTCTTCTTACCCAAACACATGGCTAAGAGAATTGGTACCTCACCAACCTTCCTTCTTACCCAGACACTGGTTAAGAACAAGCATTCCATCCATGACTAAGCAAGCACCTCCTGGGGGTTGGCTGGGCAGAGCAGCCTTCCCCCTTAGGCCGGGATACCTTATGACCTATCTCACATAGTTCTAACCGGACTTGTGCTATCAGACGCAGTAACACCCCCCCGTGGGCTGTTCCGTCTGCTATACCCTCATGACAAAGGTTCCCACACTTGGTAACCCATGAGCTTCCCCAGGTGGACCTCCACCTCACGGTTAACTACCCAGTCCGCACGTTCCATGCGTTCTCCTCCAATGACGAGACCATACATGTATCTCCACCATATTCCTCCCCACGGGTAGGAGGTGGCCTCTGCAGCGCTTCTCTGATTAAGAGTTGCGCTTTCCCGGTGTAAACCGAGCCGGACGGCCTCTCGCCTGTAGAGAGCTAAGGCCCCGTCCGTGAAAGGTTACCGGTCAGGGCTGTAACCATCTTTCTCCAGGAAAGCTCTGGAACCCCCCGACCACCACACTGGAAGGTTACAAGTTTCACGAAAGCTTCGAGCTGACACGCCCAGGCTTGTTACCGTCGCTTCGCTGAGATTGTGACGCGATACAGCGTTTGTGGCGTTTTCCATAGATAACCCCATCTGTCGTTCTCGACACAACGTCGAGAGACCGACAGAAAGGGAACGTCTTGGTTACGTATGTAACCTCAGTTCCCTGATGGAGGGAACGAGACGTTGTGTCCCTGTTAGAATGTAAAATTCTCAATGTCCCCTACAAAATATTATTCTATGGTTGAAAAGTCTAGTCGACGGAACACACAGAGTTACTGATCAGGAGACAAAGTTTGACACAGACACAAGAGTCTAGTTCAATCAGAGTCCAATGTTTATTTGTATGAGGACTAATATTTATAAGATTAAAAGGAGGTGTCATAAAAAACCACAAGGGTGGAAAAAGACAAGACTTGATGTTTAGTCTCATTCCTCCTGTCAACGATCAGATATGATTATAACTACGTACTAAGCATCAAAACACATCAATTCACATCATTAGGAGCCTTGAGATGGAGACCGATAGTCACTCAGGTCAGTACGACTCTCAACGAGGTTTAAACAACAGGAAAGTAAGGCCCATATTAGGGTGAAGGAAGCTTATACTAATCTGAATGAATACGTATGATAGACAAATGTTCTTTCAGACACAGATGATATATTTAAAGAGGACAGGACGAAATCCAGATTCTCACAATGGCCACTTTCAGACCAACAGTCTTACAAGCAGTCCTGTGTCCCTTTAAAGAACAAAATATAGAGCAGAAAAAAAGGTTAATACAAATCTGTAATAAAAGGATATTTGTAATTGCGTATTTTTGTGTGGTTTTCTGGTTTGCAAGCTGTTCTTTGAGGTAAAAGATCAATCAACGTGATTAGTAAGTAATGAAAATATAACAAAATCATTCATCCTCAATAAAAACAAAAACATAAACATAATTATATCTACTCTTCATCATCTTCCGTGCCAATCTCAATTACCGAATCGTCAAACTCATTATCTCTCTCCACTTCATTGTCACTTTCATCAACATTTCTTGGTCCTTCTATCACCGGTATTGGTTCTATCATTGTGGATGTGGGCAACTTCTATTGTCGTCTTCACTGAGTTAAGAAGATCTGGGCACAATAAGGGCTTCGGTAATTGTGCACCCAGTATAAGAATTGATATCTAAATATTCCATAGGAAATTTGTACTTAGGATAACAATTTTTCCTTGGTCTTTTTAGAATAAAATTTGGCCCTCAATGCACATCAGGGGAAGCTAAGGAGTCAGCACTGTTGGCTCAATGGGCCTTCTACCTTCTTGCTTTGGGTGGCCCCCACCTCATGAAAGGTAGTTCTTTCCTCAGCTTAGTCAGTGCTTTCTCCACCCTGAGGTGCAGTAAGGTGAATCCCCTGTTGAGATTCTATGTTAAATTGGAGCTTGCCTGCTCTCCTGAAGAACACAACTTCAATCTGGAAGCGTGTATCCACTGTGGCTGGTAGTCCGTTAGAACTCCTGTCCGTGTGACGGCAATCACAGTCGCAGGTCCGTGGTACTTTGGTTCTCCAACCTTTGTTGGCTTCAGACTCCTCACAAAGACTTTTTGTCCTGGAACAAAGTTATGAGTAGGCTGCTCTGAGGGAAGAGCAAGGCACAAAGAAACATCAGTACATATAGAATTTAACTTCTCGACTAGGGAAGTCACTTAGTCCTCCGGGATCAGCTACAGATCACCTAAAAAAGAAATGACTGCGCAGCCTTTGACCCACGGGGTCGGGAAAGGTCTACCCATTAGTATTTCAAACGGCGACAATTTTGTCGTGTAAGATGGAGTCATTCTTATTTCTGCCAAGACTGCGGGCAACAAATCAACCCACTTTCTTCCTGTTTCAAGTACCGCTTTTGTTAGTTGTGTTTTCAGTGTTCGGTTGCTTCTTTCCACGACTGCTGCACTTTGCGGATGATAAGGAATATTAAAATGTCAATCAATAGACAACGCTTTTGATAAGAGCTGTGTTATCTTTGAAGTGAAACTCGTCGCTTTGTCAGATTCTATGGTGACTGGTCTAATATCTCCTTCGTTAAGATATTTACCACTGTTTTGGCGTCCTCTTTTGCCCTTCAGGCCACTTTGAGAATCGATCAATAATTACCAAAATATATTTCAGATTACCTATCGGCGGCATGTGCGTAAAATCAATATGTAGATGTTGAAAAGGAGCCTCCGGATGTGTCAATGCATCGTGCTTTAGCTGATTTGTGCGGGTTCACCTGTGCACATGTTAAGCATGCATTCAAAACAAGTTTTGCTGTTTTATGAACATCGGCTATACAATACAATTGATTAATTGCTTGAACTACTTTTGCACAACTGGTGTGAGATAACCCATGGTAGTGTCTAATTAGGATAATTAACCCTAATTTTGGTAGTGCTATCCTACCCTGTTCATCTCTTATACTCCCATCTAATAATGGTTGACTTTGCAGGATTTTGATATCAATGTCAGGTACATTCGTTATGTGCACTGTCATTGCTATCTGTGTTTCATCTTTCGGATGAAATGGTGATTTAATCTGAGCTTGGGCTGCTACCTTTGCCGCTTCATCAGCCCTTTTGTTGCCTACAGCCAGTTTATCGTCCCCCCGAAGCGTGACCCTTGACCTTTACGATGGCCACTTCGAGTGGAAGCTGAACTGCTTCAGTTAACTGTCCTATCCGATTTACATGTGCTATTTTTGAAAAACTCCACGCATACTTACAGTCTGTGTTGTTAATTGTTACTCTCTTTCCTGTCATCAGCTCACAGGCCCGTATTAATGCTATCAACTCTGCTGCTTGAGCCGAATTTTAGTCTAGAGCAAAAGCTTCTTTTACCTCTCCTGTATCGGAAATCACAGCATAGCCACAGAGGTAGACACCGTCAGAGGGCTTTGAACAAGACCCATCAACATAAATGTGTTCTCCCCCCTCTAGGGGCGTATCCAACAGATCGAACCTAGAAGAGTAAGAGGTGGTCAGTTCAAAGATGGAATCATGTTCAACATTAAAATCTGCCATGTCTACCATACCCAAAATACCCAGCAAAGCAGGATTAATGTTTCCTGTCAGTTGAATGCTAAGATTTTTCGTTGCCAGCAGAGTAGCCTCGTAACCCGAGCGTCGTTGCGCTGTCATGTGTTGTGTTTGCATGTTGTGTAAAATTGAACCTAAAATTGATGGGATGCATACAATGTTAAAGGGTGTGACAGCACAGTTTTCTCAGCCACCTGTAAAATCAGAGCAGCTGCTGCCACAGCACGAAGACATGCTGGCATACCTGTGACTATGTTATCTAACTTCTTAGACAGATATGCAACTGGCCTATATATTGAACCATGCTCTTGCAATAAGACCCCTAAAGCTGCACCCAGTGTCTCCCCAACATGCAAGTGAAAAGGCTTGGTGTAGTCTGGCAGGCCCAATGCTGGTGCGGTTGTGATGGCTGCTTTCAAGGCATTGAAATGTTCATCTTAGTTTTGACCCATTGCAGTTTCTCTTTCGAAGCTTTGAAAATTGTTTCAGCAAGTAAATGGCAAACAATTACAGATGCTTGTTTACAGTCCTCCTCCGTCTCCCCCGACACGAGGATGTCATCTGCAAACTGAAGAAAACAAACTGATGAAGGCAGATCAGTCATTTTGGCCAGAGTTCTGTGCACTGCTGCAGAAAAGACAGCGGGTGACTCTACGTAGCCCTTTGCAAGGCCTTTCCACGTATATTGTTGTCCTTTAAATGTAAATACTAACAAAGGCTGAGTATCTGGTTGTACAGGTACAGAGAAAATAGCTGCACACAAATCAATTACAGTGAAATACTTGTGCGAATGTGGCACAGCTTTCACTATAGGATTAATTGGTGTGTTGTATGGTGAGTGTGTGTGTTCGAGGACACCCTGCTTGACAAAATTTTCAATTAAAGGCGTAATACCTTCTTCCTTATAATTCGATAAAGGGTATTGTTTAATGTAGACAGGTTTGTTAGTTTTCAGTTTAGCCCTGTAAGGGTCCATATCAATGAACCAGTGTCATCGTTGAACTGAGACCATAACAAAGGGTTAATCATGGAGTCTACCCGTGTAGGCATGCTGCACCCGGAAACAGGCGATTGTGAACCGCTTGGCTGTCCACCTGTTGGCAAAGGATCGACGGATGCCTGTAGACTAGACAGAAAAGAAAAAACAACCTTGTTATCAGTAAACTTAATATCCATGCCTAGTTTGTGCATCATATCACGACCTAAGAGATTTAGTGGAGCTCCTGGAATAATTGTGAATCTGTGAAAAAATGGTTTAAATACCAGAGGCTTTAACCTGTAATGGAGGTGTGACCGTACAAGCAATGTCAGTTCCGGAAATTCCCACAGAGTGAATAATTTGATATTTTAATAATAAAAAGAACTTTGTTCAGTGTTCCTCTTTTCCGGATAGCCTGTAAACATAGCATTCATTATGTCATTATTTAATGGCAATTTAGAATCTTCAATCCATGCTTTTTCTAAAAACACACGAAAAATTGAGCAGCTGATTCTCTCGCTGCCTGTGTGGTGCTTTCTGCAAGAGATAAGACCTGTTGACTCCCTAGACATTTATCAAGAAACACTCTTATCTGTGTAAAAAACATTTCAAAATTAGCAGAAGTTTCCCAAAACAACTCATGTGGGTTTGCAGCCGTACCGCTGTAAAAAAGTGTTTTTATCATTGTCAATAGATAATGCGGGACATTTTTCAATCAGCATTTCTTCATTTACATCTTTCTCTAGTGTTCTTAACAACACTGCTCGGAAATCTCTTCCTGTAAAATGTGAATATTTTGTGTGCGTTTGCAAAATTGACACATATTTTCCCGCTTCCTGTGGGGAAGCCAAACTTTTACAGATCGCCTCCATATCAGACATTCGTAATGGTCTAACATTTAACGTATTTCCAGCCCTCACCCAAACCATTGAATTTTTCGGGTTTGTAATTATGTTAGGTTTAACAATGCATTTTTTCGGTTTTACCTCGACTGTTTGTTCTTGACCTGTAATGTTAAGTTTTGCGGAAACGGTATTACCTCTGATGATTGGTTTAACCGACAGAGTGGGCGCAGAGGGTGCAGTCTGACCTTGGCTAGGAGCCTGGTAAGAAGGCGGCTTTTCTAATGGCCACAGATTGTGACTTGCTGCATATGCAACCATTTTTGTTTATCCGGACCCTGGTCCCAAACTTTCCTCATCTCTTTCCATACGGCATAAGCTTTATTCATGTATGGATAATCCCACATTGGGTCTCCCCACCCTTCTTTTACCAGGCTCTTTGCCAAAAACATACAATCATCAGAAAAGGAACCTTCCCTCGGGTAGGGAATATCAATTTGCGGTTTTATTCCCTCCGACCATCCTGCGAGATTGCTAACATATGGATTTGCATAAAATCCCTGATTATTTCTATGCATACATGCGACAGGCGTTTCGCCCGGCAGTGGCTTTGAAGCAGAATTCCCCATCTTACACTCCAAACAAGTTAGTGATAAAGACAGTACAGACAAAACAAAGATAAACCCTCGTGTTCAATCGACCAAAAGTTTCAACACTACTGCATGTATTATATTGTGATCAGAGGTGGATATTAAATTCACCGTCTTTTTCCTGATAACAATATTTCAATATGTCATGCAGTAACAGTGAAATCTGTAATAAATTATTCTTTTTTAGAATAAACTCTAATAAATTTTGTTAACAAAGCACTTTCTCTGAGAAGCCAACACCACGATCCAAAATTACAGTGTGATCAGTACTGCAAAACCTTTCATATTCTTACGTTAATAATTATTTTACTAATTACTGTTGCCAGCCGCATTGTCACAACAATGGGAAAGCGAATTCCCACTAACATGAATTGAAAAAAACCTAGTTCGTCCCACGAAATATTAAACCACAAGAATCCTACAGGGTAAGCGTTTTATTTCTCTAAGCCAGAAAAAAACTGTATAGAAGAAAAAAACACTCACCCTTTTCCTGTAGGTCTGTGCCCGATCGTCAGGTGCGCTTTCCTCAGTATGCTTTGGCCTCTTGGTTCTAAGAGAGAAGAGAGTCTCTTCCTCCCCTCATAGACGAGCCCCCAACTGTTAGAATGTAAAATTCTCAATGTCCCCTACAAAATATTATTCTATGGTTGAAAAGTCTAGTCGACGGAACACACAGAGTTACTGATCAGGAGACAAAGTTTGACACAGACACAAGAGTCTAGTTCAATCAGAGTCCAATGTTTATTTGTATGAGGACTAATATTTATAAGATTAAAAGGAGGTGTCATAAAAAACCACAAGGGTGGAAAAAGACAAGACTTGATGTTTAGTCTCATTCCTCCTGTCAACGATCAGATATGATTATAACTACGTACTAAGCATCAAAACACATCAATTCACATCATTAGGAGCCTTGAGATGGAGACCGATAGTCACTCAGGTCAGTACGACTCTCAACGAGGTTTAAACAACAGGAAAGTAAGGCCCATATTAGGGTGAAGGAAGCTTATACTAATCTGAATGAATACGTATGATAGACAAATGTTCTTTTAGACACAGATGATATATTTAAAGAGGACAGGACGAAATCCAGATTCTCACAGTCCCTTATGCCACAAACCCGTATCGTTTCTGTTGCAGTTTGAGAGGCTCTTCAGAACAAGAGGTAAATGAATTCTGCCCGCCGGCTTCCTTTTATACCGGATATCCGGGGGCGGAGTCCGGCATGCAAATTTCATTCGCCAAATTTCATTGGCCTTTTCTATAGTAGTCAGAGTTGATTGGTTCTCAAGGGCGAACCCCATCTGTCGTTCTCGACACAACGTCTCGTTCCCTCCATCAGGGAACTGAGGTTACATACGTAACCAAGACGTTTTGTCTATGAAGATAATCTTAACAAATTAACATCTGTTAACTTTGAAGCTGAAATACAATCGTCAGAAGTAAGTTTTACGTCATAGAATAAAATGTGAAAGTATTCTGAGAGTTTTTAACCACAGAACTTTGGTGATTTACCAAAAACCCATTCAAGAAACCCATGAACTCTGGGGCGATGTAACCTTAGTCGTAAAATCCTAAATCTCTTCCGGTATGAATACAAAAATAGGTAATCTCTGAGGTTCTCAATTGGATTTGACACATGCAGGCAGGAAAAGGACACTTTGCCTCCCTTGAAATGTACTAAAATAAGTCTCCAAAAGAACATTAACGAGAAACAAACCTTTTTCTATATTGTCTAACACTTGCTGGAATCAAACAAACATGAATTTAGGTTTATGCATCAGACACTTGTGATTGTCAAAAAAAAATTCCTTTTATTTTGTGTTATTCTCAGGACATACACAATCATGTTTATCACTTTTTACAAGTTTCCTACAAGTTTGAGGGGTTTCTTGTAAAATGACCCCAAAATTTTTATTTAAAAATAATAATGAATCACAAACTAAGCATGTATTGTAAAGTAGGGGACAATTCAGAAGTATTTTGTTTATTTCTGTTAGCGGGTACAGCTTTATCATGCTATTCATTTTGTTAAAGGGATACTTCACACAAAAATGAAAATTCTGTCATCATTTACTCAACTTCGAGTTGTACCAAATCTGTATAAATTTCTTGGTTCTGATGAACACAGAAACTGATATTTGGAAGAATGCTTATAACCAAACAGATTTTATCCCCCCCCCTTTGACTCCCATTAGGGGACCACACCTTAAATCAGCCTGCAATGCAATTATTCAAATTTTCCACACCAAAATTACTGTATTACTGACAAATAGATGACAGACAAATAAGTTACTTGATGACCACAGATTTGGTTTTGCTATTTAAAAAGAGGCAGAGTCTACGCAGAAGCTTTTTTATTGATTTGTTACCCTCTCTGTCTTGGGTGGGCAATTTCAAACCCTATTTGGTGTTAACTTTTTTCGACCATTTGACTTGGTTTCGCTGCTTGAAGCGATATTTCACCCAAGAATTCAAATTTGTTGTTTATTTACTCAGACCATCCGAGATGTAGGTGACATTTTTCATTGAGTACAACAATTAGGACGATTTTTAGGTAAATCCGTAGCTCTCTGTGCTTCATATAACAGATATAAATGGGGTCCACAGGGTACATATATCCAACACAAGCATGATTCTCATTGGCCCTGTTGACATATTAATGTTTTGTGAAGCTAATTTATCATTATTTGCAATAAACTGAATGTAATTTTTAAAATTCCACCAAAGTGTCCTTCAAATAGTGAGTGATTTGCTTCGCAAGACGTCAATATATCACCAGGATTCACAGGGACCAAGCTTGTGTTGGATATATGTGCTTTTAGATCTATTGACCCCATGGACCCGATTTAAATCCATATGCACAGTGGGGTGCAAATTTACAAGTCTATGTGGCATTCATACATATCTGTGGCTTTGACTACCTGATCCACTCTCTCAACTGCGCTATATTTTGTGCCATAAAAACAGTCTGTTTTAAGACTGTCTTTGCTAAACTGTGGTTTTATAGAGAAAATATTCAACAAGAAGTGATGTTGAATGATGAATTTGCACGTGATTAGTCTTAAAGCATATTAGAAAAACTCGCAGACATATAAACAATATAATAAAACTTAATTTTTACCAGAGGGGGACTTGTTTAGACTGTTTTCTGTTTACTAGTCATTGATCTTTATAAATGAACGAAACATGAACATGTTTGTCTGTGTGTTTTTACAGTTTTTTACTAGTGAACAGTGTTGCGTTGCATGGTGATCACTGCCCCATCTGTCAGCGTGTAGAAAACGAATTATACAAACTCTCACAGGGTCTTAATTGCTCCATTCAGGTAATAAATATTTAGATGAAAAGTTTTGCCATCAACTTAAAAAAAGTTCTCAAGCATTTGAAATGAGTATTGTCAATGTCATATTTATTAGCGTTTTGTTGTGACATCTTGAGCCAGTTTTTTTTGTCTTATAACTGTAAGTTTTTTTAATTTTTGTAAAATATATTTTAATTTTAAAATGTTAAAATCTAATTGAATTAAAATTAGAATATTTTTATATTTCATGTGCATTTTAGTTAAATTTTGAACAATTTTGTATGTGCCTTTGTCAGTGTTACCTATTTATCTATTTACAATTGCTATATAACTTTAATTCATTTACTCATTTTCAGTTATTTCAGTTCTAATTTTAGTTGAGTTTTTTATGTATTTCCAATAAGTATTTTTAGTAAATGACAATTAAAGTCAGTGTAAAGTGAGAATAAAATGTGTTCTGAATTTGAAACAAAAGTGTGATATTTACTACCCAGCCAAATTTGGAAAATAACATCCAAATAAATAAAATAAGTTATCAAAATCTTGGAAAAAATAAGCATGACTATCTGCTCACAAATGCTGGGAGCTCGTCTTCTGTTGACGCTGAAGCCACGCCCACTCGGGTCACTCAACCTGAGTCCCCAGTTGGCTTTATGTGAAGATTTTTATGTGAGGATTTGCGTTATTCCCATCTATCCATTCGTGTCTGCTTTACCGTTTGCCGGTTAAACCCTACCTATGTGACTGTGAGACTACTTGAACTGCTGTGGCACTTACACTACACAACAAGGTTTCTTATTATCTTTAACCTTCTTGTTGTAGCAGAACGCACACAACACAACGCAGATAAAGTGCGCTAACAACAAGACTTTGGTCAAGGACCAACAGCGAAAACACATCCCAGATCATGCACACTTCTAGTTTGATGGTGGATGGCAAATTGTTGTTGGTGCATTTACGCCATCCTCTGGAAACATTAAAGTGTTTTCTATATTCCATTATATAGACTTGGTGCTTTAGGATAGTTTAAAATAGCTTTATGTCTGTTATACTAGCCATTTAACATGCTCTGTAATGTTAATGAATACATGCCAGGAGTTTTTTATTCCTCCACGCAGTAGTTTGACACAAACCTTCGCTGTGATTGGCTGGGTTAGTTCCACAGTGACACACACAACGAGTTCACTCAGCGATAATATAAAACAGTTTTGAAAATATCGTAGCATCTGGGATAGCTTGAGACAGGTCAAGATCACGTTACACGACAGCTTATACTTAAAGAGCTTGGTCGACCAAAACGAGTACCCATTTGGTCGTGATCCGCAGGTATTGTCGCAGACCTTAGAAATCTGTCCGCGACAGCAAAATCCAGCCAGAAATCACGTAGTGTGAGCTTGCCAATATTTTGCGTGAAATTTGTTAGGTTGGGCAGAGTTAGACCGTGAGAGAGCCAGAAAATGTGTGCGTCACGTTAGAACTGCAACCCTGCGCTCGTGATTGAGCAGACACCTGATGCTGGCGCTCTAGTTATAGATGCATGCTCAGACACTCCAACGATCCCCCATTTGAGCCCCGCCCAAAAATCCTGAACAGAGAATTGGTGGTTTAACGGTTTAACTCCGCAATTAAGTACTACACACTTCTGAGTCTTTGTTATGGGTTTAAGCAATACATTTACACGCAAAACATCTATAATCTGTTTAGAAACAATTCTCAAAATTATATTTACCCGGACATTAACTGTTAGCTTACATTCGCATCCTAACATGGATAACATTGTTAAAGAGATCTCAATTAGATGAAGTTTCTGCATAACCTTAAATCACTATAGACATCTGCCTCTGTAACTTCTTTCAATTAGGGTACAGAACATGATGACCACTGCAAAAACACAGATACTTTTGCCCCAACAGCTCCTATTCTGCTACAAGTGAGATTGTTTAACTTTTATTACAAATGGCATGTAGGCTTAAGGGATAAGCCAAGTAATGAACACAGAATTTAAAAGATGGTGTCAAACTTATTTACCATGGTAACAAAATGCATTTTTTTATCATCATTGTGAAAAAGGTTTTATGATATTTATAATATGTGCATTGTTTTTGAAAATTGCTGCTTTAACATTTAAACACTTTAGTAAACATGAAAGTGTTTTCTTCACTGTAACAATGTTTTGATGTTTCTCAGCATTACCCTCTCTATAGAGTGAGTGATGCCATGTGCACAGGTGTGGATGCAGCCCCAATGAATGAAAGATACCATCAGTTTCATGAGCGATATGATGTAATTTCTCAGGTTGCCTCCAAAAAGGTGAGCCAGTACACATTTTTTATGTCCAGCATCCATTGGAATATGTTTAAAATTTTAGCATTTGGAGTTATACTTAAATAACTGTGAGCACATGTGGACATGTACAGCACACACTTGATTTTCTCTTGCAATCGATGGCCCAGTTGTAAGTGTTCCCAAAAAATGAAAAACCAAAGCATACTTTAGACTTTGTCACTGCTGTGCTATGCTTGGATTAGTTAAAGTTATTTTGGTATAGTTCACCCAAACATGAAAATTCTGTCATAATTAAGGCCGCTACCAAGTGTTCCAATTCAGATTTTTCTCCCTCCAAAGTGGCACAGATTGGATTTGGCCCATTACCGTGTATGTAGGAAAAAGCACATTCCGATATTTTCAGATTGGTTTCAGGCCTCAATTATATGTGGAAATAAACCAGATATGAATCGGATATGTGCATTTATAATGTAAGCAGACAGATTGAATATTCACCCATCAATGTGAGTTGAACATCATTAACCCCATTCACACAGAGCGATGATCCCGGAAAATTGTTATACAATTGCAAAGAAATAAGAGTTAAGTGAGTTTGTTAATTATACGCAGTGTTCTAGTCGAGGCCAGCTCATTCGAGTCCGAGTCAAGACCGAGTCCAGAGAAGTGTTGGCAACTCTTTTCAATGGAAAGTAGCTAAAGCCTACCCGAAAAGCCTGCCTCTGTTGTGTTATTGATGGCCTTTCTCTGGCGTGCCCCTGTGATGCCATGCAGACTGTATGTTTTGCAGAGAGTTCACGCTGCGAAGCCTCTATAGAACACCTCGATTGGCGCACACTGGGCACGCCACCCCTTTATGCAGCACTCCTTCACTAAATCGGCATACTTGGGACGCTTCCTCTCATTGGTGTCTTCCACACGCACCTCCCAGGGGACTGTCAGATCCAGAATAACCACCTATTTTGTTGAATCTTGTTGAAAAAAACTATGTCTGGTCTCAGGGTGGTTTCCACGATGTGCTCTGGGTATCTGAGCTGCTTTCCCAGGTAGCCATCATCATCCAGTCCGGCGCGGTTCCAAGGAGTCCCACTTCCCCCCTTAGTAGGTGCTGCTGCTAGGTCTCCTTTCCCATCTCTTGCCTCCCAAATTAACTGTGTGACCATACCTTTATGCTCGAGGCAAACTGGAACCTTTTGCATTCCACCCTTCTGTACAGTGGTGTTGATGTACTCATTCTTTAGGAGGAACTCTGTCAACCTACGGGATAGAATGGCAAAGAATATCTTCCCCTCATCGCTAAGCAGCGAAATGGTTGGGAACTGCTCGATGTTCTTAGCATACACCTCCTTGGGAATCCAGAAACCTTCTGAAATCTCCATTGTTGGGTTACCCATCCCCTCCTCCAGATAACCCTCAGGATCTTCCAAAGCTGGTGAAGGAGTCTGGGACACCTCTTGTACACTTTGTATGGCACTCCGCTGGATCCAGGAGCAAAACTGGCTGCCTTGACAATCTCCTGAACCTCCTTCCAACTGGGCTCCTTACTGTTGAAATCCATGGTAGGTCCTGGGGGATCTATCAACGTTCTAAAGCAGAGTTTCTCAACCTTTTGCAATTCATGGCCCACCAAGGACTGTTTAAAAACATTCCGAGGATAACCTTTCTAAATATGACAGTATGAACACAAAATATTCAAAAAGTGCAATGTTATACTCTGCTGTTAATCTGTTATGCCACATTAGCAGACTTAGTCAAGTCAGCAAAATAGATGAAAACAGTGGGTCTCATTCACTAATAATTGCGTAGATTTTTCGTAGTCATACGCACATTTGAACCTCCCCTGTCGTCATTTAAGTCAAAGTTACTGAAGGGCAACCCCATGTGACGGTGTCAACAGACGCGCACCCGCAAGTAATTCCAAGTGCGCAGTCCTCAAATTCAGTTCATAGACAATAAAACACTTTTTACACAGACAGTTTGCAGAATTCTCGTTAGCCGGCTGTAAAAGCACAGTTATTCAGAGAAACCTCGCAGCTCGAGATATACTCTAACGCAGCTTTTCTTATTCTTTCACTGTATATGATGAAATACATTTAAAATTAAATATAGGCCTACATCTACGCGTAATTTTATATATTTATATATATTTATTATTCAAATATATAATAATCCTGAGATGAAACATGCATTTTGTCATTTTGTCTTAGAGATAGAGGGAGAGAAAAGGAAAGAAAGAGACTGGTGAATTTGCCCACTATATGGTGCTCCGAGGCCCACCGGTTGAGAATCACTGGTCTATTGGGATCTAGGTCTACCTCCCAGGCCGCATCACTGTAGGTTATATTTCTTTAGGCCTTTCCGTAGCTTGTTTGGGTACTTCCTCTAGGAAGTTTCAGGTTGTTTTGCTGGCCCTTCCTTGTCGTCTCTCCGAGCTGTCCACTGTCTCTCCAGTTGTTACCACACTGTTCATGGTTGTTATCCAGTCTGTTCCTGAAAGTCACTGGCCAGGCCAGGGGAAAGTAGTTAAATAGACATCTGTTGAAGATATTAAAACATTTCACCCAAATGCACAAAATAAATATGTTCTTAAGTTCTATTATATTTTTTTATACTTAATTGTTTTTGTGATTCTGTTGGCAGACAAAAAATATGTTTTAGTGAGTGAACTCGACCCCTTTAAACTGCACACCAGCAGTAATTTTCATTGAACAGTTAAAATCCATCTGTGTTCATGTTTACATGTCCATAGTCATGGCGTTTCATCACGTTTCTTAATCATAAATGCTCAAACAAAGTCGATTAGTTATTGGAAACACTGTTTGTACATGCAAACTGCGAATCTCATTCATGCGTCAGTGTGGTCTTTGGCTGCTTCTCTCTAGTGGGCGCTCACACTGTACAGAGTAGACAGAAAGGCGGTGCTGCACTGCGAAGGCAAAAACACGCTCTGGCGGGGCAGCAGAAGTGAAGCACAATGTTTTGGTTTGTCGCCAAGGCTTATTCAGAAAGTATCTAGATTTGTTGCTAGTCGCTATTTGAAAAAGAAGTCGCTAAAGGTGTTGGAAAAGTTACAAAATTTTGTCACAAAGTTGCCATGTTGACTACACTGGTCCAGAGTAGGTTGAGTTTGAGTAAAGACAGAGTCCACTGTTTTATTTACTTAGACTGATATTAGTTTATATTAAAAAAAGTCCACATAGTAAGTGTTGTAAGGGTAATTTTAGTACCATATTACTTCCACTTGAGCAAAGATATGTCCTAAAGACATTACGATGTTTAAAAGATGTCCCTTTATTGGCCAAAAATGATAGGTGTTTCTATGTCTTTTATGATGTTTTCTGAACGTCTAAAATTTACTTACGGTGGACCTTTGTACAATCTAAAACTTGTTCAAATCTGGAGGTTATCAGACTACTTTCAGTTTTCATGGAAATTAATTAAACTGTTTGAAGTGACACTCTTCAAAGAGTTTAATTAAAGAGTTTAGCAAAAAGTAGCAGAAATACAGTGTATAGGAGGAACAGATGTCAGAAGTGATAATGAAAGAAAGAATGTAATTTTGTACTTACCTTGTTTCTGTATGTATCTATTATAAACCACTTTAGTTGCACTACATACATCACACTTTATTTTATTTCATTACTAGAATGAAAATACAATTCACTATTTTTGCACATACTTGCTAATTGAAACGTGTATACAACACAATGTCTGGTACCCCAGGCTTGCGGTTTATCAGGTGTGCCACTCAGTTGATGTGTTTCACCCCACATCCCGAGGAGAGCTTTCAGAGGTTCAAACATTAACATGTGACATAATTCCATTACTAAAATGACATTACATTTCGTTTGTTTACATACTTGCACTATTTGTGCACATACTTGCAAATTGAAATGTATAAATGGACAACACAAGGTTCGGACCAGTGACCTCTTGCATCCGAGACTTGCAATTTATCAGGTGCGCCACTCAATTGGCGTCTATGGCACATTGCATTATATCACATAAATATGAGTGCATGACGTGTGCCGAGTAGAGTTTTTGTACATCAACAGGTTCATAGGTAACAGCTGTTTGAAAAGTGTATTTTTTAACTGCTGGCGGCGGTGAGTGTTAGAGACCCCATAATTGGTCACATGGCTATTGAGGACCACGGCTATGAGTGTTACAAATTTCATCATTTTCCTATGTATGCTTCATTGGGCTGCATAAACTCCCATTGGTTGAGAATAACAATACTAACAGGAACAATAGTGGCTGTAGCCCCTTCGAGGCTTGGCCCCTAAAAATATGATCTCGAGACCTAGTTCAAGACCGAGTCTCGAGACTTCAACACTGGTACCTCAGGCTCACTGGGTGTTTTGGCCCTTTACCACAAGCAACTCTCCGCCAAGGAAGGCCCACCATAGGCTGATTGTGGTTGTGTGGTGCATTAATACATGGTCATTTTGCCGCCTAGACTGTGTCCTTCCGCTTCGACGACAGCCAGTTGCTTCTTCTTTCAACAACTTTGGCCAGTTCTTGATTATCCTATGCTGGACCTGTCCTCTGATCCCCACTTCCTGTATCAGTTAGCTTATCCAGATTAGGGCTATAGCTTCAACAATACTTACTTTGTTGGAAGCTTGGAGAAATCACACCTCAACCAACCATACGGTCCAACCCGATGGCAAGGCTATTCTTGCCCACTGGCACCGTTAATATATGCTCAGTGTTCCCGATTCCGTATGGCATAACATTGTAACTGTAGAATAAAATTCAAAGTATGGAAGGAAGGAGTCGGGAACCGGCAAACATTTAAACATTTAATATAAATAATAACAGCAGGCGGCCCCTCACGGCTGACCGCTGGCGAACAAAACAAATCACATAAACATAAATACCAACATAACACAAGTTCGGGCCCGGTCCTCTCTCTTCGACGGTCCGGTCGCTCGTTCCTTTTATATGCTCCCAATCTCCTACGTGATGCGAGGCCGGTGTGCGCACCACTGGCGCTAATTAACAATTACTTACCGGCCTCGAACCATGGTCTCGCCCCGCCTACTCTACTACAGTAACACATTGTTACATTGTAACACACAACAAGCAAATCAATTGGTCTGTGCAAGAAACTGAACGATATTATTGCATCTTTGGTTGAATACCAATGCAGTTTTAAAAACAACATGTTTTTCCCTTATCCGAAACGACAGTTCACGTGGTGTACCCTTTCTGCAGTTACTTTCAAGGGCACAAGACGCATTTTGGAACACAACCTATCGAGTATGCAATCCGACTGCCTGTGGACTGCTAATTATAACGTTGTAAATAACATTAAGTTTCTTGGACAAACCGATCCAATCGATTTTTAAGATGTCAATATATTGTTATGAGGTGCGGTAATAACTATTTTATTGAATGTAGCAGCATTTTGGACTTTAAAAGATGTGGCATCTCAGGACGTGCATTTCTTGAAGCTCACCGTTCTTAAAGTCTCTCCACTTATTTGAATGCAAGGTTAAGATGATTGGCGGACCGCATTTGGTGGACCAGTTGACTAACCCTGGCGTAGAGGCTACGGCATAGGTCAGACTCAGGATAAGGCTGTAAAGGTCATGTATCAAAGTCGCAAAGTAATTTAGATAAGCCACTGAAAAATGCATATATGTAAATTACAAAAACTTATTGGAAAAGACAACTAATATAGGATTAGAGCTGCCCCTTATTACTGGTAGCAGTAACTAGAAGTTAATACCTCAAAAAACATTAATACTAAGAGACAATGTTGACTTCTCCCATAACCCAAGCTGATATCTATGTATGTGCGATTGTTTTTCTGTGTAAAATTGGCTACCTGTCGCACTGAACTTTAATAGTCAAAGCAGACAATTTCTCTCCATAACAGCTTCTGTGGTGGTTCAGACCTCGACTCATTCTAAGTGGCCACACTCACAGTGGCTGTGAGGTTGTGCATGAGAACCGCTACCCTGAGGTCAGTGTACCATCCTTTAACTGGAGGAACCGCAACAACCCCAGCTTCATTCTGGTAAACTTACCTTTTTAAATAATTCAAACCTTACAGTTTAGTATGATGTTTTATGCTCATAACAATTGACCTAAAACTTATGCCAATTTTTAATAAGTTATTAATAAATTGCAAAAAAATATGGAGACCACTCCAGTTTTGACTTCAACAATGAAATGTCTGCATGAGTTGTGACGATTCCGGTCCACTGTGTTTTGAATTTCAACAAAAAAAAAACTCAGGAATGACATAATGTCATCCAACCACAATGTTAAAGACAGAGAAAATGCAAAGACGCATGATGAAGTTGTAAAAAATCAGACTTCAAGCACATGTAAAAACATGTTTTTTTTGTTGCTTTCTTTCCAGTATTCACGATTTGCAAACATTTTATCGTTTTCGTTATTTAGACAATTTTGTCTCCTTTCAGTTTTCTGCAAATAAATGTTTTCATAAATAATATTTTCATTTTGAATTTGGAATATTTTTTGTGACTAGTTCACAGAATGAGACAAAAAAGGTAACCACAGTTAGACCAACCTGAAACAACTAAAATGCACTGTGAATTTTATTTGAGTGTTGGTTTATTACATTTATTTGTGTTATTGTTCATAATTTGATCATTTGTTCTAATTTTATTACTAACTGGTTGACTATTATTATTAGAGTTAGGCTAAGTTTTATGGTACTGTGAGCATGTTTATTAAGATTCCATAGGTACAAAACAAAGTAACTAGACATTATTATTTATTGATTATTTTTGTGGCGGGCATGGTGTGATCTATAGTGTCAGAAGATCCAGTAGGACTTTGTTACTTTAAGAATTTTGTCAGCTTCGCAACTATTGGAAAGGTGTCTAGGAGTATTATGATTTTTATCTAAGTTTGCTAAGATATGCCGTATTAGCAGTTTTCAAAGATTGTCTGTCTGTACTTACACTCTCCTTCCATGCAACATGTAAAACGTCAAATTTTGTAGTGTTTCATCTACATTTGCGTTCAAAACAATAACAGTTCAACATCACTAACCAGGGGTCCGTTTCAATAAGGATGTTCAACCAAGACCGAGAAAATGTGAACTCTGAGTTGATTCTTGTGAGTTTTTGGTTTCAGTTAGTTCTACCAACTCTGGGTAGGCTTATCTTGAGTTAAGCGCTTCCACCACAACTACAACAAGCTATGATCAATGTAGCTCCATATTAAGATTCAACATGGCAACGGGACCAAAAATAAACAACATGACGGCAGAAACCGCTTTAGAGCGAGGAACATCCACTCTGCATACTGTGGAATTACAAATGTGCTGAAAATGACTTAATTTTTTATTAATAAACCGCGGTTTCACAGACAAGGCTTAAGGCTAGTCCCAGACTAAAAGGAATTTTGAGCTGTCTTAACTTAAAGGTTCTGTGTCCAAGTTTCAGAGGCCACTATTGGCGATCTAGGAAATTGCAACCTACAGCTCCACCACCCCCCTCCCCCTCCCATTAGAGAAGCTACGGTTGCCGTCACAGGACAAAAGGGTTCCGTAAATGACAGCGGCCATAATCTACGTCTCACAAGCGAACAACAGACTGAAGTTACGGACACAGGACAGAGATGTCGTCGTATGAGACAGCAGAGAGTAACCTTTGGAAGTCAAGTGACAAGGTTTATTAACAAAGAAAAATAAATAAATAAAATGTACTTATGTAATTCATCATTTACTGTAATCGTTATAGTGAATATTATTGTTACTTGTTTAACATTGTGTCAGTGAATTATTCGCTTATTTTGCCTAGCATTTTTTGGCACGGTAACTTGGTTCGTAATTTACAGCCTATTGAAAGCACTTGCTAATGCTAAAGGCGTGTAATCTAACCGCGAAAGTGTTAGAAGACGTTTTTCTCAATCGGAGGACTTAACACAGGTAGTAGTGTTGGAGATGCAGGCAGGCCGAGGAGAGGCAGAGGAGCTAACGTTACCCGGGAGGACCGCACAAGAGAGGATGTGGAAGCTAAGCAGTATTATAATATAATATACACCCGATTTATCTAAATTATGATTGTAAACATTATTTCTATCTTGATTTGCACACGGCCATGCAACAAGGAATTATAGTACAATTACAAAGTGCTAAAAATTTACAAGGAAAAACGCTACTTCTCTTGATGATCAGCTCATCTATTAGTTAAATTATCAAACAAACAGTTCACTTATATAGCGGAAATTAGACAAACTTACTGGTCCAGCAGAAAGCTGGCAACTGCGGCGTCGCTTAGCAAGCCCTTTTCCTGCTTCAGTGCCCTCCAATTGGGAAAAGCCACGCTGATGTTTATTGGGGCTCAGTCGTCTTTTGTCTCGACTTCGCCTTGCTGCATCGTATTTTCTCTTTTTTGACGACACAGATTGACGCACTGTTGGCTCTTGTGCGGAGTATGTGTGGTCCCCCATTAGTGCAAATTTCACTTCTTGCTGCAACAAAGAGCCGTTTCTATTTCTAATAAAAACACGACAAGCTAATTTTGTTATTGTTCTTCCTCTTCTTCTGCTAATCCTTCTATGTAGCGGCTTTCCAATCTGCCCCCAAACACAGCTGAAGAAGTTTGTCCGTGTAGTGCTACTAAAGAAACATGGCTGTGCAATTTGATAAATAACATGTAAGGGTGTGCCCCCTGTTGGCGCTCGCTTCCTTCAATAGGGTAGGGGACCTCCAAGTATTCTCTGTGTCCCCGGATTGCCTTAAATTCGGCACTGGCAAACTCTCACGTTATCTTGAGACCCAGGCCCGGATACGTGCCCAAAGTTCCCACTTCTCCCTTCTCGGACCAAGTGGTGGACTAGCATATGCGCTCCCCATCGGGGAGGAAGACCCAACCCCATCCGTGTTCTGTCCTGGACCGCACGCAGAGCTTCAGTAGCTCTGACCAGCTCCTTGTCTGTATTGGAGGACAGCAGAAGGGGAAGGCTGTCTCCAAGCAGAGGCTGGCGCACTGGGTCGTGGATGCCGTTACGACGGCATTCCGATCTCAGAATCTCCCATGCCCACTGAGGGCTTACTCCACACGGGGTATAGCCACCTCCTGGGCAGTGGCCAGAAGCTCCTCTCTAGCAGACATCTGTAGAGCTGCGGGTTGGGCTACGCCCAAACACCTTTGCAAGGGTTAACAACCTTCGTCAGCCCAAGTCCTGCGTGGCGACATGTAGGACTGGCATCCGACGGGGCGTATGCCTGCGAAAGCACCTTTCCACCCTCCAAGAGGTTGGGTCAGTGTGCTATCTACCTTTTTTCTTACCCAAACACATGGCTAAGAAACTGGTACTTCACCAACCTTCCTCTTACCCAAACACTGGTTAAGAACAGGCATTCCATCCATCACTAAGCAAGCACCCCCTGGGTGTTGGCTGGGCAGACCAGCCTTCCCCCTTAGGCTGCGACACCATATGAAATATCGCAGATAGCTCTAACCGGACCTAGTGCTACCAGACGCAGTATCACCCCCCCCTTGGGCTATTCCGTCTGATATACCCTCATGACAACATGTCCCACACATGGTAACCCATGAGCTTCCCCAGGTGGGAAGTATATATAAATATATATCCACCATATTCCTTCCTGCGGGTAGGAGGTGGCCTCTGCAGCGCTTCTCTGATTAAGAGTTGCGCTCACCCGGTTTAAACCCGAGCCACACAGCCTCTGGCCAGTAGAGAGCTAAGCCCCTGTCCGTGAAAGGTTACCGGTCAGGGCTGTACCCATCTTTCTCCAAGAAAGCTCTGGAGCCCCCCGACCACCACACTGGAAGGTTACAGTTTCACGAAAGCTTTGACCTGACACGCCCAGCCTGTTACCGTCGCTTCGCTGAGATAGTGACGCGATACAGCGTTGTTGCGTTTTCCATAGGCAACCCCATCTGTCGTTCCTCGACACAACTTCGAGAGACCGACAGAAAGGGAACGTCTTGGTTAATGTAACCTCAGTTCCCTGATGAAGGGAATGAGAAGTTGTGTCCCTTATGCCACAAACACGTATCGTATTCTGCTGCAGTCGTGAGAGGCACTCAGGCTCTTCAGAACAAGAGGTAAATGAATGCTGCACGCCGGCTTCCTTTTATACCGGACATCGGGGGGCGGAGTCCGGCATGCAAATTTCATTCGCCAAATTTCATTGGCCTTTTCTATAGTAGTCAGAGTTGATTGGTTCGAATCAACTCTGACAAGGGCGAACCCCATCTTTCGTTCTCGACACAACGTCTCGTTCCCT
Source organism: Triplophysa tibetana (assembly GCA_008369825.1). Lineage (NCBI taxonomy): Eukaryota > Metazoa > Chordata > Actinopteri > Cypriniformes > Nemacheilidae > Triplophysa > Triplophysa tibetana. The sequence continues at coordinate 15,807,689 of CM017914.1, read as the reverse complement.
CCATCAGGGAACTGAGGTTACATACGTAACCAAGACGTTCATCGCCCCCCAGAACTTGCACTACAAAGGATCTGCCCTACAAGTGCATGGGGCACATGAATGCGATTGGAATTCACCCGAAGATGTGCTAATAGCGTTCAGTTTCTTGCACAAATCAATTGACTCGCTTTGTAAGTCGCATATTTAACGTCCCAAGAGGGCAGGGATTACTTTTTTGTTGAATGTATTTGCATTTTTACTTTAATTGATTTAACTTTAATTAATTCAACCAAATATCTTCATGAAAAAACAATATCACCCATATCTTTGATGTACTTTAGGTCTGTGGGTGTAACAAAACAACAGTAACAAAGACATTTAAAAATTAAAGATGGGATAACACCCGTAGTTTCTGCAATCTCATATTTATCTTGAGTACCTATACAGTTGTATTGCATATGTTGTATCTTCGAAGATTTAGTTTGATCACGTTTATAAAAGAGAGATACAGCTGTACGATTGTTTCCGGAAAAAGAGGTGCTGCTGTAGGCAGCTAGGGGGGACACAATACTTCATTGCTCTATCCTTTTGTGATGTTTACATTATGCATGAATGCGCCGATAGCCATCAAAACACAGATATATGTTATATAACTCAACTCAACTTTATTTATATAGCGCTTTTAACAATTTTCATTGTTACAAAGCAGCTGTACATGAGACACATTGAATACAAGTAAAAAACTAAAGGCATATACCTGTAAAAACAAGAAAAAGGTGAAGACAACAAAGACAGACATACAAATGCTCCACACACACAATATGCAAACATACATACACACACACATTGACATAGACGCACACACAGTGAAAGCACACATTGGCGATAAAGGAGAAAGAACCACAGGTCAAATATTAAACGGACTATAAATTCTTATGTGCAATATTAATTATGTCTAATTTCTGAATTCTAAAGCAGCCCCCCCGGCCAGGCAGATAGTGCAAAACAATATGCAAACGGTGGTGAGGAACCCAAAACTCCCATCGAGAAAAAAAACCTCAGGAGAACCCAGGCCCAACCAGGGGATTCCAGTTCCCCTCTGGCAAAAGCTGCTGCCTCTGCACAAGCTCAACAGTGCTTGCACAACAAGGCTAAATAAAAATAAAAAATGATAGATTTAAGATTATCATTAACAATCTAATAACATTTGAAATGTTGTAGGAAAATCAAAGTTGTGGCGTCCTTTATCCAGCTCTATCCTCTTAGCTCTTGTCAGGTCACCGCTTCCCATTCTCAGCTCTGCCATCAGGTCTGGGCATGAACTGCATCCTGCGGTAACCTTGGAACAAAGAGACAAGACTGGCTGAGAGTAGAGTACTGTTCTGCACTCTTTGATGCAACAAGTACATCATTTGTTGTTGGATGTGTTCCTGGTTCCGGTTGATCTAAATAATGCAGCCTAAATCCTCTGAGGATTAATATCATGGAGGTGTAGTGTATGCAAGATTAAAAAGATGAGTCTTTAGTCTAGATTTAAACTGAAAGAGTGTGTCTGCCTCCCGGACCGTGCAGGGAAGAATATTCCAAAGTTTAGGCGCTAGATAAGAAAAGGATCTACCACCTGCACTTGATTTTGAAATTCTAGGTATTACCAACTGACAGGACGCCTGAGAGCGTAATGTACGTTGAGGTCTGTAATACAATAGAAGTTCATTCAAATACTGCGGCGCTAGACCATGTAGGGCTTTATAGGTAATAAGCAAGATCTTAAAGTTAATGCGATGCTTTATAGGTAACCAGTGCAAGGTTGACAGAACCGGGGTTATATGCTCATACTTTTTTGTACGCGTAAGAACTCGAGCTGCCGCGTTTTGAACAAGTTGCAGTTTTTGTAATAGGCCTGCAGGGCATCCACCTAGAAGTGCATTACAATAATCTAGTCTTGATGTCATGAATGCATGAATTAATTTCTCTGCATCTGACAGTGACAGCATATGACGTAGTTTAGATATATTCTTAAGATGGAAAAATGCAATTTTACAGGTGTTGGCGACATGGCTTTCAAATGACAGAGTACTATCGAATACAACGCCAAGATTCTTAGCTGATGACGAGGATTTTATGGAGCATCAATCAATCGTTAAGCGGTATTCTTGGTTGTTACGTATAGCGGTTTTCGGTCCAGTAAGTAACACTTCTGTTTTGTCCGAGTTTAGTAGTAAAAAATTGTTACTCATCCACATTTTTAAGTCAACTATGCAATCCTTTATTCGATGAAACTGCTGGGTTTCATGAGGCTTCGAGGAAATATAAAGTTGAGTATCATCAGCATAACAGTGAAAGCTAATTCCGTGTCGCTTTATTATATCTCCTAGAGGTAGCATGTATAATGCGAAGAGCAGAGGCCCCAAAACTGAGCCCTGTGGTACACCGTACTGGACTTGTGATTTGCGGGACACCTCATTGTTTATTGCTACAAATTGAAAACGGTCAGATAAATAAGACTTAAACCATTTCAATGCTATTCCGTTAATGCCGACGTAATTTTCGAGTCTATGTAGAAGTATGCTGTGGTCAATGGTGTCAAATGCAGCACTGAGGTCTAGCAGCACCAATAACGAAATACAGCCACGGTCAGACGCTAAAAGCAGATCATTTGTAACTCTGATCAAAGCAGTCTCTGTACTTTGACATGCTCGAAATCCAGACTGGAATTCATCATTAATGTCATTCCTTTGGAGGAAGGAGCATAATTGAGTTGAAACTACTTTTTCCAGAACTTTAGATATAAATGGTAAATTCGATATAGGCCTGTAATTCCCTAGTTCTTTAGGGTCGAGTTTTTTTTTTTTTTAAAAGAGGCCTTATAACAGCCACCTTAAATGCTTTAGGCACATGTCCTAATGTCAGAGATGAGTTAATAATACTAAGAAGAGGATCTATAATTTCTGGGAGCATTTCTTTCAGTAGTTTTGTAGGTATAGGGTCTAGCATGCATGTTGTTGATTTAGATGATCTAATGATTTTAGACAGTTCATCGTGATCTACTCTAGAAAATAATTGCAATTTCTCCTTTGGGGTGCTGTAGTTAGTTTGTTCAGCGGGTTTCACTACAGGTTGCATTGTTATAATTTTTTCTCTTATATCTTGGATTTTACTAGTGAAGTAGTTCATAAATTCATCACTGTTATGCTGATAATCAGAATCTGACGTCGCTGACGACTTATCTTTTGTTAATTTAGCCACGGTGTTAAATAGAAACGTAGGGTTGTGATGGTTTTCCTCTATTAGTGATGAAAAGTAGGCGGATCTAGACGTTTTTATGGCATTCCTGTATTTTCGAGTACTATCCTTCCATGCTATACGAAATACCTCTAAATTAGTTTTCTTAAAGTTGCGCTCCATTTTCCGGGACGCTTTCTTTAGAGTCTGAGTGTGTTCATTATACCACGGTGTTGGGCTGCTATTTTTTATTTTCTTTAAACGCAGAGGAGCAACTATGTCTAATATTTCCGAGAAGGTAGAGTTAAAATTTTCAATAGTAGTGTCAAAATCGTCAACGTTTTTACACATGCTAGATATTTTAGACAATTCAGGCAGATTATCGAGAAACGCATCTTTGGTAGTTGAAGTAATCGTTCTACCATATTTGTAGCAAGGAGTTTGATTTGCAGCCGTAGGCCATTGAAGCAAACATAATATCAGACAATGATCCGAAATGTCTTCACTCTGCTGAACGATTTTAACATCGTTCACATTTATACCATAAGAACGTATTAAATCTAAAGTATGATTACGAAGGTGAGTGGGTCCTGACACATGTTGACTAACGCCCATGGAGTTAAGAGTGTCTTTGAAAGCCATGCCCATGGCATCTGTATCATTGTCTACATGGATATTAAAGTCACCGACGACAAGGACTCTATCTGCGGCCAGTACTAGTTCTGATAAGAACCCACCAAAATCTTTAATAAAATCTGTGTGGTGCCCTGGAGGCCTATATACAATAGCTAGAATAACATTTAAAAATGTTTTGTCCTTAGTATTAGGTGTCGATACGTGAAGTACCATGACTTCAAAAGAATTGTATTTAAATTTAGACTTCTGAGAGATGATAAAATAATTATTGTAAAGTGCAGCAACACCTACCCCTCTACCTTTTAGGCGAGGCTCGTGTTTATAGTAATAATCTTGAGGAACGGATTCATTTAAAGTAATATAATCATCTGGCTTTAGCCATGTTTCTGTCAAACAAAGCATGTCTATTTTATGATCGGTTATCATATCGTTAACAAAAAGTGCTTTATTTGAGAGAGATCTAATATTAAGCAATCCGAGTCGTAACAGTTGATTATCTGTATTTTGTTCATGTTTAATTTGTTTAACGTTTATTAAATTATTTCAAGAGGTTTACGCAATATCTTATGTTTGCTAATCCGGGGGACAGACACAGTCTCTATTTTATGTTGTTTGTAAGAAAGGATTATTACATGTTGCATATTTTGTGTATTCTGTAACGCAAGACGGCGAGTAGACAGTTGGTTAAGCCATTTAGTCTCCTTCTTGACCTGCGCCCTTGGTAGTCAGACTTTAGCATTATTAAGACTGTATAACACAGATATATATTAGTTTTGACTCAGTTCATGTCCGGCATCTTTTAGTGCTGGTGCCGCACCACCTATCAGCTTTAGATGATCTCTAAATCCAGTGTTATATCCACCGTTTATATAACATTCAACACCAAAATGCAAGTTGTGTTTGTTGGCAAACAAACACAACTAAACTTCCGTCAGCCCAGTGAAGCGGCATTGATTGGTGTGCTCTTTCATTGGGCAAGCTCCAGGCGTGCAGATGGCACTAGGGCATGACTCCCTCCATTCATAGAGACCCGATCCATCCCTGATCCTTCTTCGTGAAAACGTAAGTATGTTTGGAATGTTAGTTCAGTACAGAAAAGAATAACAGTCCATCAGTGTCTTAGTACTGATTTTGTTGTATTTAACACAAGTAAAGATTGTGTTTACAACTTTACACTTTACAACTGTACTGTTGCTTTACAGCTTTATTCCTGAAAACACATTTCCTTTAAAATGTCACTGCAAACGCTGCTAGAGACCTTCAGAGGAAAGGTCCGCTCATCACATCACAGGGACGCATACCATTTCTTAGCAGCATGCTCATACTAGTAATATGTAAATAATGTGTAGTATATTCCGCCTTGAAACACCACTTCCTGAAAGCTTCCGTCTGTAATTAATTCATTACAGATACCAGACATGATATTGGAATCATTATTGGTATAACATTAGTTGTGATGTGAACTCCGCTATTCTCCTTCATTTAGAATGCTTTATATAAGTTATATAAGTCATGCTTGAATCATCTTAAAACATAGTTATCTTTTATCGTTATAGTGTGAACATCCATTAAAGCTGGGCATACATCTCTCTGTTTACTATAACAATAATTCAAAAGCTATTTTCTCATTTTGATCACCAAAACACTAATACAGTAGCTTTGTTGGACTGGTTTGTTCGTCGGACAAAATGACGGTCAGTCACGGGGGCGAATTATATTGGCGTTATGACGTCAAACTGCTTGTAATGAGTCAATTAAGTAAAATTCTTACAGCTTTTTTGTTTGCAGATCCTGATATCATATTCAAATAGATTAAATCATGCTTGAATCATCTTAAAGCATGTTTACATCATGAATGTTTGAAATGTTACGATTTTCCAAATATTTCAAACATTTTAAGACCAGGCATTTGTCCTTAAACTTTATTACCTTTAGTTAAAGGAGTAGTTCCCCTCAAAATTTGCCCCCATTGACTTTCCATAGTAGAATTAAAGATTACTTTAGAATGTGAATGGGGGCTAATTTTGAATACTAATCCTTTAACGATTGGTTATTTTTTGCTAGAAGGGATCTGATGTTTAGAAGCCTTCATTTAAGCTTATGATTATCATCAGTTGATCTATCAATTTTTTATTTAAAAGTGATCAGATTTGTTATAGTTTTGGGTTTGAGTTGCTATGGTAACTTGATAACTCCGTTCTTTACATTTATTACATGTAAACCCTCTCCGTTTAAAGGAATAACAGGAGTGAAAGCCATAACTCACCAGTTATTGATGATGTGGTGGGAGAGGCGATACACAGATGCAGTTATACTCATGACTCAATGTATTTTCTGTCTTCTCCTGTAGGGCTTGTTCTCCAGGTCTGATTTTCGACTGTCAAAGTGTTTTCTTCCAGAGGAAAGAAGTATTATTGCACTTTACTGTGGCAGTGGTCTTACCATTGCTCTGATAGTACTTGGTCATCTCAAGCTGTTCAGAAGACCGTTGCACTTCACAATTTTGGGGAAGCACAAGACTTTGTAACACACACAGATGACTGATATGAACAGAAGCTATTTAGGTCGATAACAGATTAGTGATTTTACAGCTAGAATGATTAAATGAACTTTCAGCAGTGTCCTAATAAAAATGTAGAAGCATTTTATTTGATGACTGACTAAATGTGAAATTTGAATTTCCATGATTACCATATGTACCTCGATTTGAAGAGGCAACATACATCTGTATTTTAGAGATACTTTATTTATAAAATAACATTTCTTTCCTCATTGCCATTTTAAACAAAGACAAAAGTCTTTGAATGCGTTTCTTAAAATAAACCGTAAGAACGAAACAAAACAAAAATTGAAGCAATTTTTTTCTTTTTTTGTCATTGTCACTGATCGTATTTAAATATTTGAACATGTCAAAGCTGCAGAGGAAAGAGAATAAATAAGTGTTACTTAGCTCACAGCACATTAAGTCACTGTTCCTTTCACATCCAATAAAGATATGTATGTCATTGTTGCAAAATAGCAGTTCAACCCTCATCATTTGGCCAAGGGTCCTAAGCCTGTGGCCAACAGAGAAGATTAATGTGCTAAATAAGGAAAAGTGGAAAAATGGTGTTGACTCATTCGCATGTTTTTCTAGACCTAATCTATATTGGGATTTAAATGTGTTCATTAGCTCAAGCTATAGTCTAACGCAGCTTTTCTTATTCTTTCACCGTTTATGATGAAATACATTTAAAATTAAATATAGGCCTACATCCACGCGTAATTTTATATATATCTATATATATAATTATTATTTAAAATATATAATTATCCTTAGATGAAACATGTATTTTGTCTTAGAGAGAGAGAAAACGCAAGAGAGACTGGTGATTTTGCCCACCAGATGGCGCTACCCACCGGTTGAGAATCACTGTTATGAACGACCTCGAGTTATGTGGTATCTTTGTGCGAGGAATAACCAAAAACGAGTCTGTTCTTTACAGAATATCATTTTCCAACAAGGGCTAACCAGTAGTTGAAGGGAGATGCTATATGGGGCAAAAAGCACTTTAAAATTGAAAAGTTATTTTAGTTTAATTGAAAAAGCCTTTCAAAAGTACAACATGTAAATAACAATATATTATTTCATTCAATTATAGTATTGTTGGTAACTGACCTTTTTTTCTTTCATGAGCTGCCCAGAGGAATCATACATTTTCTGCTTTAACATCACAGCACTGGCCCTGTGCAAGTTTAGAAACCACAATGGAGTTGAATAGGAATGATCAAACTATTTTAGACAAATGAACACATGCAGGTGTTCAGTGATGGAGACTATAAAATAATCAGTTTATGCCTGTTCCTTCCACAAAGCTGTAATATGACTCGAGATTAGAGAAAAATCATGCAAAGTCCAGCATTTTACAGTTGTCTGCCGTTCTTTTCATGAATGTAAATGTTTTTAAACTGGTCATATCATCCACCCTGTGATGGATTGGCCAACTGTCCAGGCCGTTTCTGGCCCAAGGCCTGAAGAGCGCTTGAATTCTGTTCAATTCATTTTTGCAGTCCTGGTGGAGTATGAACTCTTTTAAAACTACATTTATAGTATTTTTGTCTGTTTATTATATAGAACTGCAACTTGAAAGAAATGAACTATGAACTGTCACGGTATGCTTTTGTCAATGTCAGATTTCTACAATGACGGTTATCTTACATAAAAAAGGAATAATTAAGGAATAATGCAATGGTTATTTTCATTCTTGGATGAACTATCCCATTGGTGACTAAAACAGTGTGGACATACAGAACTAAAGCTTAGAGAATAACCTGTTCGTGCTCACATTCATTCTTCTGAAGGCTAGTAAAGAATCACAAGTCTCATTTCAGACCCTTCAAATTATGCATAAAACCTTACTAAACAATCATAAATATGTAAACATGTAGGCACACATTATTATGAATACTTGTACATATATATTTATAGAATATATTTTTGATCTTTTTTAATAAACATATATGTACAAATAAAATGCAGATGTACTTGTGGTATTTGTGTACAATCACATAGATTCACCTTAACCAGCTTTGATCCCACATAGAATGTGCACACACTAATATCACCTTAATAAATTAATCCTACTCAAAACAAAAGCCAGTCGCAAATTGAAAGCTGATTCTGTTGGAAAAAATCAAAAAATCAAAGAATGAAATTGAAGGCAATCTGAATTTGCATTTTTTTAAACAATCTATTAAACTTTGCATATTGTATATAGGATTATTTTTATATACATATATAAAAACATACATAAATACATACATACAGTACCAAAGTTTAGAAACACTTAATCGTTCTTTATTTATTTTCTTCCCACTTTTTGAATAATACTAAACCCATAAAAACTATTTAAAAGCACAATTGACCATATGCACGAAATTTTCTTGAGAACATAAGAAACTGAAGCTAAAAGGGGGATTTTTTACGCAATTTAAGCTTGTCCATATCAGGTGTAATCATGGATTGGAAATATGCTATTTAATATTGATTTTTGCCAGCAATTTTGAAAATATCTGCCTTCCACCATTCAGAGAGATAGGACTTTTAATGTAAATAACTGTCCAGAGGCGTTGCAAACATGGCTCACTTCTTTGATCAAGACATAACATAAATTAAGTTGTTCAAACGTAAAACATGATGAGAAAAGATTACATTTTATCCCTGTACGAGAGAACAGCTGAGCACTGGTGCATCTCTCAGTTTTTCTACTCAGCACATTTCACATTGACCATAATTTGTCACACTTTTTAAGGCTGTAAGTGTAGAATGTCATAATATAGCTAAGCTGCCTCATCAAAAAACATTAAATAACCGTGCATATAGTTAACTGTTACTGTGGAAATTATGCTGTGACTACAACAAATCAAAACATTTAAACATACACTTCTAGATTAAGATCATTAAAAACATTGTTTCTGACGGGTACTGTATATATTTATGTATGTATGTGTATACTGTATATACAGTGTGTGCGTGTAGGTGTGTGTGTGTTTGGAGCTTTAGGAACCAGGAAAAATATGTCTACTATTTTTCATCAGCACACTGTGCTGCTTGTAAGATTTGACATCAAGCATTACAGCGCTGTCTGATCACACATTATACATGTTCTCCTCATTTACAGGTACAGCCAAAACCAAAGGCACAATGAGCTTCTACAAGTCAGTTTTGTCTTTCTTGTTGAAGATATACAAAATAACATTTCAAAGTTCTGTAAAACATTGAGTGGCCTTTCACATTCTTTAGAACAACATCAAAAAAAAGAAAAAATAGACTGTTTATATCTTTATATCTACATTTAGGGCTACCACATAAACAGGTGTCACCCGTACTAAAGGAGTCATCGGATGGCCAGTTAAAAGTTGGACGGCTCCCAAGATGGATGGCTACCGATGTCAGTTGAATAAGCAATGCAGAGTACATCAAATCCTACAAGCCCCGGCACCTAACCAACACTCTGTGTGCTCTGTAGTTAATTACAAACTCCCATCTAGCCCTGAAGTCTTTTGCAGAAAACTAGACAAGGCAAAAGAAAAACAACAAAAGTGGAAAGTAATAAATATTTAGGTGCTACATTGTGAATTTTGCCTCCTGGCCATCTTTACTAAATGTATGCAAAGTGCTTCATGTACCTGTTTAGACTTCAAAGTACTTCCACATAATCTCACTGCAAGTCAGAGCACCCTGGAAAAGGTTACTACATGTTTTTTTCAGCTGCTCCAAGTCTAGCCAAAGATTAAACATACAAAATATAAAGAGGAACAACTTGGGAGTGATACAAATGTAAAACAGCTAATTTACACACACACATATCATACACCCACTTCCCCTGTATTCAGAAATATATATATTATATATAGATTTAAATAAAAAGAGAATAAAAGCAGAAGAAACATTAAAATGCTGTCACTCATCAGTAGTTCTCAGAAAAGTGTTGATTGAAGGAGCGAACAATCCAGGCAGCCAATCACAAGAGTTCATACTGGCGAAGATGCATCCTCTGAATAATGTCACGACAGTCATTGAACACCCGCCGAATGTTTTCTGTGTCCACAGCACAGGTGAAATGGGGATAGCAGTAGTGTTTGTCAGTGCCACTCGCTGTGCTGATTTTCTATGGGTTCATTGAGAAACACACACAAACACAGCAAACAAGATATCAACAATAAGAAATCTTGCGTTGTTATAATCCTCAATATATAAAGTAAGCTATTGCATATGAGCAGCTGATTCTTTTGTGCTTAAGTCATTATTTAACACTACTAAGGCTGCGTGTCCACCGGGGCATTTTTATGCGGCTGAGATGTCTGAAAACGCCGTCTTCGAGCGTTTATGACAGCAACCAAAGTACTTCTGTTGAAAAATCGCTATGATATGGTATAACCGCCTAACTAAAGTTATATTAATATCTTATTTTACAGATAGTTTGATAAATCACAAGTATTAACATCTTGAAAGGCTGGAGGGATCATCTTGTACAGAAATAGATACTCCAAGAAAGACCAACTTCAGCATTTTTTATACAAGAAAATGTACAATTACAATGTGCCGATTGGTTGGTGTGATATTTGTTCTGCCCCTGCTGCACTGTGTTGGACAACCGAGTAAAAATGTTTTAACTCTAACCATGGAAAAAATGGTGAGAGCCTCCGCTTGAAAAGGTGCGGCGCTTTCCACTGGAATATATAAACAAATACGCCAGCCGCTGGTGTCCGGTGGACATGTGCCCTTAGAGTCAAACAAACTTAATTCATACCAAGAACTCATCTCTGATGAAAAACTTTGCCCTGGACACTTTCGGGTCTTCTCCTGGGTCAGGCGTTGCTGTGCACATGAGAGAGCACAGGCATTATTATTGTGGACTTATAAATATCTATGTACAGGCATCTACATCACATCAGAATCAGAATAATGGAAAGTGCGCATATGAACCCAGAGAGATCTTTTCTTGCTTTTACTTTCACATTAAGAATCAAATATCTAAGTAAGACTGAGATCTTTAAAACGAAACTGACCTATAACTCTTTAATGGTAAGTGACTAAATGTCTCAATCTCACATCGTTTTGATGTCATAGGGCTCGCTTGGTGAAAAATAAAATTACCCCTTAATAATTACTCACCCTCAAGCCATCCTAGATATCTTCTTTTAGATTTATATAATCCAAGTTTTATGGTATAGTAAAGGGAGGTCACGATTTTAGCTTAAGTGTGAGTTAATTATAAAAGGGTAATTTTCTTTTTACAATATATTTTGGGTAAAGTTGACAAAGCTAAGGGGGTTTTCACATATAATTTGTTTTAAAGTGAAGTTGCTTCAACTTTTAAAGTTGCTTAAAGTGAACCAGAAAGTGAACTAGCTAGTTAAACTTCTTCAGATGCATGCTGCTCACAGTTAAAATACAGTACAGTACTATATTCATGTCGTGATCATTCACTTACTGTTATTTGCGAAACATTCTTGATTAAGGCACAGTATGTAGATACCGTATTTATGGATGGGTAAATTATAGGAACATAAGGTCTTGAGACCTGTTAGACATGTGGCTTTTAGGAATTTATTTCTGAGTTACTCTGGAAGAACATCTATAATTCGTTTATTACATAAAAATTATACCAGAAAAGTTTGAAGGTTAAATAATCGTTATCTAGTAAAGTAGGCATGGTATATGATTTTCAGGGAAACAAAGAGAACTAATGGTTACCTTGTTTTCTGCAGTGAATGTTTAAAAATAAAAGCAGTTGTCCACTTATGCCTTTTGTTTCAGGAATTTTATATTTACATTTACACTTATGCATTAGGCAGACGCTTTTATCCAAAGCGACTTACATTGCATTATCCTATAAATTTGTTTCTAAGTATGTGCAATCCTCTGGGATCGAACCCACGACCTGGTGTTGTTAACGCAATGCTCAGTGGTATATTAATATTTAGATACTGTATATTGGCCAATATATCGGTTATCGTTATTGGCACAAATTTACATATAGGTGCATCCCATTCCCTAATTATTTTTACTAAGATGAATAAATGTTGTATACGTCTCTTGGTCATGCTTGTAATGTAGGAAACTAATGTTACTAAATAATACCTCATTGTTTTCTGTAACTTTACGCCTTATGGTGGCGCTCTGCTACAACTTCAGCATCACAGAGTGCCACGTACATACTGTAAATACATGTAATTTGTCCAAATTGTCTTTAATCTACAAATAAACTTTATCACAGAGACTGCAATATGTTTATCTGTTTGGGAATAACGGGAAAAAATAGAGCATTAACACCGAAAGCCTTATTTGTGACTCTATTCTGCCACATTAATAGCAGACAGAACAATAATAACGGATTCACCAATGTGATATGGAGCCTATTCATTAAATAACGTTCAAATACCACCTATTGTTTAATAATAATAATATAAAAATAGGCGCGTCACATCGCGTGCTACCTTCTTATTGTATATTTGAAGTCTAATATTATTATCAAGCACATACCTGTCACTCTTTAAATTATTAAATGGTCTGAAACTTGTTCTTGGTGTTTAAAAACATATTTTCCAGACAGATTTTGTGGTGCCACATCTCGCCTCTTATCTCAACAATCTTCTCTTGTATAGTTTTAAAGTAAATTTGATAACTGCCACACAACATTGTCTAATAACAGTGCATTCTACAGTTACATTGTGACGATGTCCCTTCTTGGATTTAAAGCAGATACTAACAGAGAAGAATAAACATAATCTTTAATCTTAACTTCAAATTCTTGTTTTACCCCATAAATTTAGCGGGTTGTCCGTTTTTAGATACAACAATCAAAAGCTTCTTCGGTTACACTAACAAACATCAGGGTCCGTAAACAAAAGAACTCATGTGCAGGACAAGCGCACACTCATATCAGACACGGACATTAAATAAATAGAAACACAGTTTTAACTGTTCTATCTTTTAAAACTCCAGTTTAATAGCTGTGAAAAGTTGCATGTATAACATTCGTTTTAACAATTTATAAGATTTGACTGATCATAAATTTCCATATAATAACAAAATAAATATAAATGAGCAGATACATTACTCAAATGACCAGTGTCCAGGTTCCCTTTCTGTCGGTCTCTCGACGTTGTGTCGAACCGACAGATGGGGTTCGCCCTTGAGAACCAATCACTTCGACTGGTTTTGAAACAGGCTATTGAAATTGGTAAAGGAAATTTACCTTCCTGACTCCACCCCTGGACATCCGGGTGTAAAAGGGAGACGTTGTGCTGCATTCAATCACCCCTTGTTCTTCTGAGCCTTCGCTTATGACTGAACAGCAGATCTTAGAGATCTTCAAGGAAAATACTACTGGAATCTTACGACATGGTACTGTCCCTCATGCATCGACTTCCCCTGAGCATCTCAGTGGTTCCAGAGGTGTTCAAATTTTTTCTAAAAGAGCTAAATTTCTCCAGTGTGGCATGACGATGATGAGATGTCTATTGCAGTATTGGAGAACATCTTTGGGCATCCGATCCCGACTACTCCTTGCAGCTCCCTCCCACGGGAGAGATGAAGCAGATCGTACCCCTACTCGTCACAGCCCCTTTGCGCTTGGCTCGAGTTTCGCACACTGTCACGGTGGCTACGGCAAACGATCTGTCTCAGCTACACGATCCAATTCGCCAGACCTCCGCCCAAGTTTCGGGGCATTCTCTCAACCTCGGTCAGAGGCTAGGATGCTACCGTACTAGGGGTCAAGGTCGCCACCCTCCTGGCGAAAGGAGCGATCGAGCCCGTCCCTCTAGCTGAGATGTACAACGGTTTTACAGCCCGTACTTCATCATCCCCAAGATAGGCGTGGATGCACCCTATCCTAAATCAACGCACCCTGAACAGGCACCTGCACAAGCTGCCTTTCAGGATGCTCTCCCCTTCCACACTGAAAATGTATGTAGCCCCGATTGCTGCTCATCACGTCTCAGTTGCTGGAAAGTCTCTGGGACAGCACGACCCTAAGGAGGAATCCGCCTTAACAGGCCCACCTTGGAGCCCCTCATAGATGATGAAGACCGTTCTACTGATAGCACTCACTTCCATCAAGAGGGTAGGGGACTTACAGGCATTCTCCCTGATTGCCTAGAAATTGGGCCCGGCGACTCTAATGTGATCCTGAGACCCCGGACTGGCTACGTGCCCAAAGCTCCCACCACTCCTTTTCAAGACCAGGTGGTCAACTTCCAGGCGCTCCCTACTGGGGAGGAAGACCTAACCCCATCCGTGATGTGTCAATGTGTCCAGGGGCCGCACGCAGAGCTTCAGGAGCTCTGATCAGCTTTGTCTGTTTTGGAGGTCAGATGAAGGGGAGAGCTGTCTCCAATCAGAGTGTAGCGCACAGGATTGTGGTCACCGTCACGACTGCGTACCAGTCTCAGAATCGCCAGTCCCTGCTGTCAGTGATAGCTTAGTCCACCCGGGGTATAGCATCCTTGTGGGCATTGTCGCAGGGCACCTCTCTAGCAGACATCAGTTGAGCGAAGATGGCGGCGCGTGAACATCGCGAGGCTCAGTGTCTCTCCAGTTTTAGCAATTATATAGTGTATTTCTTGCTCATCTCGGGTCTGTTCATTCAGAACAGTTGTGCATTCACATCGTACACCCGGCATGAGTTTTTGGATATCGGTTTGCGCATTCCTAGAATTCATACCAGCAACGTTCAACTCGTCCCTGAGATCGCCAAAACACCGGATGCTATGCACCCCACACGGCCGGGCGGAAGTGCTCGCCGGCGGCGTCGAGATCGTAAACAAAGGCGGGGGAAGCGCGGAGGGCTAAGAGCTAAGCTAAAGCTAACACCACACCGGCTCTCTTTACCCAGCATTTTCCTTGCTAATGTACGATCATTAGTGAACAAAATGGATGAGATTCGACTCCGTATCATCAACAACAAAAGACTTTTGAACTGCAAAGTCATAATCTTCACGGAAACATGGCTACACAGCAGCATACCGGACAACGCTATCGAGTTAGCTGGCCACAACACACACCGGGCGGATAGAACGGCAGAGGAATCCGGTAAGACAAGAGGAGGTGGAGTGTGCATTTATGTCAACAAAGCTTGGTGCACGAACTTGGGAGACACTGCTCGGCTAACCTCGAGTTTCTCATGGTTAAATGTAGAACGTTTTATCTGCAACGGGAATTCACTTCCACCATTATAACGGCAGCTTAGATATCCATTGTGCCCATTCCGAAACATTCCAGCCCCACATGCCTGAAAGATTACCGCCCTGTAGCACTCACACCCATCGTTATGAAGTGCTATGAGCGGCTGGTCCTGTCATACCTAAAAGACTCTTTACCATCCACACTGGACCCATACCAATTTAACTACCGTAGCAATAGGAGCACAGATGATACAACAGTGATTGGTCTCATCAGCAACAACGATGAGACTGCTTACAGGGAGGAGGTCCGGCACCTGGCGACATGGTGCTCTTACAACAACCTGCTCCTTAACACCTCCAAGACAAAGGAGATCATCGTGGACTTCAGGAAGGCGAAAGGAGGCACACACGACCCCATCCACATTAATGGGGTGGATGTTAAACGTGTTTCCAGTTTTAAGTTCCTGGGGACCCATATTTCGGAGGACCTGTCCTGGACCGCCAACACCTCATGCCTGGTCAAGAAGGCTCACCAGCGTCTCTTCTTTCTGAGGACACTGAAGAAGAACCAACTGTCTTCAACTATCCTGGTGAACTTCTATCGCTGCACGATAGTGAGCATCCTGACCAACTGTGTCACAGTCTGGTACGGGAACTGTTCTGTTGCTGAGCGCAAAGCACTGCAGCGGGTGGTGAAAACAGCCCAGTGCATCAAAGGGACTACACTCTCTTCCATTGAGGACATCCAGAAGAAACGCTGTCTACGTCGAGCTCGCAGCATTCTCAAGGACTCCTCTCACCCCACTCATAGACTGTTTACTCTCCTGCCTTCCGGTAGGCGCTTCAGGTGCCTCCGGACAAGAACCAGCAGACTAGGAAACCTAGTCTCCTAGTTTTTTTCCCAGAGCTGTTTCATTATTGAACTCTGCCCCCCACTATTCCACTAACCTCATAACCTTAACTTTAATGCTGCTAGTACATTGTTTACATTGCACTACAGGGCTGCCAAGCATTACTGAACGGTACACACCAGTACTTCATGTATCTGCTCTACCGAACTGTTTACACACACACAGCATCATTTGCACTCTATACTGCTCACTTGCACACCAGGAATATTATACTGAATGCTCATTTGCACTAATGGACTACTTTCATAACTGCATTACCTCATCTACAGCACTGTAACTTCAATAACTGCATTAACTCATCTACTGCACTGTAACTTCAATAACTGCATTAACTCATCTACTGCACTGTTACTTCAATAACTGCATTAACTCATCTACTGCACTGTTACTTCAATAACTGCACTAACTTATCTACTGCACTGTAACTCTATTAACTGCATCTACTCATCTAAAGCGTCTGCCAAATGACTAAATCTATTGCACTATAACTTCAATAACTGCATTAACTCATCTACTGCAATGTAACCTTAATAACCGCATTAACTCATCTACTGCACTGTAACCTTAATAACTTCATTAACTCATCTACTGCACTGTAACCATAATAACCGCATTAACTCATGTACTGCACCATACCTTTAATAACCGCATTAACTCATCTATTGCACTGCAACTTTAATAGCTAATGTCTATAATTAATGCACACTTAAGTCACTTGCACTATTGTATAGTCTAAATTGTTATCTGTCCATAACCACCTGTACATTAATGTTCATAGTATATAGTCTTATGTATATATTGTTCATAGTACATACCGACTGTCATATTGTCATAGAACATTCCATCTGTAAAGTATTTTCATAGTACATGCCCATTGTATAGTATTTTCCTAATATTGTATTGTGTATTTATTTACACTGTATATCTCCACTTGCTAATCGCACTTCTGGTTAGACCTACACTACATTTCGTTACACTGTACTTGTTTATGTGTAATGAAAATAAAGTTGAATCTAATCTAATCTGCAGAGCTGCAGGTTGGGCTACAACCTCCGCGTTGAACCGGTGTCAGCCTGCGTCTGGCATGGCAACAAGTAGGACCGGCAGCCGGTAGGGCGTATGCCGGCAAAAGCACCTTCCCCCCTTTCCATAGGTGGGTCAGTGTGCTAACTAGCCTCCATTCTTTCCCCCATGGGGCGAAAAACAGGCATTCCATCCATCACTTAGCAAGCACCTCCTGTGGGCGGGCTTGGGCAGAGCAGCCCTGCCCCTGACGGTGAGACCATGCGGGTGTCTGCACAAGAACTCCTCCGGATGGTAGGAGTTCTTGTGCTTACCCAGTGGCCTTGCGGCACCGTGAGGACCGAAGGTAGAGGCTTCCCACCTTTTATTAAAGCTCTGGGACCCTCTGCCAGCTCTGGACCTCTATCCACTGGAAGATAACACATTTCACGAAAGCGCTCAGGTCTGACACGCCCAGGCCTGTCACCGTCGCCTTGCTGAGATTGTAATACGGCACAGCGTTGTGGCAAGTTTTAACAGGAACCCCATCTGTATGTTCGACACAACTTCAAGAGACGGACAGAAAGGGAACGTTTTGGTTACGGATGTAACCTCAGTTCCCTGATGGAGGGTACGAGTTGTTGTGTCCTTCTTGCCACAAACACGTGCCGACCGCTGTAGCAGTTGTGAGAGGCTCTAAAGGCTCCTCCGGAGTCCGGCATGCAAATTTCATTTGCCTATTTCATTGGCCTGTTTCAAAACCAGTCGAAGTGATAGGTTCTCAAGGGCGAACACCATCTGTCGGTTCGACACAACGTCTTGTTCCCTCCATCAGGGAACTGAGGCTACATCCGTAACCAAGACATTATATGGAGACAAGTAAACCATGCTAAAATGTTCACCATGGGATAATTTCATAATGTTTTGGAGAACGTGGCTACAACGTTTCAAGAACTTTAGCAAAAATTATAAGAAATGGAACGTTGCCAAGACAATCGTGGCCTAATGGTCAGAGAGTCGGACTCGTGACCAGAAGGTTGCCGGTTCGATCCTCAGGGCCGGCAGGTAACGATTGCGGTGCCCTTGAGCAAGGCACCTAACCCCTACACGCTCCCCGGGCGCTGCACTGATAGCTGCCCACTGCTCCGGGTGTACGTGTGTTCACCACTTGCTGTGCGTATGTTCACTAGTCACTGGATGGGTTAAATGCAGAGGTCACATCTCGGGTATGGGTCACCATATCTGACAAATAGGTCACTTTCACTTCACTTTCACTTTCACTTCACATCCTCAGAAAGTGGGCACAAAGTAATGTCACGGTGACCAAATGAAGACGAACTGTCGATCAGTAAGTACCGTATTTGCTGGGTACAGACCAACCTTCGGAAACAGAGTTGGTTTCTTTTGTATTTATATTAAATTTCGCGTTATGCAGCAGTTCACATTAGCGGATAAATTAACATTGGCATATAAAAACATTTGTGCTTTCCTTTGTTATGAGTTTCGGGGTGACTCGCCAGCAGTCACGCTTCTTGTTTGCTGTGTTTTACTGGCAATAGTGAATGAAAATAAGATCCTTCGTAAACCACGTGCAGACACAGATTGTTTCTCTTGCTTCTCCCAGAGACTTATCCCTACCGCATATGTGAGATAAGCACACATGACGTGCTGGCGCAGAGTAGGTAGCATCTTGACCGCTCAACGAATAGAATTAATTCAATTCAATTCAAGTTTATTTATATAGCGCTTTTCACAATGTGTATTGTTTCAAAGCAGCTTGACAGGGCAAACAGGAAAAACAGAAAAGGTAAAACACAGCACAGTGCATTGTATTTATACAACGAGTAAGATCATAGTAATAAATAATATATAATTTCTAAATAAATAAATAAATGCAGTCTCCCGGTGAGCAGGCCAACACTGCCCTGCTGTGGCGAGGAACCCAAACTCCAATGATTGATTAATGGAGAAAAAAACCTCGGGAGAAACCAGGCTCAACCGGGAGGGCCAGATCCCCTCTGACGTGTCATAGCTGCACTCAAACTGCTGACATGTGATTTAAGTTTAGCATTTAATACCAAATATTGTAACTTCAGCATTAATGAGACAAATAGTCCGTCTTTGCTCAATTAAACATCATATCTCAAGTCTCACGTAACTTTAGGGGTGTAACGATACACTCAGCTCACGATTCTGTACATATCTTGATTCTGGGTTGACGATACAATACACATCAACGTATTTTCATTCAAATTTAGTAAAACTGAAATCTAGATAACATTTATTTTCCAAATATTAACAATTTCAGTTACTTTTTTATTGCACATACAACTTCAGACAGAATTTTAACATTTTAAAGTTTAACTTTTGAACTGTAGGTTTGACACTGAAAATAAACAAGTCAATTCATCATGAAATTTGAATTAAGATCAGTGTCAATTTTGACAGCAAATTTTAATTTAGTCATTGTTTTTTTTACTAAAATGCAATTTAGTTTTAGTCGTAAAACTCCCCAGTATTTATTTTTAGTTGACGAAATGTACATCATATTAAGTCTACTAAAATTGAACTGGTCTAACTAATTTATTTGGTTATCACTTCATCACATCTCTAATCGGAAGAGCGCTTGTTTCTTATGGCTTTATATTGCATTTCACCTTATGCAGCAGCTCACATTAATGGATAAATTAACATTGGCAAATAAAAACTTTTTGCTTCCCTTTGTAATGAGTTTCGGGGTGACTCGCCAGCAGTCAAACTTCAAATTTGCTGTATTTTACTGGCAATTGTGTAAGAAAATAAGACGCTTGAATCTTGACCGTTCAACGAATAGTATTAAACATCATATCGTAAAATATCTCCATCTTTCTTCAATGTGCATCATAACATTTTTCCATCGCAAAATATTATAGTTTGGAGTAACTGGACAGCCCAGAATCATTTCCAACATCAGATAATTTCTCAAAACATCAAAGCCTACAGATAATTTGTAAAAACACATACAGATTGAACATATCTTTGGTAAATTAAATTAGCAAATATTTCACAAACATTAAATATATAGGATTTTCTGTTATCTGTAAATGGATGGTAGCTGAGGACATGTACCTTCAGGAGGCAGTGTATAGCGTGCATACTCAGGGAAATAATCTTCAAGTTTGGATTTGCCTGCCAGGATCTTATCTGCTAGCATGTCCTGTTTGTTGAGGAACAGGATTACTGAGATGGTCCTTAAAAACCTGTTGAAAAACACAGAGTAAAACGTCTTAGTTACGTATATAGACTCAGTTCCGTGATGGAGGGAACGAGACCTTGTATCAAACCAATAGAATGGGGTTTGAATTTGAGAACCTATTTGAGAACCTATCATCCCTATCATCATGTTCAGTCCAGGATTGGACGCAGCCCCCACCTTTCTGATGTCGAAGACCACCAGAAGGGTGGCTACCTGGACCCGAAACATGCAAGCATTCTTGCCTCGCTCCGCTAACAGAATGCCCCACACTTGGGTGGGCACCTGGTGAACAGGAATGCGTAGCCGAGACCGATCGACCTTACTACCCACCAGTTCTGTGGCTGGTAGACTGGCAGGCAGGGACAGAGCCCTGGGGAGGTTTGCTGACTTACCTGCCTTATGTCTTCACTGCACAATGCACCATCGAGGGGAGAGTGCAGAGGGCTGCGAGTTTGGCATGATGCAACGTCGAATTGAGGCTGCTGCATGCTGTAACACCCAGGGAGAAAGGAAGCTCTTTTAGAGACAGAGTGGGCGCCAGGCCCTGACGGGGATGCCTGAGAAGGGGGCGCCGGAGCCAGTGCAGGAAGTGCAGAGTGGCGGGGCTGCTGGGGAGCAGACGCCGTCTGGGACCTTGCCGCTCTGAATTGGGCAGGTTCATGGCAGGGATCGTCTGCTTCTTCCCGGCCGAAAACTGAAAAATGTTTGACGTGTCACCAAACAGCCCACCTTTCGTATGATCGCATAGAGAAAGCCTGTCAGGCTTGAGGACGGGGCGGTCACATTCAAGATTACAGGGGCGAGACATGCCTGGAGAAATTTGCTCTAATAGACACATTTGGCTATCTACAGAGACACCCGAGGGAAGTCGCACACACCAGGTCGAATCCGCTGTTCAGCCTCGTAGAGCCTCGCTGAGTACCTCCAGCATTAGCTTCACAGGTTTTAAAGAACAAAAGGTGAATAAATGGGCACGCCATCTTCCTTTTACATCCCAATATCCTGGGCGGAAACTGGCATGCAATGCCATTCGCCAAGATCATTGGTCTTTTAAAAGTGCAATCAGAGATGATAGGTTCTAAAGTTCAAACCCCATTCTGTCGGTTCGACACAACGTCGAGAGACCTACAGAAAGGGAACTGCTGAGGCCCAGCTTGTCTCCCTGCTTCTGTTCCCGTTCATTTGATTCAATATTTACTGCTAAAAGTTTAAGGCCCGGTTTAGACGTTTTGGGTGATCAGATTACAAGTTGATGATGCTAGATAGGTGTAAACGGGGTCTGAAAGGTTTTTGAGTTTATCCACTTCGACCACTTTCAGAGGCACTCAAAAATGTTTGTGGTGTAGACTCTCATGTGGTCAAATGCAGATATTGTGCATGCTGATATTATGCAAAAACAATGTGGGAAGTGCATTAGCAAAACAGAATTTTCTTCCCTTTGATAAAACCAGGACAAAGGTGGTCCAAAAAGACACCAGGGGCCTCCTTTATAAAATGTTCTGTAGAAACCATGTGAAATCTGTAAATCGCAAATGAAATTGCATGCAGCTGAAAAGTTTCAGATCTTTGCCTTTTAACAATGTCTAATTAATGTCAACATTCAAATCCTTTACAAGTGGCAATAATGGCTTATATTAAAAAAAACTGCAGTACTCTGACAAACAATAGTGCGTACTAGGGCTTGAACGACCTCAGATTTTTTTAAGTTGAATGTTAGCCTCCAAATATATAGTATCCAAATACAAATAAACTGTTGTTCATCTATTGCACAAGAGCAATAACAACTTAACTAAAATACAACTATTTTAAAGTGCAATGTCAGTGGTAGCGGGGCTATGAAGTAAAAGAGCAGCAAATGAATCTCTACAGAAGCCTAACTTTACTTCAGATCTGGAGCTTGTGTACTGACCAAACCTCCCATGCATTTGCAACAAGTCAAGTGAAAGCGTCATGTGAACTAATAGATAGAACAACAGAAAAAGTTTGTTTTTGACGGCCTGACTTTAGAACAACGTCAATATATTTATTAGCATAATGCAGCAGACGTAAGCCAACTTACAAATACAGCACATCAGTGACACAGCAGTAAATATTTCATGTTTTATTAAATGGGGAAAAAGTACAAAAATATAATATTAAAAGATTTGCGTGTAGAAGCACAGCACACTGAAATCAATGTAATGTTTGCCTTTAACATTACCTGCAAGCTTGAACGTGAATGATGCGTCCATCTGCTCAGATCCTGATGTGGGACTAAGTCCTTTTTCATATCAAAGACCGTTTAAAGAAATATGAACGTTCCCATGGATTTGAACATTTGAAGTGCAAATTAGATAATAATAGCTAAACCCATGTTGGTCTTTTTATGTTTATCAGTGATGAAAGTAAACACATGGTCAATCAATATTTTATACAAATATTACCAGATTGGAATACAATCTATCTTTTATGAAAAAGCGTTAACATTAACAGAATTAACATTTTTGAGTGAACTTTTCATTTTAACTTTTTGTGTAGCTAGAGACATAGTTCAGATATTCCAAAAAGTGCAGACACTTTTTATTTTATTTTAAATATGTAAAATGTATATAAGCTGAAATGCTCTGAAAGCGTTTGAAGGGCTAACTAGGTGTGAAAACACCTTTTCAAATATGCAAACATATACTGTAAATGAAACGGCTCGAATAGTAGTAATGGCTGAAAAAGTGCAAAACCTGTTAGTCCAGATACTGCGGAAGAGATCAAGAGACTCGCGTAGCCGGTTGGTGCTGTTGTCTTCTCTTATGACCATGTTGTAACTGCTACTGGCTGCGACAAAGATGATGGCTGTAACATCTGTGAATGTAGACAAATTCAGTACATCATTACCAAACAGACTGAAACACCAGAAGTCATTCAGACTTTCAAGCATGTTGATAATATACGACTATACCAAAGCCTAAAAAATCGACAAACTTACCATTGAAACACTGGATCCATTTTCTTCGCTCGTCTCTCTGACCGCCCACATCAAACATACTGACAGACAGAGGCAGGAAAATGAGAACTTGTATATTCAGAAGCTCCTGTCCATTTGCTTCAAATCCTAAACACTTTGTGGTTAGATTTTCAATTTCAGTCCATCTAAATCAGCAATTTGGCTTTGATGCAAAACAATACATTTCAAATGTCAGGGACAGGATCTTCTGCTAGAAAGATTATATATTTATATACTTCTTCTGATGAATAGATTAACTCATGCATCTGTTATGTTGATATATTTGTGATAAAATCATTAAACTCCTATATGTCCCGATATTTGAACACAGCAGTAGGCTACATGAAAATACAGCAAAATGCCATTACTTTGACTTACTGAAAGTTGACTTTGTCTACTTGAAAACGAGTTTCAAAAATCCCTGAAGTCAAAACACGACACCTCAGCAAGTCCTTGGAAAAAAACAGCAACAACACTAAAACCTTCATAATCATGCATCAAAATGTACACAGACTAATATAAAAACAATAATATGGCCAACTGCACATGTACATACAGTAAAGTGCAGAGACCCTAAACACAGAAGACATATTGGAAGATAAATGCAGTGTCACAGTGCCCTCACCTGATCTGTTGGTGTGTAGTCACTCTGTCGTAAAGAGTCAATTCTGTCCAAGAAGCTGAGAAAGTAAAAGAGATAAGCATGACCATTTTTGCATGACCTGTGTGTGTTTTTGAGCTAGTTTTGCTAGTGAAGTAGGTTTCATTTTTAGTTGGTTAAAAGAAATCTGAAACAGGAAGTTTTTCTGGACCAGAAATGGGTCACTGTTTCTAAGGTTTTCCAAAATGGTCTATGTAACACAAAACAAAACTTGACATACAAGTAAGATGTTTCTGCAAATGTCACCATACTCTATATGAATTTAGACATTATCCTATACTTAAGTTTCTTTCCTTGTGCTTCGTCAATTTTGTCCTCCAGGTGGTGATCTAGTGCAGCTCAGCTGATTGGAGATGATACATTTGCATGTCTTTTGCAATTGTAAAAGTTATGTGTTGAACACTGCAAGCTGATACTGTTAGTATCATACACATCAGGAAAATTGGGCGTGAGTTAGACTACAAGTACAGAGTTAGCCTGACCTCTAATAAAAAAAGTCACCGTATCTGTCATTCAATATTTCCACACATTTTTAATGCGACAGACAAACATAAACACTGACTGAACTGTGTGATGCACTATAATGTACACAAAGATGACCATACAGCCATGGCCAAAAGGGATGTCCATATTTAGAAAATGTATGTTTTTACTCTTTATTCTATTATTATTAAAGAGAGATTAAAAATCTTGTGTTCATGTCAATAGTTTTGGTTGGAGTTTAAACTGAAGCTCATATTTGAGAGAAATTGAACTAGGCTTGGGAAAAAATGACACACAATACAAGAGAAAATATAAGTAGATCAAGAGCCAGGAGAATAACTGTGGCAGTCAAAGACGAGAGATAATCAAAACCCTAAATTCCTGCATGCTATAGTTTGGCTTTATGACACATATTAGGTGGTTTAAAGTTAGCCATTTTTTACCATAAACCTTCGTTCAATTATTTAAATAAGTCCTGCTGCATTTGATAATTTGATCACTTAAAATAGCATAAGTTAAAGTTTATTCCTGTGATGATAATTTCTTCATGCCTTAAAATGGCTTGAAAGTAACTCAACACAATTGATGTATTTAGAATACAGAGTTTCATGAATATATGCAAATTAGTCATGATCTCCGACCAATCGTGTTAGCTCGGAACATTAATTATAGGTACATAGATGCCTTATTCGACATATGAGCAGCAAGTGCTCCTGAGCTGAAACAGCAGCGATCGTTTCAGTGTTGAGTCTTTGCACCATCCTTAGGGACGTTTCACATTTCCCGTCTAAAACTGTGTGTAAAAGGTGAGCCGTACTATTTCCAAAGCGCCTACGAGTTCATGCTCTCCTGGCGTCTGTCATTTCTTAGCAACAATAGCCACGCTAGCTTATAAAACAAGGAGGTATTAACAAAATATATATGGATTATATACACTGAAAACACCTTGCAATAACTCTGCTACTAGATTTATTAATGCTGTGATCATTTCTGTTTCCATCATCACGGAGCTTGTCTATATTGGTTGGTTGGTTCTTGTTACATGACCTTCAGTGCGTGTGCGGCATTCTGAAAAGTTGAAATATTTTCATCTTGATGCAGTGCCGACACGGCTAACAAAATGGGAGCGTCACATCGCATGCACATTGCAACCAGTCAGGACTTGCCGAGAGCGTTTCAAAATTCACCCTAATTCCAGATTTTTTTAAAACAGACCTGTGCTCCTCCCTACTCCCACAAATACGTAAATAGCATAGAAACGAACATTGATAAGTTTATGAAACTCACACATTATATGATAGAATAGTCATGTTTAATGTTAAAGTGGCGGTAACAAACACGGTTTTATTTTATATAAGCACATTCTATACACTGAATACTACGTTGGCTTAATTCATAGCAGCATTTTGTCTGGGGAGTGATAATAATATAAGATATGTCTGCCAACTCGTTAAAATGTATAAACATGTCGTCATTTCACAAAGTGTACAGCAAATGGCAGCATCATCATCCCAGCATCATTTAGTGCTGGGACAGCTCCATCTATCTATAATACAGTGAATACAATCAAAATATAGTGAAAAAAAAAAACACACATGTACTTTTATTGGCCAAAAAAGGAGTAATGATCTCTGTTTCGTCATGGAAATCCATGGTTTAAAAAAAGTTGCGAAACTGGTACGAAAGCTGAGGGAGTATGTTTTGCACAGAAATACACCGTAATACTAGTTTTTTGACACTTTGCATGTTTAGCACACGAATCCAAAACTTGTGACAGTGTAATTTAGTCAAAATGCATGAAATAGGTTTGCCCCTTCCTCCCCCTAGAACATTGCATTGCATGAAAAATGGTGTGATCATTAAGGTAAGTGACAAAATGTCATTTTTTTTAGACATACACCTGATGCATCTAGTAAGCCATACTAAGCCATACTATTTGTTTTGTACTAATAATGCATTATAACATCGGACAATAATTGCATAGTGCATTGAATGTTGTCCCAGGTTTGTATACCAGCTTTCCTGTAGCTCAGTGGTAAGAGCATTACGATAACAACGCAAGGTTGTGGGTTCGATCCCAGGGCATTGCAAATACCAATGTAAAATGCATAGGATAAAGCAATGTAAGTCGCTTTGGATAAAAGCGTCTGCCAAATGGCTAAATGTAAATGTATAACATTACACAGTGACTCAGTGGGAAATTTACATTTATAACAGTTTTTATTATACTCACAGTAAATTATATATACTGTATTTGTGTTTAATTTTACTTTGAGCCTTTTTACTGCTAAAATAAGTGGCACCACCAGTACTTAGTGCTATTTTTCATTTAAATTCTTTGTTTTCAGTAGATCTGCATTTCCTGTTTGAGTGCCTGTTTGTGTTCCTAAGTAAAAGAAAAAAATCCTAAATAAATATTCTATATTTATTTATGTTTTATATGTCTTATATTTAAAATAGATATATATTTTGGGGGAGGAACTATATATGGTAACATCATTGACCTTGATCTGGAAAATATATATTTTTTCTATTCACTCTTCTCCCCTGAACACTGTTGCTCGTGGGACTCATATACCAATCACAGCAGACTAGACAATCTGACCAATCACATCAGACTAGGCTAGCAAATAGTAGGGGATTAGAATCATTTGAGAGTCAGTCAAGTCAAGTCAAGAATTAAGTTAAGAATAACTGCCCATTATTATAAAATAATAGTGTTTTAACACCTTCTATGTACATAAACTTGTTGTTGGACACTCCAAAAAACAAAGTTAGACCTTAAAAATCCCTAGTTATGTACTAATTGTCTGTTTATTATGTCAAGTGCATCGACAAGAAAAATACTGTAGTATAATTTAGTATATTATAGCAAATACGTTAATATTAACTATAGCATGATTCAAAAACACTATAGCATTTTTACTACAGTTTACTATAGTAAGTAATATACTACTGTATTTTTTCATGTGGTCTGGCATTGTAATTAATAAACATAAAATTTAAATTCCCTTTCACCATTACATGATTTGACGGTTTAATGTTCCACTTTTAAGCTAAGAGGTGATAAGACATGCTTATATAATTTGTCATGTGGCTATTTTACAATTACATTTCCAAAGAGTTTTGCACCAGCCTTCACTGCCACTAAGCATCCCGACATCTGATGTTGCATTTACTGTGCACTGAAACCAAGCAAGATCTACACTTCCTGAAACTGTTTAACTACCTTGGAGGCACTTTCATTGTGTTCTACCATCTTCACAACAGGAAACATGGAAGTTTCTACATCACACATATGTATACACAAATACAAACAGACATATTGTGTGCCTGTCTGACCCTCGGTTTCTTGTCTCACTCTCAGTATTTCCTGGCAGACCACATAGTTTATTTGAGAGGAGAAAAAACCATTTCACATCCTGACAGCTCTACTAAACACACACATGGCTGCAGAAACTAAAAATAGCTGTAAGACTGGTCTGTCCAAAAGAAGTCCATGACTGATAAAACACACACACACAGCTGGATGCAAAGTGTACTAGCACATTAGACCATCTTCCACTGAAACAGATAAGTGTTTATTAGCACATGCTTCACTTTAGAGTGTTTGAATGGATATTTCTGTCCAGCTCTGTACAAACACACACAAAATGGATCTGACATTTTATTTGGAGAAAAATATGATGTCTCACCATTACAGATGAAGGGTTGAAAATGAACAGAAATTTGTTTCTGTTTCACAATTCCACATCACTTTAAGAAGAGACTATCCCTGAGAACACAAAGGTGCTGAGATCGGAATTATAGCAGAAGAGTTTCCTTTCGATGGAACACAACGTCTCTTGTGTGATTGCATCTGAAGAACATGTGCAACTAACCCAATTCGGATAAGCGCTAGGTCACCAGGTGATGCATGATGGTGGACACTGGAAACTACTAAGCAGAAGCCAGGACACAGTAGCGTTAGCTTTTGTTTCTCTAGCAAGCACTCTGTATTTGTGTCTGTCGTGATATCACCAAGTCCAGGAGAGACACCTCTGGCTCAACCTTGCGAAAATGAGTGACACTGTTGGACGAACCCCGCCTGCGCTGGCATATCAATTGCCAAGTGTTGTGGGCTGTGCTTCTTGCACTGAGGAGGCTACGGCCTCCTGTGCAGGACAAGCATGTGCTGGTCCGAGGACAGCACTACAGCTGTGGTGTACATCAATCATCAGGGTGGCGTATTCTCACAGCAGCTAACACGACTTGCTCGTGTCAACAGGTGATCCGCCCCCTGCGGGTCACACACATCTTGGGCAAACTGAACCAGACAGCCGACACGCTTTCTCGTCAGTATATGCCTCGCGGAGAGTGACGACTCCATCCCTGCGCAGTCCAGGTCATTTGGATGCGGTTCGGGCAGGCCCAGGTAAACCTGTTCGCCTCCCGCAACACCATCATTGCCTGCTTTGGTACTCCCTGTCCGAGGCCCCCTCGGCACAGATACCCTTGCGCACAGCTGAGCGCGGGACGGGCGGAAGTATCTCTCCCCCCCCAAATGAGCCTCCTTTCACACACACTGTGCAAGGTCAGGGAAGAGGAGCACTAAGTGTTATTGGTTGCACCACAATGGCCCATTCCCCTGACAAAGGACCTGCTCTCTCAGGGGAAGGGCACGTTCTGGCATCCCAGATCAGACCTCTGGAACATACATGTCTGGTCTCTAGACGGGACGAGAAGATCCTGAGTTGGCTACTCCCCCGCTATGGCGGAGATCATCACCCAGGCTAGGGCCCCATCTACTAGGCGGTTATACGCCTCTAGATGGCGCCTCTTCTCGTCCTGGTGTCTCTTTCAACGAGAAGACCCACTGAGGTGCTCGATCGGGATCGTGCTGTCCTTCTTAAGAGACTGGAGACTAACATCTCCCCTCCACACTAAATGTATATGTAGTCGCTATCGCCGCTCATCACGACTCAGTTGATGGAAAGTTTCTAGGGCCCCCCAAGAGCCCCTCGGAGGTTCCAATCTTCCTCACCTGACGAGTAAGATCGCCCTCCTGAT
The DNA here is from genome assembly GCA_008369825.1 of Triplophysa tibetana. Lineage (NCBI taxonomy): Eukaryota > Metazoa > Chordata > Actinopteri > Cypriniformes > Nemacheilidae > Triplophysa > Triplophysa tibetana. The sequence continues at coordinate 15,777,861 of CM017914.1, read as the reverse complement.
GGCGCTCGCTTCCTTCAATAGGGTGGGGACCTCCAAGCATTCTCTGTGTCCCCGGATTGCCTTGAATTCGGCCCTGGCAACTCTCACGTTATCTTGAGACCCAAAGTGACCAGAGTTCCCACTACTCCCTTCCGGGACCAAGTGGGTAACTTGCAGGCATTCCCCATCGGGGAGGAAGACCCAACCGTGTTGTGTCCAGTTCGCGTACTGCGCCTCTACTTGGACCGTACGCAGAGCTTCAGGAGCTCTGACCAGCTCTTTGTCAGTTTTGGAAGACAGCAGAAGGGGAAGGCTGTCTCCAAGCAGAGGCTGGCGCACTGGATCATGGATACATTTACGACGGCATACCGATCTCAGAATCTCCCATGCCCATTGGCAGTGAGGGTTCACTCCACACGGGGTATAGCCACCTCCTAGGCACTGGCCAGAGGCGCCTCTCTAGTAGACATCTGTAGAGCATCTGTAGACATCTGTAGAGCACCCCCAGGGGGTTGGCTGGGCAGAGCAGCCTTCCCCCTTAGGTCGGGACAACATATGAACTATCACAGATAGCTCTAACCCGACCTAGTGCTACCGGACGTCTGTAACACCCCCTCTGTGGGCTGTTCCGTGTGATGTATCCTCATGAGATGGTTCCCACTCCTGGTAACCCATGATCTTCCCCAGGTGGACCTCCACCTCACGGTTAACTACTCAGTCCGCACGCTCCATGCGTTCTCCTCCAAGGACGAGACCATACCTATCTCCACCGTATTCCTCCCCACGGGTAGGAGGTAGCCTCTGCAGCCCATCCCTAATTAAGGAAGTTGCGCTAACCTGGTGTAATCCCGAGCCGGACGGCCTCTCGCGTGTACAGAGCTAAGGCCTCCGTCCGTGAAATGTTAAGGGTCAGGGCTATACCCATCTTTCTCCAAGATAGCACTGGAACCCTCCGAACAACACACTGGAAGGTTACAGTTTCGCGAAAGCTCTGAGCTGACACGCCCAGGCCTGCTACCATCGCTTCGTTAGAGACTGTTACGCGATACAGCGTTGCAGGGTTTTCCATGGGAACCCCATCTGTCGGCTCGACACAATGTCGAGAGACCGACAGAAAGGGAACGTCTTGGTTATGTCTGTAACCTCAGTTCCCTGATGGAGGGAACGAGACGTTGTGTCCCTTATGCCACAACACGTATCGTATTCTGCTGCAGACGTGAGAGGCTCTCAGGCTCTTCAGAACAAGAGCTAAATGAATGCTGCACGCCGGCTTCCTTTTATACCGGACATTCGGGGGCGAAGTCCGGCATGCAAATTTCATTGGCCAAATTTCATTTGCCTTTTCTATAGTAGTCAGAGTTGTTTGGTTCTCAAGGGCGAACCTCATCTGTTGGCTCGACACAACATCTCGTTCCCTCCATCAGGGAACTTAGGTTACAAATGTTACAAAGACGTTATATTCCTAAAATGCGAACTAATGTGGCATGACATGGTTTTGGTGCCCTTTCATCCGGCAAATTAAAGCAGGGAATGAGACGTACCGTACCTTTGCCATGCTTACTTCAGTTCATCGGAAGCTTCTGAGCCTCCTGTGTTTACAGAGCTGCTGGGACCCTCGCTTGAATCAAACCCGCATCACATGACCCCTACTCTCTAGAGCTCCACACACAACTGCTAAAAATAGAGCAGGCGTTCACATCCACAGCTACTTTACATAAGACATTTAAACCATTTTGGTCTAACCATTCTTACACACACAACAATTGTAAGACTTTTTTCCACTTATACTGGCTCAGTCTCTTACATTGCATGTCATACCTTCTAACACAACCAGTCAATGCAAGTTGTTATTTCATGTTTTTATGTTAAACACGTTTGGGTAATAATTACAATAGTTGTCATCTCTATGCACTTTCCACAAATAGCATATTTAAAACAATCATACCATGTCCTATGTCAGGAAAACAGATAGATTTCGGATAAATATGATCTAACATAAGGACAGGCTAAAAGTTTAGCCTCTCTTAAAAATGCAGATAATTAAATAATTCAACTAATGTTACCCCCTAAAAACACTACTTATTTTAAACATACAGTAATTTACGGTGAGTTACAAATGCATTCATAAGGGCCTTATAATGTAACTGTAAGGGGTTATCCGTGATGGGCAGAGTCACTTTAAAAGCAACAGAGTTACAATATTGAGTTACTCCATTAAAATGGTTCGGATTCGCTTACTAGGATTTTTTTGCCGTAAGCTTAATCACCAAGCCAACAACATAATGTTCAAAATTTCAAAAATACGTTCGCAATTTAGTATAATCTCGTTCCCCTCCTGTGTAAGCGATTGCCCATGCCTAATGGCCTATTGTGTGTGGCAATTTCTAAACATTTTAAGAATACCAAAAGCCTTAAATAAAACAAATATAGTATTAAAGTTTGATGCGTTACCACGGCAACACTATTTAAAGAGTAAGTACCATGAGATAATGAAAATGACATTTCATGCTGTCTGTTATGTTGCCGTGTTTGAAAGTAAGCTGTCTGCCAAGTTGTGAGTCCAAAGGTGAATAAATAACAAAGTTAGTTGCCCGAAAAATGGAAGTCAATTCTGAATCACACAAACGAGACGTGAAATAGGACAACCGCGTATCGACGTCACTATACATAGTCCCTGCCTACGTTTTGATGAGACTGACATGAAAACTTATTTCTCCGCCCCCAAGCACTGTCGCTCGCTCGTGATGCGTGTGTATCATGTCTAGAATCTGTGTTCTACGGTTTGAAACTAAGTCCGTCTTATTTCAACTACCAAAGGAAGATAACCCCAGTGTTAACAGTGCGTGCGTCATTTCACCGAAGATTGGTTTAATAATCTTGGTGCGTTCACTGCAGGGTATGTGAAACGACTATCCTTGAAAGAGGGGGCAATACCAACTCTATTTGGACCTGTTAGCTCCACCGAATGACAACCTGTAAGTGTGACTATTCATTTTTGTCTGAACTTCAAGAATTTTTTATCCCTTACGTCTGTGTTTAGCTAATCCATATAACGCTAACATTAGAATGTACCGTTATTTCTGGGGTGTTACAGTTTGTTTATCTGGCTATTAACTTTGCATTTTGACACATTTGCCGCACGTGCACCTATATAGATGTATTTGGGAGATACTACAATAATTTTTCATAACTCCGACTTTCTGAAATGTTCTATGTACGATGACAACACACAGTTTAGACGAAATAATAGTATTACTAACGTATTAACAGTATTTTAAGAAAAAAATAATATTTTATTTCATTGATGAGCAAAAGCACAACATGCCTGTTGTCACACTTGGAGTTTTTATGACAAGAATTGTCACTTGCCATTGACAAACATCCTGCTCCAATTGTGGTGGAGTTTGTTGTGTACTAGTGTCTTCTGATGCTTCCTTGTCAGACTCGGGCTCAAATTGGTACGGTAAAATCGCCGCCATCTCAAGCTACACATATAATATAAATGACATCCAACCACATGTAAACCGTAATCCTGTAATGATGGTGGAGGGGTTCCATTTGCGACAAATGATGAACGCGTTTGTTCAATAACAACAGACTGCACCATCTGACCATTCACATGACACAAGGTTGTCGGGTAGGCGGGGCCTAGACAGATGAATCGCGGATCGAATCATTTGAGAGTCAGTCAAGAAGTAAGGTACGAATAACTGCCTATTATTACGATATTATAGTGTTTAAACACATTGTATGTACATAAACTTGTTGCTGGACACTCCATAAACCAAAGTAGGGCCTAAAAAAACATATGCTAGGTACTCTTTAAGCTTTTAAAAATTTAAAAATTTTAAATCAGCTATGTGGTTACATTATTCTAAGAATGAAGTGAACTGAAATGGAAATTATTTGTCCATTGTGAGTGATATACTTCCTGTTGCCAGTTTGTGGTATGTTCCTTCGGCATTATGAGAACGTACCGTAAGTTGTGTATGAATGAGAGTGTATTTACTAGGGTTGGGTACCCATCACTTTTTAGCCGGAACCAAAACCAATACGGTACCTGGAAATCAGAGCCGGTACCTAACGGCACCATTTTTTCGGTTCTTTACTTTTTAACATTTATTTCAGTGAAAAAAAGTCCAAACCTCTCAATTGTTGAAATAAAAAAAAAAAGACTATACTATACCTGGAATTCTGAAATTTTAACTGATATAAATGTTAAAAAAGTAAAGTACCGCATTTTAAATAAAAAATAAAGACTATAGAAATAACTATAACTTATATAATTTATTTATGCAGTGTGGTAATTTACCATGAGGCCTCCACCTTTAACAGACTATTAGATACTATAGAAAAACAAAACTTGAAAAGTCTACAGAAATATTTTTAACAGCATCATTACTGAAAATAACCGATTGATTTGTCTTATACATTTTTAACAGAGATACTTTACATATGTATATTGTAGTGGTGGGCATAGATTACTTTTTTTAATCTAGATTAATCTAGATTAATCTTGAAATTAATCTAGATTCATCTAGATTAAAATGGTTCATTAGAATTCTGCCGAAGGCCTTCAGAATATGTGTGCTACCCAAATAATGACTAAAAGTAAGTCTTTGAGAACGGGTTTCTCAAGCCAGGTGGCGCATTAGACCAGGGGCTCATCTCCTGTTTCCAAAATGCATCACAAACTGCTTGAGAAAGCTATTCTACTATGATAATTTGTGATGAAAATTCAACAAGATGTACTTGTGTTTACTTCCGCATTAGCTAAGGGATGCTTTGTGTTTAGGTGGTACTTGAGACTGGAAGAGCTCCTACAGTACATTTACATTTAGCAGACGCTTTTATCCAAAGCGACTTACAAAGAGTTAGGGAGCAACAAGCGATATGTCATACAGGAGCCATAATACATTAGGTGCCACTAAAAAGTTATTGGTTTCAACTAAAGCTAGACCATTACCTGTTGAGAGAAAGTTTTTTTTTTTTTTTTAAACCAACTGTATGTAAACCAATTCCGTACAGTAAACCAATTCCACATTGAACAAGGTGCAAACAACCTGAGTCTTGTCGAGGTTTCCACTGGGAAGCTTCTTAAAAATAATTTTCCCTGAAGCAAACACGGCGGCTTCATAGCTGCATCCATGTTAGCACGTCACGTTTGATGTGGTAATTTCTCAGTAACGTTATGTTGTGTTCAGACCAAACACGAATGGCGCGTCAAGCGCGAGTGATTTACATGTTAAGTCAATGCAAAGAGGCGATAGACCTACTTGCTGCGCGAATCGCGCGAATGAAACCATGGTTATCAGATGATGAGGCGGCGTGAATGACGCGAATCACGCGAGTTGAAAAAACTTGTTCTCGCCCCCTACAGTGCAATTAAGCTATGTATACATCCGCGCTAAAATATCAAGTTGAAAGTCATCATAGCTTGCGTGGTATAGGCCCAGCTCCCAACCCAACTTTGAGAATAGATTAACGGCAACATTTTTTTTATCGCGCGATAAGAGTCTCACGTTAACGCAGCACGTTAACGCCGATAACGGCCCACCACTAGTATATTGTTGATCATACAATAATACATGATGAAAATGTGCATCAGTCTCCTGCTTCTAAAATCTGTCACTAAAAATTTTGTTTCGGGACTTCATGAATTGATTTTATTCATTGGTATATAGAAAAAACAAAGCACCCTAACAAATTTAAATGTTCAGCATGTGCATGCCAGCTGCGTCTGACCGTGCATTTCCTTAACACGAGTGTATGCTTAATTTTCGAAACAAGAACAAGTGTAATAAATAATAACCTATGTGGAGTCAGATCGTTGATTGGGACAGCCTGCTTTATCAGCTTTTATTTTAATTTTGCGTGAAGTAAAATTATCTCACTCTCTCTCTGTAACGTACCTGCTCTCGCGCAGCACCCAGCACTGAAATTTGGCACCGATTGATTTAATGTGAATCGATACTCGGTAGTACCGAAGTAATTCGCTCAGTGCCCTTAAAAGTACAGAGTCTGAACCCTAGAATTTACAAATTTTGCTTTCATACTTTTGTTTCTATTATATATTTAAATCATTGGTTAAATTTAATTTGTTTCTTGTACAGCTGCTTTGAAACAATGAACTTTATATAAATAAAGTTAAGTACAGCTTCAGTTTCATCAAAAACACTCAATGTATGCTCCTGATATGAGCACTTCCTCCTTCCATGATTTTGTCATTGATTTATTGCCTTGCCATGGCAACACTGTTTGAGATATCAATAATCCAAGGCATCGTACAACACTAAAGTACACCAGAAGTCCGAGTTTAAAGTGTAATAAAACCGTTCTTCTTCAACAGTGTGAAGAATGGATAGTGATACACAGATACTACAGTGGTTCTGAGTGCTGTCTAGAACTGGAGGACATTCAGTACTCTTAACAAAATGTTAATTTTTTAAAGCGAATTTCCTGTTAGCACTGTACATCACTATAACCATTCATACCCGATGCATAATCTTCAGTAAAACAAATAAAATAATATAGCTGCAACCAGCAATTATGGGTTCAATCCTTACAAGGGCCATATGTGGTCATGTCTGACCATGAGTTTTTACAAATCAGACTTAAAATGATAGGTAAAAAGAAACACAAGGAATCTGCTTTTAACTATTGACCACTTGGTGGCGCTGTTGTCAAATTAATATGAGGTGAATACGATGTTCTACTGAAGTTGTGTACAAAGTTTTATGTCAATACTTCAAAGTATTTTGAAGATACAGCCATTTAACCCTTTGGTATGTTCAAATTAAAATTTGTTGATAAGGTACACAAGAACCGTTCTATTCATATTTTTTCATATAACTTTATGTCAGGAGTGTCGGTAGATGCTATGTTACAAATGATGTGCACATCGGATACATTTTGTAAGAGCCACCATCTCAGAAATGCATCTCTTCCTCAGTTAACGATGAAGACCGTTCTCCTGATAGCGCTCGCTTCTATCAAGAGGGTAGAGAACGAACAAGCATTCTCTGTGTCCCCTGGTTGCCTAGAAATTGGGCCCGGCGACTCTCACATGATCCTGAGACCCCAGCCTGACTACGTGCCCAAAGTGCCCACCACTCCCCCTCGGGACCAGGTGGTTCACTTGGTGTCCAGTACACGCCCTGCGCCTTTACTTGAACCGCACACAGAGCCTCAGGAGCTCTGTTCAGCTCTTTGTCTGTTGTGGAGGTCAGCAGAAGGGGAGGGCTGTCTCCAAACAGAGAGTAGCGCACTGGATTGTGGACGCAGTCACGATGGCGTACGAATCCCAGAATCGCCTGTGCCCGCTATCAGTGAGAGCTCACCCCACCAGGGGTATAGCCTCCTAGTGGGCACTGGCACAGGGCGCCTCTCTGGCAGACATCTGCAGAGCTGCGGGTTGGGCTGCGCCCAACACCTTTGCAAGGTTTTACAAACTCCGCCTTGAACCAGTTTCAGCCTGCGTCTTGCATGGCAACATGTAGCACCAGCAACCGGTAGGGCGTATGCCTGTGAAAGCACCTTCTCCCCTTTCTATAGGTGGGTCAGTCTGCTACTTAGAATCCATTCTTTCCCCCACGGGGCGAAGAACAGGCATCCATCCATCACTAAGCAAGCACCCCCTGCGGCCTGACTGGGCAGAGCAGCCCTGCCCCTTAGGCCGGGTACCATTTGAGTTATCCACACATAGCTCTTACCGGACTTAGTGCTACCGGACGTTGTAACTCCCCCACTTGGGTGGTTCCGTATGATGTATCCTCATGATTGGTACCAACCTTGGTAACCCATGACCTCCCTAGGTGGACCTCCACCTCGCGACTAACTACCTCACTCTGCATATTTTTTCCCATGAGCTCTACCCTGACGCTGAGACCAAGCGGTAGTCTCCATTAGAACTCCTCCCGAAGGTTGGAAGAGGTCTCTGCAGTGCGTTCCCCATTCGAGAAGTGCACTTACCTAGTGGCCTTGCGGCATCGGGCAGATTCTCTCTGTTAGAGAAACTAAGGCCGCCGCCTCTAAGGACTGAGTGTAGAGGCTTCCCACCTTTTCTGAAAAAGCTCTGGGACCCTCTGCCCACCTATCCACTGGAAGATTACAAATTTAACGAAAGCGGTCACGTCTGACGCACCCAGGCCTGTTCGACACAACGTCGAGAGACCGACAGAAAGGGAACTTCTTGGTTACGGATGTAACCTCAGTTCCCTGATGGAGGGAACGAGACTTTGTGTCCTTCATGCCACAATCAGGTGCCGACCGCTGCTGTACTTTGAGAGGCTCTCAGGCTCCACAGAACAAAGGATATCCGGGGGCAGAGTCCGGCAAGCAACTTTCATTTGCTAATTTCATTGGCCTGTTTCAAAACCAGTCGAAGTGATAGGTCCTCAAGGGCGAACCCCATCTGTCGGTTCGACACAACGTCTCGTTCCCTCCATCAGGGAACTGAGGTTACATCCCTAACCAAGACGTCTGCCAACCATGAGGAAAACAGAAATATTTATGGACACCCTTACACCAAACATATGTTTGTTTACAAAGTTAATGTTATTTTTTGAAAAAAGACTCTTTCTAACTTGCCCCATACTGCTCATGAGACCAATATCATTTGCCATGTCAGTATAGTGAACTATATGACATGAACTATATTTCAGACCTGTAGTTTGTTACCAAGGGCTAAATTGATACAATATTCCGTTTTTCATCTCATTTCTGTTCACTTTCTCTTGGCAACATTTCAAAATTAATCCAAACTTGGTAATACAAGTCATGTGAGAGTAAACTGTCCTGTAATTGGTCATAGCACAGACGCTTCATAGATTCTGGAATAGAAAAAACCCTAAAAAGTAGAAACGTCTGTCAGAAAAACAGAATGGAAGCTTTCTGAGAAAAATGCACTTCTGCCCATCTTAGACATTTCTTTGCCAACCGTTGTGATGACACTCATTGGCTCGAATCAAATGTTAGATGCAACACTTTGTATCGGTTGGTTCTGGCTACGTCTTTCGTTTAGCTGTGGTGAAGTTGTCAACGTGTGAGAGGCACAGCAGAAATAACAGTGCGCTCTTTGTCATCCTGACCGTTATCAAACTGAAGCATCTGCATGCTGAACTTCCTCCTGCAGATGACCACAAAAAACACACACGGTCACTAACATGCATGCACCATAAAGGCGTAGTATGTGCAGTGGCCTTGGGAAAAAACACTATAATTTCCGCATCAATCCTGTATGAAATTAACTTTTTGAGAATGAACAAATGATGGCAGTCATACATTACCCCAAGTAAGTAACCTCAAATACGCTGTGTTATTGTTGAGAGCTTCTGTGCAAAATGAATCTGAGAGTTTAATCCATGCATGACAGATATTGCCCTTCGTCACCCGTATTCAGGCTTTATATGCCATATGAGCCATTTCTTGCCAGGATTCGGGTGCGTCTTCTGGGAGTCACATTTGTCAACCGCATATGTTGAGGTTCTCACATTTCAGTAAAAAAAAACATTATAAAATTAACATTTAACATCGCTTTAGACATATAATCATTGTAGTTCATTGTAGTCATTCTTACCTTGAAATATAACGGCTGCATTTATAAAATAAAACCTGAAATAATAAACCTCGATGACATATGCATTCAACAAATGCGACTCCGGGAAGACGGATCCGAAGAGGAGAAATGGCTAGTATGGTAACCCTATACTGTATGCCACATTTTGACTTTGCACTTCACATGTTCCAATGGCCTGAATGTGCAGCCAAATATAGACACGATCAATTCAAATACAGAGACATATTCCTACTCTGGATGCATACAAGTATGGTTGCCACAGCGCCTTAGCATGTTGCTAAAAGCTTTTTAGTCCAGTCAAGACACTCTGCTTCTGCTTGTGCTCACGAGATACTTTGCTGCATCAAAAATATTTAATTATGTTAAGCAGGACAATATGTTTTGAATCATACGTAGGGGTGTACTCACTATTGTTGACAGGGGTTAAGACATTAATGGCTGTGTGTTGAGTTATTTTGAGGGGTCAGCAAATGTATACTTTTATACGAGCTGTACACTCACTACTTAACTTTGTCTCAAAGTCTCATTTCTTCAGTTTTGTCACATGAAATCATATAATAAAATATTTACTAAATGTGAGGGGTGTACTCACTTCTGTGAGATACTGTATATGTGTGTGTTGGTACATCGAGGCACTATCCTGAAAAAAATACTGTGATAGTTCGCTGTATCAATATTTTTGCACATCCATATTGGCTACTGCAGTGCATTACACAAGAAATATTCCTATGACTTACAATAACACTTTTTCATTGATTAATTTTTCATTGTGCTTTCACAGTTAATATATTGTATCATGACTCATGTATCAGGATATGTATCATATTGTGCGGCCTTTGCCAATACACAGCCCTACACTTTAACAAATCACTAAATCAACTAATAAAACACAAAGCAGAGTTTAAAGCCCATCATCTCGCTGTTCACAGAGTCAACATTTTGCTCAGGTAAATGTGTATATGCGAAATGTGATATTCTTGAAGCGTTCATTGCAAACACCCAGTGTGTGCATGTCCACCTGCATGCCTTTGCATTTACAGATGTGTGTATCACCCCCACTTTCTAGGAGACAATAAGAATGACACTTTCAGCACAGTTCTGGAACAGTTTATGTGTTCACATCCCTATAGAGTGAGATGTTGCAAACTCCACGAGCATCACACGTGCAGTACACAAAATCATGCTACTCTTTAATTTACAGACATGCAGAACAAGCAGATTACATATAAAAACGAAGTTGAATAACTATTGATGTTATTTTTTGCATGATTTTAATTTTATTAGATACTCAGCACTACTACCTGGTTAAGAAATGCTAAATATGCCAGATTCCTTGCCATTTCACGATATACGGCAAATTCAATTTTAATGCCTAGATTCCGAAATTCCGTACATGACATCGCGTACATCATAGAACCCTAAAAATGTCAAAATGTGTGTATTTATATGAAATTATGGAGTAAAGCTGAAGTAAATTGCAGATACTCACTATTGGGCACAGTCGATGAGCTGGTACTCATTTGAGCGCTCAAAACAGGCTTTAACCCCCTCATCATCCCACAGACACTTTGCATGCTCAAAAAACTCCTGTTAACAAAGAACAACACAAAATGGTAAACAAATGAGAGAATTCCAAACTGTCATTTTCACTCAATACACAACAGTGGTTTCAAAGAAAACAGCTAAGGACAAAAAAATCTTATTTACAAAAGGGATGTGTAGAGGGCATATTTGTAAAGTACCCCTAAGAGTAGAGTTTTATCAGCATACGCATTTTTAAATGCAACAAAAACATTTGAATAATATTGTCTAAAGTTGGACACTTTTGGCTTTTGCTGTATGCAAGGGGGTCCAAAAACCTGATACTGCGATCTTGATATTCAGTGAAGCTTCATTCTCATGGTGATTGATGTCGATGTTATTTTGAGCATTTGCTCTTATTAACACCGTGTCTACACCGGGCGCGACGCGATTTAGGACTTTTTCTAAGGTGATTGTTGCATCCAGCCAGTGTGGACAAAATTTTAAATTACAATGGGGTCTAATGCGTTCTATTGTCTTTTGTCATGTCGCGGTGCGTCCGTTGCAGACATGGTGAAACTCTCCATCATCCATTTGGAAAAACAACATGAACATGATTATTCATAAGAATCATGAACAAGCATCTTTGTCGTCCATCATTCATTTCCCTGCTTATCTTCTTTAATCTTTTCCTCCTCCCTGACCCACTACCTTAACACCAAAGAATAATAAATGGCCATGATAAAAACAAATAAGGTGAAATAAATAAAGGCAAGGCCTTTGCAATTTTTAACTCACATATGATCTCTTAAAGACGTATTGATTTATTTAGATACATTTTCAAGTAACCATACATTTTTTTCCATCTCTAGAGCAAGTGCAGACAGGGGATGGGGGGTTCTAGGAAACTGCTTTGTTTTTCACACCTCTTCCTCAGAGAATACAGAGAGCTATACAGTAATTAGGCCCCTGGTGAGGGCCCATCATATAATCACCACAATACAGCAAAACAAATGGATAAAGAGATGCAAAACAAATGCATTGCAGCTTATGAAAACCACAACATGTTCTCTAAGACATCTCACAATTCATATGTGGTCAAGCAATGACACCTGAGATAGTCCTGTCAAAACCACAAAGCTTGCCTGTGTTTTAAATCCGGCAAGATAAAAATATTTGTAGAATATTCAATTAAATGCTGCAAAACATTACATATTAGTTAATGTACTTTGTTTGACTGAATCGCTTGAAATTTGCATTCAAAAAACACACCTTAGCAATGAAGAAAAACTGCAATGTCTGTGTGAAAGAGATATATACACTGTTAAATGGGGTATTAGAAGCTGCATCGCACCGCATAGATGGGGGCACGGAGCCATAGAAATGTACACTGTAGCAAGATCCATAGTTGCCAACTCTCGCGCGATAAATAAGCAACCTCAGGTTTAAAAACAAGCCCAATATAATTTGATTATTTTTTTACCATCCTTCTAATTTATCGTTAACTATTTTTACAATAAATGAGCCTGCAATTTTTAAACTGGAAATTCTTGTTTATTTTAAAATGAAGAGCAGAAGATATTTAGCAAAAATCAGCAACGGCAACAAAACGTGAGGGCACTCTAACAACTCATCTTCGATGACCTGTGAGCAGAATAAGGTTTGAGAGATGGAAAAAGATAAGAGCCTTAAAGGGCTTTGTTGTACTTTTTTCCATACTTTGAGCACTTTGTTGGTGCCATTGTTTTCCCAAATTTACATGTTTTATTTATGTCCATCTAAATGTCATCGCTTGGATTACAACGTCATGCGCATGCACTTTGAATTCGATTTTTCTCCAATGAGGGGAGAGGGGGAGGAAGGGGCTGATTGTTTTGACGAAATACGTTACAGAATATATAATACTTCATTGATTGACAATTAGCTTTAATCTAAAAGTGTCAATCAATGCATGCGAGTAAAACGGTGACTATAAATTTAAAAGAAACGAAGTTGCTTGTCAAATTTTCCTAACAAGCAACAAATATTTTTTAAATTAGCCCAGAAAAACGCATATCGTGACTTAGGATTTTTTAACGCGACTTAATAAAAAAACAAGCCCAAAGCCGCGGATTATAAACAGACTTGGCAACTATGGCAAGATCCAAAAAATCTTTCCAAATTTGCAGACTGCACTAGTGTGACGCTCTCTATCAAGAAAAATGTAGGAAACTGTTTAACATTTAGGATACAGTGAGATTTTGAGGTTTGTTTGCTGTCTGTTTGCATTTTAATGCACAATGGAGCATTATAGTGAAATTTTGATCAATAAATAAAGATAAATAAAGATATTGTTAATTACCCATGTTACATTTGTGCAAATAAAATAGTCCAACCCATTTTACTGCTTTCAATGCGTTCATATCATTGCAGCTCATCACTAACAGCATGCAACGTAAGATGTCGCAACACAAGACGCAAACATACTCTAAGAATGTTGTCATAGAGTTTCCAAGTGTTCTCTTGCAATGCTCAAAGAAAAAAACAAGACAGCAGCGTTCTATTTGTAATAGTGGTGTTCTCCTCCTGTTACACTCAATTCTTCACAGTCGGAGAGGATGAGATCCCTTCGGAAAACTCGTGCCAAACTGGGGTGTCTAGGGAGCGTGAACAAAAGATAGACATGAAAACAAACTTTACTGAGAATTAGAGGCCTTTCATTTAGCACAGACATTTGCTACCTGCACCTTCATTAGTCAGAGAGAGGACAAAAGAGTCATTAGGAGGGATTTAAGCGGGATGCTTGTGACCCTCTTGAGAACACGTTAATGACAGGCTGAGCTCACCAGAGTCTCCCAGAAGCCCTGTGCTACTGTCACCACTGAGCGCTACACTAATCCACGGGGGCTCACACAGACAGACGAAACTACAGGCAATATCAAAGAAGGCAAACACACAGGCAGGTAAATTTCATGGTACACTTATGGAGAGCAAAGAAGAATGATGTCACCTTTTTTTTAAACCAGCGTAAAACTGTTCTCCAATGCTTCTTCACTGTGAAAATACAGCTGCACCAGATGAAAAACCTACTTTAATTCCTGCAATTTCATGTAATATATCCAAAAAGAAATGTGTTTAGAGAATAGGCTGAAAAAGGACAAAAATGTCCAGTAAGCCAGGCCTATATAGAGCGAAATTTATGTCTGACATATATGTTTTGGCAAAGAAAAAATTTACCAGTGTAAACTTGCAAGGTGCATTAGACAGAGCTGTTTATTCAATGTGTGATGTTAATGGATGGCGCACTGCTAATTTACTTACTTTTACTCTATTTCTCAATTCAAACTTGTTTTGAATGACCCGCTGCCAATCTCTGCTGTTCTCAATGCATCAAAATCAGGAGGGTTAGGAAGAAAGCCACATCATAAATGAAATATAGCTAATTCACAGAGACGTTGTCAGACTACTCCAGAGCACTGAATTAAAGCAAAGGTCAAGAAAGCACATAAAAATCTGCCTTCCTTTGGGCCCTATCATTTCCGCGAAGCGGAAAACGTGAAATCGCATAATCCAGGCATAAAACAATTATTTGCTGTATAACACAAAATAGGGGTGGGCGGAATGACTAAAAATATATTGCACGTAATAGTGAAAAAAGACAATAGAAACCAGGATAAGGCATTTGTCGCTTGTCATTGTCCAGTAGGGACAGAATTTCTGTTAATGGAGGTTTCAAGCTCTTTGTCGAACCGCTCGCGGAGCAGAGCAGCGAAAACGTTTTGAATCCATTCTTTCTGATCCATTCTGTCTTTTATGTGAATATTAAATAAAATACATGCGTGTGACAAAAAAACTGCTGTTTGATAGAAATTTTTTTTTGTCTTTTATGGAAATTTAGCTTAAAAGGACATTTGAGAGTTCCACGACTTCCGACATATGTACGACTCCATTGTATGACTTTCGCACTGATCTTTGGTGTAATCCGCCTGACGGTTTCTGCAGCGCCGCATGAAGTCAAACAAACCTATTAATAAAAAATGGAATATATAGAAGACTTAAATATTGTTAAGAGTAGGGCTGGGCAAGTTAACACATTATTATCGTGTTAACGCATTAATTAATGCAGACAATTATTTTATCAAATATTATTTTTTTTTTACAATTATTTTATCAAAATTTATTTAAGGCTCTGGACTGCGACCAAATTGATCAATATAATTTTTTTTTGCGTTATAAATTTAATTCGCAAGAGGCGCATCCAGACACTCCATTTCGTCTCCCCTCCTTCAGCCATGCACTTATCCACCAGTTCCCTTGTCCCACGAAGACGTAATATGCGTGGGTGATAGAGCAGAGCTAAAAATAAATAGCTGGGAACATTGTGGTATTCTGCAGGCTAAAAAGGTAAAAACATTAACGATTAGGGGTCGACCGATTATGGCCCTGGCCGATTTTCGACGTCGATATTAAGCATTTTTTCTATTTTTTACGACTATCTACATCGATCAATTTCAAAGTCAATTTTCCGATAAATTAATTTATTTGTGAAACGTGATATTTGGCTCTAATGCAGCTTCATCTGTTGTAATACCATTCTCTGGCCTAGAGCAATGCCCGCCAATCAAACCGGAAGGCTGAAGACACTAAAAAGGATTGCACTCTCGCACTGAAAGCATTTGCTAGCTCAAGCTGCTTAAGAAATTGCGCATCAGTTGACGTAATAGGCATTTCCACATAATTATATTAAGTCATGTCAATTCACAAATACAAACCATTTTAAACCATCGAGTACTCACATGTTCTCAAAAGACGATATCAGTGCAGTCAGTGCAATTAGGCAATGTACACGCACACGGGACACAGCGGCCACTCAAACAACTCGCAACAAGGTTCTTATTGCGCATACAGGTTCAGACACACGTTATAAGCGAGTTTGTCTTAGCGAGTATACACGTTAGCACATCCCGCATCAGCTCATAATGTGATCACATCCTTGCTCTATTTCACATGATCTGCGCAAGCACCAAAACAATGGCACAACAAAACAGCAATATTCTTTGTCAAATATGTTGATTTAACTGCACGTTTGGTTGATGTTACGCTGCACATGTGAAACAAAACCAACAAGTCACAGTATATTATATTCTCATATCTGTATAGACCGCTCTTAATGGGGCAGCAGCATTCTAAAGATCTCTGCTTATAATGTTCATCAAACAACAAATGATGGGCCAAAAAACACTCATTCATATTATAGGTATAGTGTTCTCCTTATACGAGTTGTTGAAATAAATAAAAAAGTAGCATACAATCAATTTGTGTTAAAGATGTGCTTTAAATAGACTTAAAATACAGTCTACTTTACACTTTGTGTTTTACACAGCGTGTTGAGAGAGAGTTTATTTATAAGCAATAAAATCAATAATCATTAAATCATTAAAAAGTCAATGCCCTGGCAGTGGCATGTAGCTTTGGTTTCAGATTTACATGAAAATGTTGGGTTAAAATTGTTAAGTGGTACTGTGTTAAGGAAATCATGTTGGAAAAAACAGCATATTATTTGTTACAGTGGTTTAAAATAAAAGTGCACAATACACTACTTTTTAATTCATTATTGAATTTTACTCTTGCCAATGCAATTAATCCGATTAATCACAGAACAATCATGCAATTAAAAATTTTAATCATTGCACAGCACTAGTTAAGAGTATCATAAAAAGGTGCCGCCACAAATACAGTCAAATATTTTACAGTTTTAAACATGTACTTAATCGTGATTGGTAAGTGATCTCATTGGAAAGTGATCTCATTCCCTTATTCATATTTTTATTTTTATCTGGAAGTGAGTGTCCTTCGGGGTGTTTAATGTTGGGGTGTCTTTAAAACCATAGACATATAAACAGTATATTTCTATGTTTAAAATCCCCCTCTGAGGCGTGGTCCGACAACATCGAGCCCAATCCCTTGAAAAAATATGTCCCAAGGCTATGGATAAGCATTAGATGTAAGATGAACCGCGATGCAACCGGTTACATATTTACTGAGAACCGTTACACAACTACAGCCAACATATGCAGATGAACAACTGAACAACTGCACAAAACATTATTAGCTACAGGACCAGGCTTTATTAAGTCTCTTCCCATAAAACAGTAAAGTGAGGCTACCCTGGGCAATAGATTGTACAAGTTTCCCTGGCCTGTCGTGTACACCTGAGTGTTATAGCTGACCATGTCTATAACCTAGGAGAGCATGAAGGAGGATCTTATCATAAAGGCCCGAATATATGATACTGCAATCGACAGCTATCTATTTTCATTAGAAATTTCTATTGATCTTATCTCTTAATCGCTGCAGTCTTAAATAGGTCATATGAACCATGGAGCAAAATCCAAAGTAGAACTAGATCACTGAAAGACACAATAGGAATAAAATCTTGGCCTAAAACTTTGTCAGGGTAAAAAAGTATCACACAAATGAAAATTCTGAATGATTTGTAAAGGAAAGGCCAGCTACTGCAGATGCCATATAAAGCTCATGTTTATAATTTATGAGACATGCGCACCCAACTCTGAAAAGATGCACAGAGATGAACTGAAAAGAACAATGAGTGCAATGTTGCATATTGTGCTAAAATGCAACCACGATTGCAAATTTTGTATTTCCTAGTAGTGCACGCATAATGAGTGCATAATGTGCATATCTGTATTTACATTTTTTCCAAGTTGTTTTCCTCTTGGATACTGGCTCACCTATAAGCTATTCTTAAACACACATACGCATGTCTGTCTGTGCATTATTACGGACAATGAGAGATCAATCCAACATATCATGTTGTAGGGTAATGTGTACAGGTTATTTTGGGTCAAGTTCCCAAAAAATCTTAAAGGCCCCATTTTTCCCACCTATTTTCAAAGCTTTGATTGTGTTTTTAGGGTATTTTGAAAAGATGTTCATGTTTATAGTTTAAAAAACCCTATATATTTCAAGTCTATCGTCCACCGCTGTCTCTCTTCTCACAAAACGACTGGATTTCTTCCGGTTTCGTCAGTTACACCTTCTGAAGCGCTCTGATTGGTAAAGCTGACCAGGTCTGTCGTGATTGGTTTCGCGCTTAGGGTGTGTGTGTGTGAAGATGTCCCACCCATACCATATCAGCGAGTTCCACTCCTCAGCAGTTGTGATTGGTCGGTCCCCCTCTCAGTGCACATGAATTCATAAGCTTTGGCTTTTAGCAAAAAACAGTAACAATGGCGTCAACTTCACCTCATCAGTTAAAAACAAGCGGATCGATCGAGGTGTAACTGTGGTCTGCTAGTGCATACGCAAATGTCAATCTTTGTTAGATATCGCGTTTCTTTCTACTATGGCGAGGGAAATGACACCGGTTGTGTCAGAACGGTTATATTATCACTAATAACTAATAACAGAAGCGTTAGTTTTGCCTTTTTATATTGGACCGGAGTTGGTAAATAAAACAAGCAGATTGACCAGGAGACTGCGAGCAGGACTTCGGAGGATGTTTCATAGAAGTGTTTTATACAGAGGTATGCGACACACACACAATATCGGTGTATTACACAGAACAGCTTTCACAGCCGATGTTAAAGTCATGGAAGATGTTATTTGACCGTTAGTTTTCTTAGAATGTGTGTAGCTGAATTCATATAACCAGCAGTAGGACTGTGATGAAATTGAATGTAATGAAGAGTCAATATTTACAGTGTAAAGCCTTGTTTTTCGCACCCAAACAATTATGTTTGTTCACTTGCCTTTTGAGGAATGACCAGAGGTTCTCTATATGGGATTGACACCTGGGGAGTTGCTTTTTTGATTTTTTTTTAAATAATCTATAAACAATGTGAATGAACACCACAACAGCTTATGCAGAAACTTTGCAAAACAAAACATTTAATTCATTACATTTACATAATGATGTTCTGGGTAATCAAAGCGCTTTAAATGGAAGTGGGGAATCTCCTCAACTACCACCAATGTGTAGAATCCACCTGGATGAAACGTCCGCAGCCATATTGCGCCAGAAAGTCCACCAAAGACTAGTTTATTGATGGAGAGGAGATAAGAGTTACAAAGGCAATTTTTTTAAATGATTTCATGGAGTCAGGACCTCAGTTTAACGTATCATCCAAAGGATGTTGCTTTTTTTACAGTATAGTGTCCCAGACACTATACTGTAAAAAAGCATAGTGTCTGGGACTAACCCACTAGACCACCATCCCCATGTCCCATCCCCATGTCCCATGGGGATGGTGGTCTAGTTGGTTAAACCACTGAACTGGTAATCAGAAGGTTGCTGGTTTGATCCCAGCAGCCACCACCAGTGTGTCCTTGAGCAAGACACTTTACTCCATGTTGCTCCAGGGGGATTGTCCCTGTAATAAGTGCACTGTAAGTCGCTTTGGATAAAAGCGTCTGCCAAATGACTAAATGTAAATATTGGGATACAAAAATTATTCTACAATGCACAGTGATATGCCAAAGTGTACAGACCCCTTGCAGAATCTGGAAAAGCTAAAACTTTGGGAAAAATTAGAGGATTTTTGAAAATGAAGGCTTATTTTTAAATTAGTCCTGCCCTGAGCAAGTTTTTTCACTAAAGAAATGTTAACATAAGGTTCACACTAAAGAATAATAACAGAAATTCTAAAAATACCCCAGTGCAAAAGTTTAGACACCCCCGATTCTTAATACTGTATGATGTCACCTAAACAATCAATGACAGTTTTTATGTTTAGTCATAGTTGTTTAAGGGTTTCTTGTTTGTCATGAGTCCTTTGACTGCCTCTGATCTTAAGTAAAATTATCCAGGTCCTCCACAATCTTTGCTTTTTCAACATTTCTGGATATTTTACTCATGTAAATAGATAGAAACATTCAGTGCTGCCCACAAAGTCAGCACCATTCATTTAAAGTCAGGTGGGTGTAAAACCTCTGAAAATGGTTTTAGTGTAAATTGTTATTGTTTCATTTATAAATCTTATTTTTTCATTTACTAATGTCCGTCAGAAGAATTTTTTTTCCGGAAATTAAATATTTTTTTTTACATCAAAACTATTTTCAGAGATTTACACCAACTTGACTTTAAATGAATGGTGTTGACTTTGTGACTTGTGGGCAGCACTGAATGCTTCTATCAATTGTAATAGTTTCTAATGATTGTAATGATTCTTTTGATTTTCCTCAATGTAACAAAAGCAATCTCAACATCATACAGTTACTGCTGGACATGAATAAAATATCCAGAAATGCTGAAAAAGCAAAGATTGTGAAGAACCTGGATAATTTTTCTTAAGATCAGTTGACTCCTGATTGCATCGCTGCCGGTGGCTAGTTTGTATCCTCTGACACTTGCTTCACCTCACATTTGCTCTCGGTCTTAATATAAGTGTATTTTACTATTGTTACCTATCACTGTCGTAGCCGAATTATTTATAACTTTATATTCTTAACCTATATTAATTTAAACTTAACGACGCTAGCATCGTATTAGCGTGTTAGGTTGCTTTCTGTTTACACTGTGGAACATCATCTCCCCCTATTTGTCTTGTATGCTAACTGTTTCTCACTAACTGTTTTTTTTAAGCGTATATACTAAGACTCATCAAGCAACCTTGGCAAGTTATGATTGCACTTCATACCCGGTGAGTCATGGCTTCTAATTCCTATTGTTGTTCCTTGCACCTCATGTCATATGTTTAGCTTACCTTCTCTGTCAGCGGCGAGGGTTTTACATGCGATAAATGCAGGGAAATTGTTAGGCTGACGGAGAAGATCTTTGAATTAGAGTCTCGCATCCAATCTTTATTTGAAGATAGTATGAGTGTTAGGACCGTAAAAAACACTTTGGATGCGAGCAACGTTAACAGCTCGGTTCTGGTTGAAAATCCGCTGCAGCTGGGAAACTTTGTGACCGTGAGACGGCATAGTCGCAAGACAAAACATTACTCAACCGTTCCGATTAAAGTCTCGAACAGGTTTGCCCTGCTCAGTGACGCACCGACTGAGAAGCCTGCTGAAAGTGCTCTACTGATCGGTGATTCTTTTGTCCGGAACGTTAACATAGAGCCACCAGCCACTATAGTCAAATGTTTACCGGAAGCCAGAGCGCCTGACATCAAGTCAAATTTAAATGTGCTTGCTAAGGCTTATCGTAAATTCAGTGAGTTTGTTATTCATGTCGGCACAAATGATGTTAGACTCCGTCAATCGGAGATCACTTAAGATAATATTAAAGAGGTGTGTGAGCTCGCAAGCACGAGGTCAGACACTGTTATATTCTCTGGCCCCCTCACTGCTTATCGTGGTGATGAGATGTAAAGCAGATTATCATCAGTAAATGGCTGGTTGTCTGAGTGGTGCCTGCAGAATAATATAGATTTTATAAATAACTGGAAGAGTTTTGTGGGCAGACCTGACTTGTTGAAACGAGATGGTCTCCATCCCTCCTGGGATGGGGTTTCGCCTCCTCTCTAGAAATTTGGCACACAGTCTTAATAATGCTATAGGCTGACTACCTGGGGCCCAGGTCAGGAAGGAGACAGAATGGCTTAACCAACTGTGTGCTTGCTGTCTCACGTTACAGAATTCACAAAATATACAACATAGGGCTGGGCGATAAAACGATATCGATATTTATCGACGGTACAACATTGTCGATATCAATATAAAAAAAAGTTCGATATAGCACTAGATAATTTCCTTAAAATGTGCGCGCCCGTCGCGTCCGAAAATCTTCAACAGCCTATAAGATGTTTTGTTACATGAGCGTGCAACGATTGACAAGCAAACAACCAATAAGATCTAATTTTCCGGGTTGCGTTAGTCTCAGTTTGTTTGCGTCATCGCCATGTTGACATTAGAACACGTGCAAGATGAGTGCCGTGCCTGCCGTCAGCGAGGAAATTGTAAACAAAAAGCGAGATTTTTATTTCTTTTCTTCCGACCAACATCAGAAGAACGTAGTGTGAAAGCGATGTAAAAAAACGTCCAAAAAAACGTAACATTGCCATATAATAAATCTTCAAAGCGATACAATGACATAACCCATACAATAGCGTACTTCATTGCAAAAGAAATAGTGCCGTTCAGCATGGTGGAGAAGTCAGACTTTGTTTACGGTTATAAAGGTTTGTTGGTATTACTTATTACAGATGCTGTTGTTGATCTACCTCAAAGTTTGCCTTGATGTTTACATTAAATTAAGTGAACATATTTTGTAACATTTTAAGTTCAAAGTTAAAGTTTGTTTAAACTTTTATCTTAATATAAGTAGAGTAAGACATAAAGAATTTTTTTGTTTTAGTTTTTTTTAATGCTAAAACTAATTTTATTTGCTGTATTGCCTTAATAATGTGGGTCAGTTAAAATACGGTGGTTAAATACTAACTGTTCTATTTGTCATTTTTACTTTAAAATAAAAGGTCAATAATTATCGATATCGAACGATATGAAGCATCATATCGTTGATATATTTTTTAGCCATATCGCCCAGCCCTAATACAACATGTAATAAACCCTTCACACAAACATCATAAAATAGAGACTGTGTCTGTCCCCCGGATTAGCAAACATAAGATAATGCGTAAACCTCTTGAAAGTAATTAAAAAAAACGTTAAACATATCAAACATGAACAAAATACAGATAATGAACTGTTATGACGCTGCACTTCACAATAATTCTTTTAGCATCTCTCAGAAGTCTTATTTTAAATACAATTGTTTCGAAGTCGTGGTACTACACGTATCAACACCTAAAACTAAGGAAAAAACTTTTTTTAATTTATTCTAGCTATTGTATAAAGGTCTCCAGGGCTCCACACAGATTTTATTAAAGAATTTGGCGGGTTCCTTGTCGTTAGTTACTTTTACATCTATGGAGATAATGATACAGATGCCTTGGGAAGGG
Source organism: Triplophysa tibetana (assembly GCA_008369825.1). Taxonomy (NCBI): domain Eukaryota; kingdom Metazoa; phylum Chordata; class Actinopteri; order Cypriniformes; family Nemacheilidae; genus Triplophysa; species Triplophysa tibetana. The sequence goes on along the minus strand of CM017914.1, from coordinate 15,754,878 downwards.
CTTTCAAAGACACTCTTAACTCCATAGGCCTTAGTCAACATGTGTCAGGACCGACTCGTAATCATACTTTACATTTAATACTATTTTACAGTATAAATGTGGACGATGTTAAAATACTTCAGCAGAGTGAAGACATTTCCGATCATTATCTGATATCATGCTTGCTTCACTGGCCTAGAGCTGCAAATCAAACTCATTGTTACAGATATGGTAGAACGATTAATTCAACTACTTCAATTACTGCAATTTAGCGTTTCTTGATAATCTGCCTGAATTGTCTCAATTCTCTAGCATTAGTAAAAACGTTGAAACTCTTGACATTACTATTGAAACTCCACCTTCTCGGAAACATTAGACAAAGTTGCTCCTCTGCTTTTAAAGAAGATTAAAAATGGCAGCCCAACACTGTGGTATAATGAACACACTCAGGCTATAAAGAAAGCAACCCAGAAAATGGAGCGGAACTTTAAGAAAACTAAATTAGAGGTATTTCGTACAGCATGGAAGGAAAGTACTCGGAAATACAGGAATGCCACAAAAATATCTAGAACCACCAAGTTTTCATCCCTTATAGAAGAAAACCATAACAACCCTAGGATTTTTTCAACACAGTGGCTAAATTAACAAAAAATAAGTCGTCAGCGACTTCAGATTCTGATTATCAGCATAACAGTGATGAATTTATGAACTACTTCTTTAGTAAAATCCAAGATATTAGAGAAAAAATTATGACAATGCAACCAGAAATGAAACCCGCTGTTCAAACTAACTACATTACCACTAAGTAGAAATTGCAATTATTTTCTACAGTAGATCACGATAATCATTAGATCATCTAAATCAACAACATGCATGCTAGACCCTACACCTACAAAACTACTGAAAGAAATGGTCCCAGAAATTATAGATCCTCTTCTTAGTATTATTAACTCATCTCTGACATTAGGACATGTGCCTAAAGCATTTACGGTGGCTGTTATAAGGCCCCTTGTCAAAAAACCCAAACTCGACCCTAAAGAACTAGGGAATTATAGGCCTATATCGAATTTACCTTTTATATCTAAAGTTCTGGAAAAAGTAGTGTCAACTCAATTATGCTCCTTCATCCAAAGGAATGAAAATAATGAAGAATTTCAGTCTGGATTTCGAGCATGTCACAGTACAGAGACTGCTTTGATCAGAGTAACAAATGATCTGCATTTTGCGTCTAACCGTAGCTGTATTTCATTATTGGTGCTGCTAGACCTTAGTGCTGCATTTGACACCATTGACCACATCATACTCCTACATAGATTCGAAAATTACATCGGCATTAAAGGAATAGCTTTGAAATCGTTTAAGTCTTGTTTATACGACCATTTTCAATTTGTAGCAATGAACAATGAGGTGTCCCACAAATCGCAGGTCCAGTACGGTGTACCAAAGGGCTCAGTCTTAGGGCCTCTGCTCTTCGCAATATACATGCTACCTCTAGGAGATATAATAAAGCGACACAGAATAAGCTTTCACTGTTATGCTGATGATACTCAACTTTATGTTTCCTCGAAGCCTCATGAAACACATCAGTTCCATCGAATAATGGGATGCATAGTTGATTTAAAAACTGGATGAATAACAATTTTTTACTACTGAACTCGGACTAAACAGAAGTGTTCCTTACTGGACAGAAAACCACCATACGTAACAACCAAGAAAACTGCTTAACTATTGACGGATGCTCCATAAAATCCTTTTCGTCACCTAAGAATCTTGCCGTAGTTTTCGATAGTACTCTGTCATTTGAGAGCCATGTCGCCAACACTTGTAAAATTGCATTTTTCCATCTTAAGAATTTATCTAAACTAAGTAATATGCTGTCACTGTCAGATGCAGAGAAATTAATTCATGCATTCATGAGATCAAGACTACATTACTGTAATGCACTTTTAGGTGGTTGCCCTGCAGGTCTATTACAAAAACTGCAACTGGTTCAAAACGCGGCCGCTTCAGTTCTTACACGTACAAAAAAGTATGAGCATATAACCCTGGTTCTGTCAACCTTGTACTGGTTACCTATAAATCATTGCAATAACTTTAAGATCTTGCTTATTACCTCTAAAGCCCTACATGGTCTAGCGCTGCAGTATTTGAGTGAACTTCTATTGTATTACCGTCCTCCACGTGCATTACGCTCTCAGGCATCCTGTCAGTTGGTATTACCTATAATTTCAAAATCAAGTGCAGGTGGTAGATCCTTTTCTTATCTAGCGCCTAAACTTTGGAATATTCTTCCCTGCACTCTGTCAGTGTGCGTCTATGTAAATGTGTGTAAGTATGTATGCATATTGTGTGTGTGGAGCATTTGTATATCTATCTTTTGTAATTTTCACCATTTTCTTGTTTTTACAGGTGTATGACTTTAGTTGTTTTACTTGTAGTCAATGTGTCTCATGTACAGCTGCTATGTAACAATGAAAATTGTAAAAAGCGCTATATAAATAAAGTTGAGTTGAGATGGACAGTCTAATGACTCATGAAAAACAAGAAACCCTTAAACAATTATGACTAAACATAAAATCTGTCATTGATTGTTTAGGTAACATCATACAGTATTAAAAATCATTTTTAGAAAGTCTGTCATTATTCTTTAGAGTGAACCGTATGTTAACATTTCTTTAGTGAAATAACTTGCTCAGGACTAAATTAAAAATAAACCTTCATTTTCAAAAATCCTCGTATTTTTCAAAGGTTTCAGCGTTTTCCAGATTCTGCAAGGGGTGTGTACACTTTTGCATACCACTGTATATATGCCCTTGTGAAAGGAACTATACTTTGTGATCCCTGCGCTCCCCAATCGAAAAATGTGGTGCCGTCCCACAAAGGGAGAAAATCCCCGTCAAGCACTTTCTCCTGATGTTTTCCACGACTCTGGAATGATCTCCCTCTTGCCAAGATCAGCGGACACTGTAGTTGTCTTCAAGATTTGGCTTAATAAACATCTCTTCTGTCAACATCTGACCCATCAGTACAGTCTTCTACTTCTTTTCTACTTCCCTACCCCCCCCCCAAAAAAATGATATTCTTAGCTTCGTATACTGTGGTAGGCTAACTGAGACCAGTTTTATTGCACCTATGCATTGTCGTTCTTTTGTTGCACATATTGCTTCTATTGTTTTCCCCTCGGAAAAGTCGATTCGGATAAAACTGTCTGCTGAATACTAAATGTAAATGTGATAACCAAGGTTAATTGTGGGAGCATAGTCTACAGACTCAACATCATTCCAAGCACAGCCTACAGAGAACCATACCAGTTGTTCAATTTTGTTGCCACATCAAAAATCTTTCCCACCACAGCAGTATTTTCAATTCACTGTACGCATATGAAAAAGTAAAAAACAAGTGTTTCCAAAAATCTGACACTCTTATCTTCTGCCAAGCAAACACACATAGTTGTCAGAATGAAGCTAATCTTTTAACCACATGTTGTAACAACGTGATCAAAAGGTTGATGTTTCCACATTGTATGAAGTTGTCACAACGTTGTCACAAAGTTATCTTTAAAAGGCTGCCTTCGAGGGCATTGCTTTTTTAAAACCAGCAAACAACATTTAACCGTAACTGTTCAGAAGCACGAATATCGGCCTTTTAATTTTCAGCCGAGAACTGTCTGTCGGAGAAGAGTCCGCTCTAAATCATCGGAAGAATAGGTGAGAATTGCTTTCAATTTCTGTCACCAAACTAGATAAAAACTGACCAAATCGATTTAACAAGGTTGTCATAATGAGAATAAAAATGGGCGTTTAATGGTTTCTTTATCATTTCTAAATATATATATGTTACTTTCAGCTCAAATGCTTAGAAAATGTTTGTAACTTAGCTGTTTTGGGCATGTGATTTTTCGATAACATTTGGGAGATTTAAAGTTCCTACTGCATGAAAGTAAAAAAAACTGTGTTTAAGTGCTATAATCGGGTCCTAGGTGCATCCAGCAACCCAGAAAATGTGAAAAACAAGATCCCAGTAACTTTGTTTTGGCAAGCCTTTCTCTGCAAGCATATGAGAAATCGAGCCGTTCAGATTTCGCTCCTGATGTGACGTAGACGCAGGCTCTTATTATAATATTACCGCCCCTTAATCTACAGTATTCCACCCACGGCACTGCCGCCATTGTTGTAATCACAAGCGACAGTGGTGTACATCACGCCATGGCTAAAGTTTGTGGACAACATGCAAAGTAGTTGCTGAAATCATTAACAATCAATAATGAGGAATCTGAAGGGCGGGGACAAGGACCAGACCAGAGAGTATGGAAGGTCATCATTTCCAAATTGCCTCTCTCCACATGAAACAAGAGGTTCTGTCATGATTCTTCCACTAGATCATGAAAAGCGAGACAAGATTGGGCAGAACCATGACACGAGTGTTAAACTTACTCTATACCTACACTATACCCGTATGTTATTTAGTAAATGGGCACTTGGAGTTTAGCTGTATGTATGTTAATAAATTATGTAAGTTAATATGTTCAGATGCCGCAAGCAGTTTGTTTTGCTAATGAACAGGGAAACACTGCGTTAGTTTCATTTTAAACATCTCAAATCATTCGTCCTTATGCTGAATAATCTGTCACAGTATACTTGTTTTGCTCTCACGTTGTGTTTAATTTAATAACTTGTCAACGACAAGCGCTTAAATCCACGTAATTCCGCTGAGATCTGCAGGTGCGAGAATACACACCCGACATGAGCGCTGTCTGCAGAAACTGATTTTTTAGTCTCCGGACAAATGATTTAAGATGTTCAAAATGAAACCAACCACAGAGGAGTCCAGGAAACATAATTTAGCTAAACCATTGCTATGGCAGTACTACACAAGAGTTGTTTTGACACGCCGGAAGGAAGACAGAGGACCCAAACTGAGACAGTGGGTAGGGGGTTAACACAAAGCTTTAATAAAAAACAATAAAAAGACAAAACAAAACCCAAGAAGGAGTTAGGCAAGGCAAGGCAAGTTTATTTATATAGCACATTTCAGACACAAGGGCAATTCAAAGTGCTTTACATAAAAGGATTGACAGAGAGAAATAAGACGTATCTTTAAAATGCAAATTATTTAGATCACAAATACTTTAGATTCTAAGAAACAATAAAAAAGCAAATAAATTGATAAAAAATGTGACTTTATATATAAAAAGAATAAGAGCAAAAGAAAAAGAAATTAGAAATAGAAGTTCAGTTGATGTAGACCAGCACAGTGCTCAGGTTGTAAATTCACGACTAAACAAGTGGGTTTTTAATCTGTATTTAAATGTAGCAACTGCTGGTGGAAGCAGATTCCAGCTATGGCTGGCATAATGGCTAAATGCTGACTCACCTTGTTTTGAGTGAACCCTTGTTATCTCTAACTGACTTGATCCTAATTATCTGAGAAGTCTGTTTTTTATATTCAATAATCATATCTGAAATGTATTTAAGTCCTTGACCATTGAATGATTTATTAATAATACTTTTAAGTATATTCTAAAAGTAATTGGTAACCAGTGTACGGACCTGAGGATTGGAGTGATATGCTCTGATTTTTAGGTTCTGGTCAGAATCCTGGCAGCAGCCTTCCGTATGAGCTGCAGCTGTCTGATGGTCTTTTTGGGAAGCATGGACTAGTTTCTCTAAATCTTGGTTTGAGACAAATCATCTGCTTCTGGCTATGTTTCTGAGATGGTAGTACCCTTATCTGCTTATTGCTTTGACATGACTGCTGAAACTAAGTTCAGACTCTAAAGTGACATCAATATTTTTTACCTTACTTTTTGTCTTTAGACCTCAAGGTATGAATTTACCTTGTTAGTTTCATCCTTGTTACCAAAAACAATGACTTCAGTTTTGTTTTTATTTAACTTAAGGAGGTTTTGACACATCCAGCTGTTAATTTCATCAATGTACTGGTAAAGAGAGTCAATAGGCATATAGATCTGAGTGTTATCTGCATAGCTGTGGCAGACAATTTGGTACTTTTTCTTTATTTGGCCAAGTGGGAGCATATACAAATTGAAGAGGAGAGGGGCAAGTAAAACTAGAACAGGACAGGGTATTACAGGACATGAGAAAAGGAACAGGAACAAGGACTAAGTACAACTAACAAGACTAAAAATAACATTTACCATATTTTACAAAAGACTAGACTACACTTCACTACACTACACTACACTACGCTATGCTGACGAGACGCAGTGAAGAACTCACCCACATGAATCAAATGTCAATGAACCAGCACAAGACAGAAGACACAAGGGCATTATAAAGGAAACCAAATCAAGATGGGAACAGGTGCGGGGCATGAAATCATTAACAATCAATAATGAAGAGAGGAAAGGGCGGGAACAGAGACGAGACCGGAGAGAGCATATGGAAGGCCAACAGGGACAGAATGCCTCTCTGCACATAAAACAAGGCACCCTGCCATGATCCTGACACCAGATCAAGAGAAACATGACATGATGGGGCAGAATCAAGACAGAAGGGTGGTGGGGTGCACTGTAACTCATTATCATTTAAAGAGACATGCACCAAAACGGGTTGCTATGACCGTAGCTGTTTTTAATGGGCAAAAAGGGTTTTGTTTACACAGCCAGTGTTTTTAAGCAAAATATGTTCCAGACTTTTCATGAAGACTCATACCAACTTGTTGAAAGTGCTCATTTAATGAGTATTTTAAAAAGATTGAATACTTGCTTGGAAGACCCTTATGTGACGCAAAGTTTTTTAGCTGCACATTCAAATGGAGGCTGCTGAGCTGCCATTATGATGGTGTCCAGTTATGAATTTGTTTAGAATTTTTTATAAATCAAACCATATACCTGTACTCATATATGTTTTGTTTTTGGAAGTGTGATATCATTTTACAATACCCTTGTATTAGTGTGCACGATTTTATTATAAAGCTAAATTATATAACGCTGCATATATCTCTTTAAAGTTTACACAGGTTGTTGTTGATTATATTTTTTGCTGTAAATGTAATATATCTGTATTCATTATTAAATGTTCAAAAATCAATTTTTTTGTGGTTGTTTAACAGCAAAATGTAGCGCAAAGTGACAATGCACAGAAATAAGTTTTGCTGTCAGACATTAGCACATAAACACAACTGAGAGAAAACTGGTAAAAGCGTTTACATACAGCGCGATATTGGAGCAATGGGCAAAACTACCTCTGCTGAGTGGGTTTTGCGTACGCCGTTTATGAGCATGTAGATGCCCATACTTGTTATCAGCTTATTAAGCAGAACTGGAGTAAGAATGTGCATTTAAACACACTCAGTGCTGCCAAGACGTAGAGCGCAACGTTGCCTGAGGGAAAGCTGTTTATTTCGGTTTTAAGTTAAGAAACTACGTTCAAATGTCACAAACAGGCAATTTGGTTTAATCATATGTAAATATAATGTCATTTATATTTAATTTGTCAATAAATTAGCAATGATTTGCTACATTTAAAACTTTTTGATATTAATCTTACCGTAGTTAAGGTCATCACAGTTTTTTCAGTCAATTTCTTGAAATTTTCTCCTTATAAATTGCAACTTTGCTCGTTGCACAATAAAAGCTCAGATTTTTTTTCTCAGATTTTACTATATAAGCAAACATAAACAGTGCAAAACTGTTATTTTGAGTTTGTGATAGTGCTTTGAAGAAGATCATGATAGTGCTTTGAAGAAGACGAGTAGATCTTGAGCCCACTAGTGTTGGCTGTGTGTGTGTTTGATTGGTCAAATGCGTGGGTCACCCGTCACTGATGTTTCCCGCTGCCATAGCAGACACGCACGCACAGTTCAAGTTGTCATTGAGAAGTTTACACACACACAGCATGAGCGCGTTACTACGATTCACTGTTTGCTTTCCCTTTTCACACTACCTCCACCATGCTTCACTGATGAGGTGGTATGTTTAGGATCATGAGCAGTTCCTTTCCTTCTCCATACTCTTCTCTTCCCATCACTGTCATGAATCTCAGGGGAAGACATGGCAAGAACCCAATTGCAGGCAGAGGCAGGACGACAGGAGGTGAAGGGGTTTTAACAGATTTATTAACAAAACAAGCACTACAAAAAGGCAAAACAAAAACCCACAAGGGGGAAAACAGGACAGGATAATATATAAACTTTAACAAGGACTAGGACACTGACTTACAACTAAACTAAGAAAACAAACACTTGAGACAAACACTAAACTGACACTTACTATAACTGGAGGAAACAGGAACAAGGTGACAAGGAAGACAAGGTAACTTTAACACGAGGCGCAGACACAGACAATGCACGTATAGCATACAAGGGCCAAGAGGTACAATGAACGAGCACAGGACAATGAACACGAGGGTGTTTTAAAGGGAACAAACACAGGATCATAACGAGGAACAGGTGCTGGGGATTAGCACTAAGGAGAGGCTGACGAGGAACGAGATGTACGGAACAATGACGAGACACGAGAAAGAATCATTCTTTCTCACACAAAACCATCAGGCAATGCCATGGCTCCACTCGAGACAGGAATAAAACATGACATGATAGTGGAACCATGACAATCACTCTGTTACAAGTTGATATTGGTCTCATCTGTCCATAGGATGTTGTTCCAGAACTGTGAAGGCTTTTTTAGATGCCGTTTGGCAAACTCTAATCTGGCCTTCCTGTTTTTGAGGCTCACCAATGGTTTACATCTTGTGGTGAACCCTCTGTATTCACTCTGGTGAAGTCTTCTCTTGATTGTTGACTTTGACACACACAAATACACCTACCTCATGGAGAGTGTTCTTGATCTGGCCAACTGTTGTGAAGGGTGTTTTCTTCACCAGGGAAAGAATTCTTCGGTCATCCACCACAGTTGTTTTCCGTGGTCTTCCGGGTCTTTTGGTGTTGCTGAGTTCACCGGTGCGTTCCTTCTTTTTAAGAATGTTCCAAACAGTTGTTTTGGCCACGTCTAATGTTTTTGCTATCTCTCTGATGGGTTTGTTTTGTTTTTTCAGCCTAATGATGGCTTGCTTCACTGATAGTGACAGCTCTTTGGATCTCATCTTGACAGTTGACAGCAACAGATTCCAAATGCAAATAGCACACTTGAAATGAACACTGGACCTTTTATCTGCTCATTGTAATTGGGATAGTGGGGGAATAACACACACCTGGCCATGGAACAGCTGAGAAGCCAATTGTCCCATTACTTTTGGTCCCTTAACAAGTGGGAGGCACATATGCAAACTGTTGTAACCTACACCGTTCACCAGTCAAAAATGTTAGAATTGTGTGTCGATGTCCCAATATTTATGGACCTGACTGTATACTGTCTAGAATTAACCTGTCAGACCTCAAAATATATTTGGGAGGATTTGTGTGAGTGCACATTTTGTTGTGGTTCAACCTGTTTTCATTACTGTACAGAACACGCCAATAACTGCAAATGATGTGCGTGCTGTGAGTGACAGGGACCGGCCCGGCCATTCATAGACAATCTGATTTTTCCATATTACTCCCTTGTTTCTATTTAAACATGCGCTAGATGGGTGAGTTTCAACATCTCACGCATCTCTTGCATCTGCTGCGCCTCGCACATAAGAACTAGTGTTTCCGACGCTTCGCGCTGCCAGCAGCGCTTTTGGAGCGTGGCTGAAGAGCAGCTGAGCTGACTGTACCACAAGTACAGTACAGTAATTGCAAGTTCACATTACGTTATCGTAAATACACTCCCATAGTAGGGAAATTTACTTTATATATTTTTCCTGTTGAATACAAAAGACGCCATTTTGAAGGGGAGAAGCAGTTTGTTGCAGCTTGAGAATCAACTGAAAGTCGTAAGTGTAATTATAATTGTTTAGAAGTGTTTAATTGAGTCGAACGCAGTTTCGTTTCCATTGTGTGCGCCCGCTGAGTAATTTGTTAATAGTTGCGTTGTTTCGCGTGCTATTGGGAGATATTGGAAGGCGTGTCCAACACCAGCTAAAGTATTTAAACAGTTGTTAAAACCCAGTTCGTGGGAGTAGCAGTTTGTTGCAGCTTGAGAATCAACTGAAAGTTGAAAGTGTAATTATAATTGTTTAGAAGTGTCTTATTGGGTCGAACGCAGTTTCGTTTCCATTGTTTGTGCGCCCGCTGAGTAACGTGTTAATAGTTGAGTTGTTTCGCGTGTTATTGAGAGATTTTAGAAGGCGTGTCCTGCTGAATTCAATTGCGTGATTTAAATGGGTATATAAGTACGATTAACCACCGCGTGCAGCCCTCATTGCGTGAAGACCGAAGAGAATAAAGACCATCCACTCTACCTGTGCGACTCCACCGAGCAACGACACAGACAAGGCACTTGAGTATTACTGTTTCGCACTTAAACTATTGCACCTGATTTATTCTCTTTTCTTTATTTGTCTTGTACATTCCTTCATTTTTCACTATGTGTTATCAAATCCACACTGTCATTATAACTCGTAAATCACCGGTAACACACAGAAGGCCACGCATGGCTAATGCTAACAATCTGCGCACTCTTTCAGCATCCCAAACTACCTCCATTACCTTTCCTATTGGTTTATGGAACTGCCAATCTGCTGTAAACAAGGCAGATTTCATCACAGCAAGTGCCAAACATTCTGGTCTTTCGCTTTTAGCACTTACCAAAACCTGGATCAAACCGGAGGACACTGCCACACCGGCTGCCCTCTCCAATAACTACACTTTACCCCCTCACCTCCTTCGGACTTAACAGCTGACGATTTTGCGTCGTTCTTTGTAAAGAAAACGACGACCATCAGCAATCAATTCTCTGCGCCACATTCTCTTGACCACGGCCAATCCCCAGACACATCCTTGCTCCCCTCGTTCTCTCTCCTTTCTGAAGAGGACGTTTCCAAGGTAATTTCTTCTAACCACCCTACTACCTGCCCCCTAGATCCCATCCCCACTCATCTCCTCCAGGCCATTTCCCCATCGGTTGTTCCCTCTCTGACCCACATTATCAACTCATCCCTCACCACAGGTACATTTCCTGCACTCTTTAAAGAGGCCTGTATTACCCAACTACTAAAAAAACCTACTCTTAATCATTCACTGTTAGAAAACTACAGACTGGTATCCCTCCTCCCCTTCGTTGCAAAAACTCTAGAACTTGTTGTATGTAACCAGCTCTCATCCTTCCTCACCCAGAACAACCTCCTAGACAGCAGTTGTTCCAAATCTGTATAAATGTCTTTGTCCTGATGAACACAGTGAAAGATATTTGGAAGAATACTTATAACCAGAGAGATCCCCCCCCATTGACTACCACAGTAGGAAAACACACATCTTTTCAGCAAAGTTTAAAAGTAATGAACAGCAGCTGCGCTTATTATTCTCTCTCTGCCCTCCTCCCTATCTCAGGATGCCTCAAGTTTGACCACCTTGTGCTATCCTGCTGTGAGAACCTGTGGACTGCCCCCATCAGGACCATCGCTGTACCTATCTAGAGGAAACTACACATTACACACATCTTCACGTGCCATCCTCCTGAGAGATCCCGTTGACTTAATGTGTAATACTCCTGCGAGATCCTGTGACCTTGACTGATCATCCCAGCTCCAGCTCAGGCAATCTCCATCATAACCAAGAGCAAAGATGGACCCTTCTGGAGCATCAGTGAGGGTTTGACCCCTTTTTTAATAGTTGTGTTTGAGTCCCTCAATTGACCTGGAGGATGTTTCTGAAGGGCAGTGCTCAGTTTTACTGTTCAGAACAAACAAGGGACTCGTGAACATCCATTGGAGCACAGAAAACAGTCGTAGTGTGTCATAAAACTAGAAGAACATTTAAACCAAGGTTTCTCAAATTTTTGTACCATTATTTTAATAATTCTTGCTAGCCTGCTTTTTTGTAAACCTGGGAGTTTTTCAAGGAAAAACATGTTATATATAGGTTATAAATTGATTTGCATTTCAGTCAGTGAAATAAGTATGTGATCCCCAAGAAAAAATAACTTTGTACTTTGTGGAGAAACCCTTGTTGGAAAGAACAGAGGTAAGACATTTCTGATAGCTGGTCACCAGGTTTGCACATTTGTCAGGATACATTTTAGTCCACTCCTCTGTCAATCTTAAAGATTTCTTTGCTTTCGCACTGCAAATTGGAGTTTTCAAATCACAGATTTTCTATAGGACTAGGGTTTAGAGACTGGCTAGGACATTTAATGTGCTTCTCCTTAAGACACTCTTTGGTTGTCTTAGCATTATGTTTTGGGTCTTTGTCATGTTAAAGGCACATCAATGACCCATCTTCAGTGATCTAGTTAAGGGGAGGAGGTTCTCATCCAAAATTGATATGGGCTTGTACCTCAGCCCCTAAATGCGGTTAAGTCATCCTGAATCCTGATAAAAAACCCTAAAGCATAATGTTTCAAACCCTGTTGACCACAATTTGGGACTCAAAGCAGTGCCGGCACTTTCGGCAAAACCTTTTCAGAATCTTATTGATGTTCCTTGTCAAACTTTTGCAGAAAGTGGTGGCACTGCTTTGAGACCAAAATTGTGGTCAACAGTGTTGGAAACATTATGCTTTAGGGCCTTCTTGGGCAGGAGGACCTTGCAGGTGCTTCAGGATTTCAATGTTTTGTGGCATAGCGTGTTACCTATGGTTTTCTTGCTAACTGTCGTCCCAACTTTCTTGAAATCATTAACAAGATTCTCAGTGTAGTTCTGGGCTGATCTTTAACCTTTCTCATGATCATGTTTGCTCCATTTGGGGAAATATTGTATGGAGCTCCAGACCATGGGCATTTGATAGTTATTTTGTACTTCTTCTATTTCCAAATAATCACACCAACAGTTGCTCCTTCTTACTGAGCTTCTGCCTATTCAAGGTTTGTGCAGGTCTACAATCTTTTCCCTGACATCCTTTAAAACCTATTTGGTCTGGACCATGGTGGTGGAGAGGTTGAAATGGAAGATAAAGATTCTGTTGGCAGGTATCATTTATATAGATAACAAGCTGACTTAGGAGTACTTTCTTAAGGTGACAGGACTAATCTCCGGTCCATATAGGCACATAACCAATCTATGGAGCCAGAGATCATGATAGTTGGTAGGGGATCAAATACTTATTTCACTGACTGTAATTCAAATAAATTTATAACCTTTATATAACATTCAGCTGATTTATTTAATTCTGTTTCTATCAGTTAAAATAAACCTACCATAAAAATGATAGACCCTTCACTTCTTTGTAAGCAGGCAAACTTACAAAATCAGCAGGGGAATAAAAATAATTACATAACTGTACTTATGTTAACATATTTTATGTAAAATATCTTATTCTGGAAATGACTAAATAAAACATAACATGCATTTTGTATAATCTCTTATTTTGTATAAAGAGTAAGTAGCATTCGATCATAAAAATTACATTTCATGCAGTGAGTTATGTTGCTGTGTTTGAAAGTAAGCAGCTGCCAAGTTGTAAGTCCTAAGGTGAATAAATAACAAAGTCATTGGCTTGTTAAGAAGGGAGTCCACTATGAATCACGCAAACGAGACATGTCTCTAACCGCCGTGTATCTACGTCACTAGACGATAGCCTACATTTTGCTGGGACTGCAGCGAAAGCTTCACTCTCTCCTACCCCCAAAACACCGTTGCTCGTGCCGGCCACACAAACATAAAACATAACATAAAATCCAGGCCTGGTCCTCTCTCCGGTCGCTCGTCTTTTAATGCTTCCGATCTCCTCAAAGGAGATGCGATACCCGTGCCACGCGCATCTGACACTTAATATCATCACACACTCTCGTCCCGCCTTGGTGGTTACAAACGCGTTTGACCAATCACAGCAGACTACACCACCTGACCAATCACATGACACTAGGCCAGCGGATAGGAGGGTATTAGACGGATGAATCGCGGAACAAATCATTTGAGAGTCAGTCAAGAAGTACGTTTTTACACTTCTATGTATATAAACTTGTTGTTGGGCAATCCATAAACTAAAGTAGGACATTAAAAATCATATGCTACTTACTCTTTAAATTATTCACATTTTCACACATTCTGCAAGGAGTTCCCAAAATTTCTTCCACTGTACATCTGGGATGGAAAATGTATCATGCTCTCTGGCACATGCTTCAGCAGGATGGACAGCCCCTGTCCGCTCTTATCTGTCCAGTGCTAAGCCAGCATGTTTACTAACAAAAATCAATATACCATTACATAAAGAGCCTAATTAATGGAGAAACCAATGCGTCCTAAATACACTCACCATCATATCAGCTTATACACTCACACACCATCTAAAGCTTCCATTGTCAAACAAACTAGATTAACAATCATTTAAAAGCTAAACCTGCCTCCACTTCAATATTACACACGTTTCAAAGCATTCTTCAATTTACTGCTGTATACTGACAGACAAGAAAAAATGAGTCCAATAACAGAGCTGTGAGAAGAGAGCTGTGTGTGTCCTCTGTATGTCAGCTGTTGCCAATTTGAACTCTGATCGAATCAGCCATATAAAACTCATGACAGCCCAACTCAATAGAAAGAGATTTTAATTAGGTAACAGAAGCAAACACACACATACAAACACACACACGGCTGTGCATATTCAAATTTAGCACTAAATACTAGGGATGCACCGATACCACTTTTCCCATTCCGATCCGATTCCGATACTTGCATTCTGCGTATCGGCCGATACCGATTTTGATCCGATACTAGCACTGTTATTCATGATCAAAGTAGACTTGCATATTTTAACTTTTATTGCCAGAGGTGGATAGTTAAGCATGTTTACTTTCAAGTAAATTTTAAAATATCTGTACTTTATCAGAGTACTTTGGACAAAAAATACTTCCCTACAGTATGAAGCACATCATACTTACTCCACTACAGACTCTACCCACTTCTTTAAATCCATGAGTACATTAAAATCTACCATTTTAATCTACCAAAATCTATCTTTACTTAAGTACTTTTACTTAAAAGTATGATTTTTTAATTGTATTTAAGTGCTGTATTAAACTTAAAAAAACATACAAAACAAAAATGTGGCCTCATAAAGCACAGATACTTACAAAATGTTTAACAAATAAATCTCTGTTTATTACACAAAGCTATCACAATATAAAAGTCTCCAAACTCGCTCATGCACATCCTGGACACAAAATGATGCGCTTAATACATTCGCTTCTACGTTATTTAAAGTAATTCGCATTGGACGCAGAATGATGCGCTTAATGCACCCGCTTCACTCACGAGCATCCCGGATAGTGATGATCCTGATGTCGCGGGATCTTTGCTTCCCAAGTTCAAAACAGTTATAACACAAAGAGAAGATATGTGTTATGTGTTTAAATCATAGAACATTGAATCCATCCTAAAGACAAGAGTTATTGTGTATGAATGACGCATAACATAGACCGCTTCCAGTGCTTGAATCTAATAACGTTACACTCAGCGAGTACAGTCTCCGACAAAATGCATTTTAAACAAAACCACAGTCTATTATCTAGTGATTAGGAAGAATATTGTAAACTTTTAAACGAGTAACGTCATGACTGTTCCCGGACACACGCATGCTGAATAGAGATTGACAGATTACCGCACCAGCGGAGGTCAGAGTTTTTGAATTATGCTATATTGTTTTATTCCTCGCATAAAGCTATTGAAATACATGACATCAAATACAGTGCATGACAACGTTTATGGTAATTTCCTGATAGTTAGTCCTTTATGAAGCTTTAGAGTAACATCCACGGGTATCGCAACGGATCGGACTGAAGAGAACCCGTCAGTCCGATACCCGATCCAGCTAAAAAGACCCAGATCGGCCCCAATTCCGATCCAGAGTATCGGATCGGTGCATCCATACTAAATACAAACTATTTTGGCCAGAAGTTGTCATCAAACTCTGAAATGCAAGCCTTCTGCACACTCTCAAATGTTTTTTTTACAGTTAAAATATAAATTCTTATTTGTTCTTGCATACAAATAATTCAGAGTTCAAGAAGATTATTGTCTTTCACAAAGCAACAAGGCTGGGCTTAAGAAGATTATAAAACTCAGCTAAAAAGGAAACGTCCCTTTTTCAGGACTGTCTATTTCAACAATAATGTTGTAAAAATCCAAATAACTTTACAGATCTTCAATGTAAAGGGTTTAAACAATGTTTTCCATGCATGTTCAATTAACCATAATCAATTAATTAACTTGCATATGTGGAATGGTCGTTAAGACCTTTACAGCTTACAGAGAGTAGGCATTTAAAGTCACCGTTCTAAAAACGCAGGAGACTAAAGAGACTTGTCTACCGGCTGTGAAAAACACCCAAAGAAAGATGCCCAGGGTCCCTGCTCATCTGCGTGAACGTGCATTAGGCATGCTGCAGGGAGGCATGAGGACTGCTGATGTGGCTAGGGCAATAAATTGCCATGTCCACACTGTGAGACGCCTAAGACAGCGCTACAGGGAGACAGGAAGGATAGCTGATCATCCTTGCAGTGGAAGACCACGTGTAACAACACCTGCACAGGATTGGTACATCCGAATATCACACCTTCGTGACAGGTACAGGATGGCCACAACAACTGCCCGAGTCACACCAGGAACACACAATCCCTCCATCAGTGCTCAGACTGTCCGCAATAGGCTGAGAGAGGCTGCACTGAGGGCTTGTAGGCCTGTTGTAAGGCAGGTCCTTACCAGACATCACCAGCAACAACACCGCCTATGGGCACAAACCCACCTTCGCTGGACCAGACAGGAGTGGCAAAAAGTGCTCTTCACTGATGAGTCACGATTTTGTCTCACCAGGGGTGATGGACGGATTCGTGTTTATCGTCGAAGGAATGAGCGTTACACCAAGGCCTGTACCCTGGAGCGGGATCGATTTGGGGGGTCCGTCATGGTCTGGGGCGGTATATCACATCACCATCGGACTGAGCTTGTTGTCATTGCAGGCAATCTCAATGCCTTGCGGTACAGGGAAGACATCCTCCTCCCTCATCTGGTACCCTTTATGAATGCTCATCCGGACATGATCCTCCAGCAGGACAATGCCATCAGCCATACTGCTCGTTCTGTGCGTGAGTTTCTGCATGACAGCAGTGTCAGTGTTCTGCCATGGCCAGCGAAGAGCCCGGATCTCAATCCCATTGAGCACGTCTGGGACCTGTTGGATCGCAGGGTGAGGGCTAGGGCCATTCCCCCCAGAAATGTCCAGGAACTTGCAAGTGCCTTGGTGGAAGAGTGGGGCAACATCTAACAGGAAGAACTGACAAATCTGGTCCAGTCCAGGAGGAGGAGATGCACTGCAGTACTTCAAGCAGCTGGTGGCAACACCAGATACTGACTGGTACTTTTGATTTTGAGCCTACCTTCATTCAGGGACACATTATTCTATTTCTGTTAGTCACATGTCTGTGAAACATTTTTAGTTTATGTCTTATGGTGTTGACTCTTTCAGTGTTCATACAAATATTTACACATATTAAGTTTACTGAAAGTAAAAACAGTTGAAAGTCAGAGGACGTTTCTTTTTTTGCTGAGTTTATATCTTCATATTCAGTTTCTTTTCAATAATCAATAGAAAATCTTCATTTGTATTTTTTGGTAAAGCGTGATTTTGTCCCAATAAGAGAAGTCTGAACACTTGAAACACTGGAACCAAACAGCCAAGAAATTAAAAATGTTTAATTTTAGTAGTAAGTTAAGAGAAAAATCTGCTTTAAAGTAATCAAGGCATGCGTGAACACAAGGCCAAGGGATTATTTTAAAAAAATGTTTTAATAATTTTGTTTTAGTTACCCGAGTACATTAGATCATCGTTAAGTCTGTAGTGATTACTATTTCTGTAAAACTTTGTATACACAAGATCTCCACATGAACAAGAACCATATGTATTTGAATGCACATGTTTTCAAATACAAGTATGTATTTGTTTTGACTTTCATGAGACAAACATGGAAACTGTTCAGATCAAAATGGTTTCATTTGACCTCAGGCAAACAGGAGTGAGGTCATGGAGACAGATACACTATAAAATGACCAATCCAACCCTTAAACAAACCACAGCCAAATGTATTTAGTTTTATGATCTCCTAACTCTTTATTTTCTACCCTTAAACTTAAAAACAACTAAACCCTGTACAAACCTGTGAACATATAATTAGTTGTAAATACTAAAACTGAAAGTTCTGGCCTTGGGTCTGCTGTGTTTAAAGGTATAAATAGATGACTAAACAGTAATAAATGTCCTCTATAACAATGTGTTACTTGGCAGACCAATTGTTTATATATGTAAAGTCATTATTTGTATGTGGGCTTTCATTTTGCATTTAATGTCTTAATGCCAGTTTATTAAAACAATAAGCCCGCTAGTTTGGTTTCAGCAAAACATTTCAGTTATTAAAGCGAATGTATCACACAGGATGTTTCAAAATTACGTTTAAATCGGAAGTCATGCACCACTTTAAAAACTACACCATACTGACTCAGCACTTACCTAAAACTACCACAAAATCAACAAAAGAATCAAGAAGCATAGTGGTAAAAAAATCCTGTAACTTGGCAAACTAACTGTTTATATACTGTACGTCAATCATTATTTAAAGGAACAAGTATGTGGACTTTAATTTGGCATTTAATGTATCAATGCCAGTTTATTGAAATGCTAAGCCGGGAAGTGGGTTTCAACAGATTGTGAATGCACCACACAGGATGTTTCCAAGTTAGTTTGTTAGTTTGTTTAGAACAGGAGTCATGCACCACTAAAAACTACACCATGCTGATACAGCACTTCCCTAATACTACAAAAAATGTTGGCCTGATCAGCTGTTGTGTAATTTTCTGCCTCTCTTGATTATTTGTCGTACAATGTTGCCTTAGTCTCCCATCAACATACTGTTCATCTCTTAAGACTGAGATTCAGCATCTTACCTCTGTGTAGTCAAAGTCTGAGAGCGGAGCTATACTCCTGATGTACTCTGCGCTGGGATGGTTGGATGGGTTGGCGATTGCAACAGGGGGTGTTAAGGTGGTCATAGCAGACACTATTGTCTAAAAAGAAAATTAATTGTATGATTAAGTGTAATCACTGGAAGACACTGATATAGATGAGTGCTGTCAGAGAGGCCGTCAATTTTTAGCCAATAGGACTTACCACAATGGCATCCTTTACATTTTTCCGGATATCCAAGATTTTCTGCTTCTTTTCTCTGGACAAAGCAGGCGGAACAAAAATGTCATGTAAACATGAAAAGGAATTTGTTGATTTGTAATGCATATTAAAGTTACATTCCTCCACAGAGAAACCTTTGTGTGTTTCTCACTTCTGACCACCTCTTATTCTTGTTATACATGTTATTATGCTAAAGGCTTACCCTGAGTTACTATTAAGGTGGTGTAGATCACAAATTCTAACATATCACCTACTATGATGTCTTAATACTCACTTTATGTCAGTAACTAATTAGTTATAACAAGTATTGTGGGCCTCTCACCACATATATGGCTCCTCAAAACTCAGTGACCAAGATAGAATTTTGGGGCTCGCAAGATAGAATTTTGGGACTCACAAGATACATTCTAACTACGCCTTTGATGCCCAACACCAATGCCCCGAAAGTCGTAGGAACGCCAAAAATAGGTAAGCAGCACAGAGATGATGGCCTGAAATGCTACACGAATGCTGCACGCGACTTCGATTCCTAAAGATGGTGTATACTGCATTACATTTGGTTTTGCGACACTGCCACAGACTACATACAATGGCCTATGTGAAAGTCGTATCAATTATACTGGCCCAGTGCTAAACAACGATAAATAAACAGACACTCACTCTGCGTTAAAGCCATTGACGTGCAGGATGCGCATCTGTTTCACTATAGTGCTTTTCCCGGACTCTCCAGCGCCTTTAAAATCACACACGAACACAGAGAGAGAGAGAGAGAGAGAGAGAGAGAGAGAGAGAGAGAGAGAAGACATGATGATGCATTTGTCAAACATGAGCACATCCACGCAATGAGAAATAATCAATCAACGACAATACATCCATACGCTGAACAGATGATGATGCATCAGCTGTAAATGTATCAGTTTTAAATTGATTCCATCTTACCTAATAAAAGCAGACGGTGCGTGGCTTTATACGCCTGTCTCTCTTTCTGTAACTGTTTCTCGATCTTTTTATTTGCCTCTCGTTGCGCCTTCTCATCGATGCGCTGGTCTTCCGTCTTGCTGTTTCCCAAACAGCCCATCTTTAAAGCCGTTCTCCTAAATCGCACACCAAATAATAATAATATAATATCTCAAATAACGCCTGTAATGACTGAAAACGAATCGAGCTGATAAACGAGGCCAAAAAATCCGTGTGCCACGAAATAAGGCTTTGCGTTAACCCTTCACGAACCCGCACGATAGAATTATTCCGATCCTCTCAACAAATTCATGATCGATGTACAAAATCAGGCACGAGGCAGTTGAGGCTAAGATCTCCGTCTCTCTCCCTATCTCTCTTGCCTTTCGATACTTTGCTGTAATGTGTCTGTTTATGTTTGCGTGCCTTTAACTCAGCACTGCCTCTCTCTGTGCTTACAGGAAGTGACACTTCACACTCAACCTGCTGATCTCAGGTCAGCTTTGCCATATCCCCACATCATTTGAGGTTTCAAGCTTATGCGATCATTCATTAGCATCGGTAAATTAAGTTCGTTTTATTCAGATTTGAAGATATCTAATCAACAGCATGGCATCTTATATTACTGTATAGTGCATGCACTATTGTAAAAAAAATCATTTGAAACGTGCGGATCCTTATGCAGCTTTATGGATGTCAGACTGAAATTATAATTAATATGCTGTATTTTACAAAGTAGAAAACAGTTGCAAACAACACGATACCATACTTTTGTTTAAAAACGTAAAATTACTCAAATATTGACCTTGCTACAACTAGAACTGGTTTCAAAAGTGTTAGAGAAACACAGTTGTGTCTTGATACTACATACCAAGACCATTTATATGCAAACTTAGCATATCACTTTGCATAACATGCAGCATAACATAGTTCAGTATACAGTAGGCTACTAAAGATAGTTGCATATTGCACAAATTTAGGAGAAACGATCCTGTATTCCTATAATGAATACATATAAAGTTTTCATAGGGTTTTAAATCACTTCTCTTCCTGCATTTGTATACAACTGTTACTATTGTTAGTGCTGTACACTGAGCTGGGTTGTGCTATATGTTATGCACAGTGTTGATATAATAATTACAATTTATGTTCTGCACAATACTGAAATGTTTCAAAGGCCTTGTTTCATTAATCATTTGAATCATCAAAACTAAAACCTATGAACTGTAAAACTTAATGCTTGTGTTTTTTCATTACACCATGAAAGTATACAGAATGCTGGATTGGTGGTGTAGCAAAATCGATGGAAAGATGTCTAGTGCGAAATATGAAAATGCAATGCAAAATGGATCTTAAAGGGTTTCAAGGCCACTCTCTATGTCTAATTAATGCAAATTACGTATATTGACACAAAATAGGACAGTCCTAGGACTCCATGATGGAGTGTGAATTGGACACTGGCTTTAAAAAGGTTTTGGTCTCCCCCTAGTGGATATTATCAGAAATTGTTATTATTTAAAATTCATACAATATATGTGTATTTGTTTTATATACACAAATATATGACAAAGGCTTTACCTAAAAGCTCTAAAGGCTGCCTTTAATTCATTGAATAATGCAGAATCTGGAAAAGACTTTACACAGATGCTTGGTTACTCGAAGACATTTGGCCTTTGAAAGCGCATTTATGTTCGTTTGTGTGCATGCAAACATTTGCATTAATATATAATTGCTAATTGATGTATTACAAAAGCACTGTGGGAGACTTTGAGCTGATGATCCTGAAAGTGAGTGGATCCGAAAATTATATACATCAGAGACAAGACTAAAGCTAGACATAGTACAGTAGTGATCTAGTAGTAGTATTCTACCTATATAATAAAGGTAGATTTGAATGTTTTGAGAGTTTGGCAATGTTACAGTAATCTAACGAAAATACACACACCTAGCCAGCACAAAGGGTTAAAGGGGTGCGAAACTTGAATTTACTTTTGTTCAAGCTTAAAAAAATGAACCCATTGGCAGTTTTGTTTGTTTGTTTTAAACATAAAGTTAATTATTTTTTTGTTTCATAAAACAAGACAAAATATCTTGGGTCACAACATACATGCTTAGTAAGATTTTTTTGCAGTGCACTAAAGTTATTGGGGCAAAATCATTTTAAATTTGCGGTTATTATGGTTTTACTACAAATCTACACAAATGAAAAACATCCTTAAGAACATTCATTATACAGTGGACTTTAGTAATATACGAAAAATATATAGTGTTTCTGAACCACATATACAGTAGGCGAAAGAACAGTAATATAACATAGTAATATAATATACTACAGTACACAACAATTACTACAGCTGACTATATTAACTAGTTAAGTGTACCATGGTATTTTTTTCACGTGAGTTCCTATAGCTTATAGGAGCAGTCTCTGTCAAGCAGGTGGTTTTACTGTAGATCACAGTGCAAAGTTTTTGCAGTTGTTCGGGGTTACTGGGTTGTTTTTAGGACCGCATGTGAGCTCGCTGTCATTTAGACTGTGACCCTATCATCTGATAGTCCGTACCATCGTGGTAGCTAAATCGTGAGCTCTGATTGGTCATTCTCACTTCCGTTGGTCTTCGGGTATCCCCGCGCCACCTCGCGTCACTCTCCGTGGCTCTCGCGGGGTCGCGAATTCATTAATTCATTCATTCATTCTCTCTTCAACGCTCCTCCGTGCACTTTCCAGCTGTCTCATACTGTTTGAACAAATCCGTAGATATGGTAAGGACTGTTGTTCAGTTGCAATGTTTGTTGTGGCGTGACAATCAGAATCTAGAGTTGATGGGTGATCGCTTTCTTTATCCCAGTTTATTTCATTACATTGCATTATGGTGATGTGGTTACAGTTTGCATCGTTCCATGCATCCAACTTTATAATGCATAGGCCTAAAAGTTATTACATGTCTGTTTATTATGGGTAAGTTTTTAAATGATACAGTTACTATGTTGAAGTGCAGTACAGTTATCTACGCTGACAAAAGTTTTCTCGTGACTGAAAAATTTGAAAAATCTATATTAATAGGTTTTATTAAAAAAACGAATAAAAAGTCATTTTAGAGGCTAAACTATGTCAAGTGCTAAATTTTGAAGTGTAGTGATTTATGTATCACATATAACCTTTAATGCTATCATCCATCATCAATATCCTGTCAGGACCTTAATTGACTCAGAAATGGTATTACCATTGCTCATAAAAACATGTTAACACTTTACAAAAAGATGCTATTTGTTAACAGTTGTTTAATGCATTAGTTAAAATGAACTAACAATGAACAATACTGATACAGCAACTATTAATGTTACTTCATGTTAATTTCGGCATTTACAGATACATTACTAATGAATTTACTACTGTTACCAAATAGCACCTTATTATAAAGTGCTACCAAAAAACCATTTAGTTTATAGAGTGACCACCCATTAATTGCTATGGAAACGGTAGCACAAAAGTATGATGTCAAGCTAACCTGTAAGGGGATTGGCACATACCCAACTGGCCTGAAAACAACACATTTTTCCATGGATACTTTCAAGTTTACATAACTACCAAATTCCACATTTATAAATTGTTTCCATAATTTACAACTTTTTATGGGGAGGTTGACAAAAATGTGTTAGAAATGTTTTTCTTGTAAAACAAGATTTTTGAAGAAAAAATGCATACATTTACCATCTGTTGCTCAAATATTAACTAACTTGAGCATTCTTTATGTCAGTTCTTTCACTGTTTGAATATTTTTACTTAGCTGTACCATAAATGTATCCTATGGTGAAATTTAGCAAAATTATGAGAGAGATTTATCTTTATCGTTAGACACTTATTTTTAATATAATTTTATTGATTTAACATTATTTTCCCTTGTGAATATACAGTTTTAGTCATTTTGTATCACACCAAAGCTTAACACTTGTTATAGTGGTTGCAGAAAAGTTAAATATTCGAACAAATCTGAGACGAAAACTAACCGTGTGCACATGTCATGGACTTCAGAGGGCAACTTAGTAACATGACCTTGAACAGGGTCATTCAACTAATTTAATTTAAGTTGTCCAAATAATGATTTTTATACCTTTCTATCTTTATTTATAAAAATGGTCATTTATTGAATCACGCTTGAGACAGTCAGACAATAAGACAATATCGTGACTTGAAAAAAAATAATAAAAAAAATCTAATAAGAAAGCAGTTTCTGTAACAACCATTTATTTCATTTACAATGTTGGCAACACTAATTATATTAATTTTATCTTGTTAGAAAAGATATGTTGGATTAATCTTAATTGATAGCCTTATGAGAAATGTAATGAATGTGCTTGAACTTTCTGAAGTCTCAGTGAGGTATCAGTGGTGCTTATTGATTTTTTTACACTTGTCATCCACTAAAGATCTGCGACTATAAAGCTTTTTACTAATATTTATACTGGCAGCACATCATGTTAATTTACAACATACACATCAACTAGAGGTACTTTCAGCACCTGCAGATAAGATTTGTGATCTCTGATTGTGGGGAGGATTATCAATTAAGAGCAACTATATTCAGGTTTTGTTTCAATTTCCAGCATGAATATTACAGACAACTTATTGTGTGGGTGCTTTCACAGTGATTTTTGTTCTTGTTCAGTGCTTTTGTTCGAAGCCTGCATTCTCAACACACTCTAATGAGAATTTCTTTTTTTCTGCTCTTGTATTTTAGAACCACTTTGAAACGCTTGACAAGGTGATGAACTCTATAGTGGACAGACTTTTTGGAGAAAGAGGTTTGTGCTTTCTGTGTGTTTTCTTTATGTTTCTAACTTTCATTTTGCATTATTTATTTTGTGCCTTCTTTTGAGACTGTCCTCAAAAAAATGACCTGTGTGTGACATGTGTTAAACCACTGACTTTCAACCTGAAGTTCATAAATAAATTGGTTACGTTACTTGCTCAAGATGCACAAATGGTGCAATTTGTAATGTAAATACAGATAATCCTGATGATTTATATTTAAAATAACACTCCAATACGCATCATCATTGCAAAATCATAGCGGAATATAAATATTTCATAATGACGGTAGAGAAAAGATTCTCCTGCTAGTAGAGATGCTGGTAGAAATGCTAATTCAGTGAATGGTCCAATGCGTTGTCATATGGATTGGAGAACAGGTTGCCTCATTTGGTGGAAGCATAGCCAACATTATTTTAAAACACCTAGAGACTTACCTTAACATGGCTAATTAACATGGGAGTGCAATTTAAAAAATACAATGCTAGTGGAAATTGCTGCAGGTGATTTACTGACAGGACGGACATTAAAAAACACAGCCCCAATATCTAATTTACATAATACAATCTACCAAGAGCTGCACATATTTGTGTAGGGTTTAATATATGTTTTTAATTGTGATATTGTGTATCTCTACACTCTCACTAGTTACAGCACCTTAAACATATCCATTATGTTACACATTCAGACAAAATATAATGATAATGTTTATAAAACACATCTTTGTCAGCTGCCCATGTGTAGAAGGAACTTTAAAATGTTCGAGACCTCTGTTGAGAGTGTTTACTTGTGTGTTTGAGTTTGTATGTGGGTAAAATCTGAACCAGGTCAAACACTGCACAAAAAATTAAGAGAACACTGAGACAACTGTAGTCAGTTGTGGTCTAGTGGTTAGAGAGTTGAACTCGTAGCCAGATGGTCGCTGGTTCAATTCTCAGTGCCACCAGGAAATCAATGAAGTGCCCTTGAGCAAGGCCCCTTACCGCTGTTTGCTCTGCAGTGATAGCTGCACACTGCACCCTACTTGTAAGTCGCTTTGGATAAAAGCATCTGCCAAATGAATAAATGTAAGAAATCTTGTTAAAATGAATGTGTTGATGATTTTGGCTATCATTGACCATTATCACATCAGTTTGTTTCCAATAAATTATGCAGTGTGTAAAAGTTAATATTTTTAATGTTTTGTTCATAGAGATATAATTTGTAATTTAAGTGTTCCCCTTTATTATTTTAGGCAGTATAATATCTATTTGAGCAAAATTAATATTAATCCTTTTGGAGGGCCATGAGACACCTGTAATGAGTAGTTTGTCCAACTGTTTGTGGTGAGTCCATAACAAACAAGCTTTTTTTATTTTACAGACTTACATCACTCCCATTTGACTTCCATTACAGATCTTTAAACTTGAAATAATTTCCAGTGCATAAGAACTGTTAATCACATATAATTTAAATCATTATTTGGTTCATGAACTGGCAGTTTAGCAGATAATTACATTTACCCTTCAGTTGCTTATCCCTTAGCAGATCAGAGTTGGTGTTAAAGACATTGGAATTCCCACCCACAATTCTTTCTCTTACTCTCTGCATGCTGCTGGCATGCCAGCACTTGCACATTGAATGGCTTCAGGCATACAAATACTCCTCCGGACAGCACAGAGTAAAATGTGAAGCACAAAATGTAACGCCATGCTGTTCTTGACAGAGGCTTAATACATTAAGCAATTACAAAAAAGCCACATAACCTGGAGAATATTAGTCTTTTATTCTAAACATGTCAATGTGCCGTTAAATGAAAGATATACGTTTCATGTCTTTTTAATTTTATGTTTCGAAAAACACCATATAGCACTCTAAATGGTACTTTACATTTTTTAATTTTCACAATGAAAATCCTTGGAAATTCCACTGGCTTCAGTGTACAAATTGACCATATTTGCAGGACTAATTTACAAGTTATTTGTCCCTAATGGATTTTTTGTCAGGAGTATCTCTAGATGGTATATAGAAAATATAGTGCAAAAAAGTATGTTTTGAATAAAATGCCATATGGTGGACAGGAAGCTTTCCTGTAGCTCAGTGGTAAGAGCATTACGTTGAGAACGCAAGGTTGTGGGTTTGATCCCAGGGGATTGCATATGCATAAGTATAAATGTATAGGATAACGCAATGAAACTCGCTTTGGATAAAAGCGTCTGCCAAATGCATAAATGTAAATGTAAGTATGGTGGAATGTGAAAAATATGGTGTAAAGTACTCAGCTAGAGCTCTAGCAATGTTAATGTCTTGACATGACGTATTTTTGTTATATTTCGCAAGCATTTTCATTAATTCAGTTTGCGTTCATATAATACTGCATTTCATAAATAAAAATGTAAATAGGCGATGCCCACAATGGGCAACCGGGGAACACTTGGTATCATTCGTCTAATCATGATTCACGGAATGAAATACGATCTTTGGATTTAATGCCAATGTTTATAAAAGTTACGAAAAATACAAATTTTTCATATCTCAAGACCACTCGGGGGGCTGTACTAAGTTTCAGGTCAATACACAAAAGTTTGACGAAGGTGCAGCTTTAAAACCATTTTGGTCGGCTCGCCGTGAAAAACATTGTTATACGAGAATTGATTGTCCAATCCAAAATCTTTATTTTTTACATTTTGGTAGATGCTTCTTACCAAAGTTTGTGCAAATCGGACAAATGCGTTAGCCCAATTTCGAATTTTTATTTTATTCAATATAGAGGACAGGAATTAGAGTGGAACATGACAAATTTGGTAGATTTGATAATTCCGTGCAATCGGACAAATGGTATATGATCTAGGATGAGTTCTAAAAAGAACATTCACGTACGGGGCTTAGCCTCTTACTATGTTTTAAAGGTGCAGTTTGTAACAAGTCTGCAGTAAAATATCCAAAAACCACTAGGTCAGTGTTATATATTTTGTTCTGCTGAGTACTAACAATATCTCAAATATTTCCAAATGCTTTTTCCACAACGCCATACTAAAAAGTGACACGGGGCTGTGAAGTCGCATATCAATGGCATCATATCCGTGTTACCCTTTGCTCATTTGAGATGCGCCTTTGCTCCATAGAAGACATTCTTAGCCAATGAGCATTAAGCTGTGTCATCAGCAAGTCGTTTCCCATCATGCTTTTGATCACTGCAGTCGGTGGAGAGCAACTGCGCCAGACTGAAGAATCAGATACAGACACCTGGCCGTCGCGAGTTTTTTGAGTCACGCCAGCATGACATCAGAGCAAGGCGGATTCACCTCTGACACATTTCTTACCGGCATGCATCTCACGCTGATCACCGGTGATCGGTTCTGCGCAAAATTTGGCCATCTCAAACGAGCCTGCGGTTTATGGGCATGCGCTTAATTTTATATGTTTCGTTTTAATAATTACTTGTTTAAGTCCTATTTGTTGTCATTTTTACTTTATTATATTTTAAGTTGGTGTACATTTTTATTCAACAACATTATTCCATGAAATAAATAAGCAAATCCATCAACAAATGCTACATGCACACAAATAATTATATTATATTACACCGTACAGCATCTTAACATGATGTGTTGCTTGCTTTTACACCATGTAGGCTACATGTAGTCTGAAATGACTTTGAAAGTCAGAAGGTTTTCTGCTTGATGGCTGTTACTCTGTGGGAACCATTTAGACAACCAGCCATGCAACAATAATAATCTACTGTTGACTCATCACAACGATAAGCAGAGGGGACCAGAGCATATTACAGTGTCTAACATTGTTTTTGCTTGCTCACGCACCTCTTTATCATTGTCTTTATAATCTCCGACTGACGAATTCGAACATCAATAGTGCCAACTTGAATAACAGAGTATTTACGTTTAGCATTAGCCAGCACTTTTAGCTTTGATCTCATGTTAGACGCTCCCGGCATATATTCAACTATGGTAGCTGGAGCCTCTCTTTACACTTTCCGTAAACTAGAATCACCAGAACGCTTGTTACAGACTGGGTGAGGCGGTACGGAGAAGCACAGTCTCAGTCAGATTGTACAAGCAAGTACTAATCGTAGACGATCACAGAAAAAGTGGGGCCGATGAGTAGAGTCTATTAACTTAGTATATAGATATAAGTTAGCAAATATACAACTTAAGTATTAGAAGACTCACTTTCAAGGCAAGCTACAAACCAACTCTGGACCAATACACAGAAAGACTAAGACTTAAGAAATCCTTGGGTATTAGGATATCGGCCGAAATACTACTCGTATGATCTTTCAATGCCATAAACTTGTAAATGAAAATAGTTTTGCAACTGTTAAACCTTAGCTTAGTGGCACAGTTAGACTTGTGTTCAAAGTGTGTGACAAGATGCTTGACAAGTTTCCCTAAAAAGGAATTTCTGTCACAAAATGTACTGATAGATATAAAAATAATGGCCATATGGGTCTGTGAAACTACTGATCTAAGAGAGGTTTCTCCGATTTTGCACCCAAAATGGTCTTCTCAAGACATCTTGCTGTTATGTTAACAACCCATCTTATCTGTCTGCAAGTGACAACATTTATGAAACACTTAGCTCATCAAGATAAAATGAATGCCAAAACACTACAGTACTGTACATCTGTTGTACATTTTTGTTCTTCATTACACTAAGCCACTATCACAATAATGTCTCACATGGGACGAAGAGGATTAAGTACTATCAGAACAACGTGAATGTGAGTCATGTGATTCAGCATTCTTGCAACACTCTTTGATAACACAGACAGTTGACCTCCAGATAAACCAAAATATAACCAAAGTCCGGTACTAACTAAAAAAAGAAAGAAGCAATTTATCATTTACTAAAAAAGGGACCTTGAGGATGTCTTTTTGAACTTTCTGGACATTGCTTTTCTTCTTTCGTGTATGTAATGCATGTATGTTTTGGATGTTAGATACTCGAGTGAGAGGATGGCTCCTGCTTGATTCCTATACACCGACCTTTTTGCTCACCATCACCTACCTCTTAACTATCTACCTGGGAACAAAATACATGAGAAGCAGACCAGCATACTCACTGAAAAATGTCTTGCTGCTTTACAACTTCTCTGTTACCCTGTTGTCGTTCTACATGCTGGTTGAGGTAAGCAAGCACACAGTATGTGTGTGGCGGTGTCTCACAGTATCAAATAAAGGATAGTGATGTATCTGTCAGTGCTGGTGTCCAGTATGCTCTCAGCAGTCTGTGCCTAATGTTCTGTGTTTCTCTGTGTATATATGTGTTTGGTAGCTGATATCAGCAGTCTGGTCTGCAGGTTATCGTCTTCAGTGTCAGGGATTGTATGAAACTGGTGACGCAGACATCAGGGTGAGTAACGGACATGCCAATATGATCCAACATTTCTGAAGAATGTTGTGCCACAAAGAATTAGCTCAATTAGATCCTGTGGACTGCAAGTTCATAATTTAGTGATTCAATCTTATCACCGCTTTACATGCAATACAGTAATGTCTTGGGATCTGTTTGAGGGGCTTTTCAAAAAATGTATGTGATTATTTGTGATTTAATTCATTTAAATCTTGACATAAGGTCATCTTGTTCTATTAAAATTTGTGCAGAGCTAATATATTTTCACATGGATAGGTAGCAAAGGTCCTCTGGTGGTATTATTTTTCTAAGCTGATTGAGTTCCTCGACACCATCTTCATTGTGCTGAGGAAGAAAAACAGTCAGATCTCTTTGCTGCATGTGTATCATCATGCCTCAATGTTTAACATCTGGTGGTGTGTCCTCAACTGGATACCCTGTGGACAAAGTAAGTCTGAAAGACATATCAAGCATAATGATACAATACTGTTGTAAGAAAACACATTTTGGTGTAAAGCTTCTTTGTTTAAACACATTTCTTTGTTTAATGTATTCAATAAAATATTCAAGGTAAATCGGATGAATTATATTCATAATAGTATCCAGTACACTGTTTGCATGAACTTAATGTTCACTTGACACGCAGTCATCTAAACGTTTACATTGTTCATCTTTGTCCAGGTTTCTTTGGGCCGATGCTAAACAGTTTCATACACATTCTCATGTATTCTTACTACGGTCTGTCCACCATCCCATCCATGCAGAAATATCTGTGGTGGAAACGATACCTCACCCAGGCTCAACTGGTCAGTGCACAAACCTGCTGTACTTTCTTAACACACTGTTGCGCTGTGTTAGAGGAGGAATATAATGTTTTGTTCTTGTTCTGTCACACAGGTTCAATTTGCATTGACTATAACACACACAGTAAGTGCATGGATCGTTCCTTGTGGTTTCCCTCTGGGCTGTCTGAAATTTCAGACTTTCTACATGGTCACACTTGTGATCCTATTTGTCAACTTCTACTTGCAGGTTAGAAATGCACACTTTCTTAATTTTACAGATTAACACACCATGTTACAAATGCAATTCTTCAGCATAAAACCTTTTATACTTGAAACTGCTCTTGTAGGGTCAATTGGTAAAGTGCAGTGCAGAGTGCATGGGATTGTACCCAGGGAACACACACATTGATTAAAAAAAAAGTATACTTTGGATATCATGTGATCAAGATGAACGTGTAAATGCATAAATGAAAGTGTAGTATTTAATTTCAAATATATAATAATATGTCCTCTTCAACAGAGAAATTATTTCACATTATACTGTACATAATTTAGTTGAAACTTTTCAAAATGTTTGAACCACTCAGGCTAATCTAAGCCTCCAATTAATCCCCAGTTCAGAGCACATGCTGGGTTTTCTGTGCTTAATCCTGTAGCTGTCAGTCTGTTTCCATAACTAAATCAACAAATGCCATTCCTCTCCAGACATACAGAAAGAAGAGGCTGGACAGTGACAGAATGACAAAGACTGGAGGAGATCTTAGGAACATCAATCATTCAAACGGGCCTTCATATTCTCTTAATGGATCAAATTTAAAACGGAAAGCACAGTGAATACCTTCTCAATCCAGTTATGTCGAACACTAGTGAAATAGCAGCTATAATCATCTGTAATTGAGTACTTTAGGAATTTTTTAACTTTTTTATTTTTGTTTTATACATTCCTGTCAAGCCTTGACAATATGAGCTGAATAAGTGGCATACACAACACATTTTATATGGAGGCAGTTCAAAACCACAGGTCCAGATGTTCTTCAAAATAAATTACTCTTACGTGGTACAGTATTAAGCCTCTAAAGCTTGTGTCTCGCTGATGAGAAATGTTTAGTAAATTAAATTAAATATTAGTAAATTATCCATAACCTCCATATTCAGCCATTGTTTAACAGAAACGCCTTATATTAATTATTTTACTTGATGTGCTGGAAAACGGTTCGCTGCTGCAGAATGTGTCAACTATAAATATATTATTTAAAGTTATCATTTTAGACTCATTTTAACCAGTTGGATTAGTTCACAGTCATTGAAAACCTGGAAATGTTAGGGATTTGAAAAGGAATGCGAATTTATACAACAAATATGCATTTTTATAGATACTGTATGAGAAGCAATGAAATATTTACTGGCTAGAATTTTTTGTAAATGCAAACCATACTCTTTTAAACTGTCCTCATCCAGTAGTCACCATGGGAACCTTTTCTTGCCTACAAGTACATACATTTTGGGGATTCTGAAGTTTTGTGTTTATTTTATTAAAGCAGTGTTTTTCAGTTCCTGTCATCAACCCCCAGAATGCTTTAGATGTCTTCCTATATAAAACACCCAATTCAACTCATCAGCTAGATACTGTGAAAATCATCTATGACGTGACTTGTTCGAGGACATGCAATGCCACGCAGACAGATCGCCAAACGACAGTGCCACAAGAGCAATTCGAGGACTATGTATGCTTGCTCTCACTGTGATTTCACACAAGATCGCTCTGCGCAGCGCTACATAAAGTTGAACATATTGATCACTCCCTTATTTGAGGCATTAAAAACTGTGTTAGGTAAAGATGCAAACTTCACATAAGGTGCAAATTACGTTGAGAATTGTACATGGTTTGTAGACAGCTTAATTGACTAGTACATTAGATCTGAAGATAAATTAATGTCTTAACTAAATAAAATAAAGCACTTCAAGTAATTGTACCAGATATATCTGCTGCTCTTTGTTTTTTATCGTAATTCCTGACCTTAATTGACACAAACTGCATGACTTTTTTCAGTTTTTTTAATAAGGTGCACATCCCGGACAGGCAGAAAGAAAAAAATAATGAAAAACAATAGCAGTCTTAGGAGGACAAATCCTCTGCGTTCGATTGTTCTGAATGACACTGGGAGTCCTCAAGATCTGCAAGCTGAAGGCAAGAAGACATCAGAATTCTCTACACATTGAGACCAGAGCATGTATAGTAGGTGTCAATAAAAGCACACAGTACATGGTAACAAATATTACCACATGCCATGAAAAATGGCCATATCTCGAAGTCTGAAGTCTAAAGTCTAAACATTGCGCTGGCAAATGAGAGTTGTAAAGAAAAAAACTGCTTACCAAACTGACTTTAGCCTCTTGGTTCTCTGATCGACCGTAGGAGGCAACAGCACTTTCTTGAGGGACGGTCAGAGAAACCAACCTGACATTGAACACAGAGGTCAGAACACAAAACAAATACCATTTCTGCAGTATAGTGTATGTGTACAGTGATGCATTTAGAAAATCTGTTTGTCTTCCAATCACCTGGATAGCCTACCAAATGTTAGCCCATATACAGCGAGTACAGCACTAAAACGAGTTTCAAGTTTGTAATCCAATCCTAACAAAGCCAGACAAATTTAGAGTTTTGTACCTCTTCTGCTGTCGATCACAGAAAGCTCGAACTGTATTTGACTCTGACTGCCAGAAATTCTGAAACATAATCACAATCTATTACGAAGAGATCAGCACTGACTTCTGCTATTAAATATCCTGTGATCACAGAAGCAAATTTATTTCAGCTTGCATTCAAGGACATAATACACATTTAAATCCAGGATAGTTTTCACAATCCTGTTAAAAGCATGTGGAAAATGTTCCCGTTTTAGTGAGCAGTGGAAACAGACCGAGGTTTCTTTCTCGATGGCTTTAAGAGACAGACAGTCCTGCTCCAAACACTCCAGCTGCTGCACCACACTGTTCTGAAAATGGTCCAAATGTAACAATCTGTGTGTATAGAGATAAAACACTGACATTACTTCAGGTTAAGTTATTAAAACACCACTGCTTACTTTTCATCTGCAATGTACACGCTGTGAAAACAGGCTGCTGAATGTTCATGCTGTGCTCTCTTTACCTTTGACTGTGTACTGTTCCCAAGAGAGTGGTCACATTTCTCTGACAGTCTGTTAGGGACTGCATTGATCTAGCTTCGATTCTTTTATACCTGCTCTGAAAGCACACAGAACAGAGTCCAAATATACACAACTGTTAAAGGAATAGTTCCCATGATCATTTCCCTTCATTTTTAGCTGCAGACGATTACAGACACCTTACTATATAGGCCTACAGCTCGATTGTCTAAAAGTGTCGAAAACAAGTTACATTAACTGGTTTATAGGCACACAACTCACAGACAGTCTGAAATGGTGTGAGACAGACAGATAGCTTGTTTGGTTGCTTTTGCTTGATACTCACAGAAAAATGAGCTTTCAGCTGAGTCTTAAAGGAGTTAAACGCAGCTCTGACACCTGCACCCAACTCTTCCTCGGACTCATCCTCCAACACTTTAGTAACTCTCTCTACACACACACACACACGTTTTCATTAGGATTCAAGTCACTCTCTTTGTCTGGCCAAGAGTAGCAGCAAACAAAAGCTGCTTTTCTAGAAGAGCTTCAGGAAAACAGGCCTTTTGTCCTAGCTAAATTTTGTTTAAACCAAGTCAAAATATCAAGACATGGCATTTAATGGTATTTGCTAAAACAAACATCACTACTACTATTCTGATCCATGACCTTGGCCTCACCAAACTACAAAAGAGACATTGTGAAAAAAAAAAAAACATCTAGTAAACATATGCTAAACTGGGGAAAAAAAATCTGAAGTGATAGTGGTTAAAAACTTCCTGAAATAAATCAACAAAATCTCAAGTCACACTCTGCAGGTTTTATACCACAGATACACTCGTGGCATTTAGTACCAGTGACTTTACTTAGACCGATAAAATTAAATCATTGTAACTTGTTTACGTATTAACAAAAGCAGAAAATCCTTGATACGTTTCAGAAAGGATGCTCATCCTTTTATTCATACTGTATGTGATCTTGAAACGATGGTGCTTGTTATTCAAAAGCTGTCATCTGCACTGGGGCATTTTTCCATGTAGTGGTGTATTTCGCAAAACAAACATTTATAATATACAGTTATATACCATAAATGCTACCCTTAAAAAAATAGATCCAAAAGCATCTAGACATTCCATATGAGGAGGTAGTTTAACCAGAGTTTTGATAAAAGGCATGTGCTATATTTGGTTAACAGGGTTGCATACATGGCAAATTAAATTTAAAAACAAAAATGTGTAGCTTGGCCTCCTGAGGTGGACCAATATTATAGGACTAAACTTTTACTGAAGAAAAAGAAAATGAAAAAATTTCAAGCTTATTTTGAACCCTTTTTATTTACAACGCCCTTAACAACGTTCTCTTGCAGTATTTGCCTTTGCCTCACTCGATCCATTTATCCTTCAATTCTAACAAAATGGCCAGTCCCTGCTGATGAGAAGCATGCACACATCATGTTGTTGCCATTATCATACTTCACCGATGGAGTCTCTCAAGACAAAGGAAGTGTTAGGTTTTGAGTTTTTAGCCAAAATATCAAAATGCCAGAACTGCAATGCTTAACTCTAGCAACTCCATGATCTTCCCCGCTAAACTCATGTAAACGTAGGCACTGCTACACCGTTGATAACGCTCTAAAATGTGAATTTTTCATCTTTTATTGTTCTATCTGCCTTTCAGAAGTGTGGTTTACGATCAGTCAAAGATCGTAGAAGCATTGTCATGATAATGATCGGCATAACGGCAAAACAGTAAATAAGCTTCACATACACCTTTAGCTACGCGTGCGTTTTAACTTCTGATCTGCTGCTATATCAAATGAATGATGTTTTTACTGAAGTAACTATAGTTGAAGTATTTCGGTTGCAATAAAAACAATAGAACGCTGCCCAAAATACAACATAAAATGTAATGGATTTAATGGTTGTAATGGGAATTGTACTATGGATACTTATTGTCTACTTGTAGGTGATGGATTTTATTGGTGGGATGGTAAATCCTATAGGAATAAAACCCAAAACACACAACAAAGAGGAATTTAATTTAAAAATCTCATTCGAATTAAAAAAATTCACAGTTTTCTTCCAGCAGGGATGGTATTCACAATAAAACTCAAGTCTCCACAAATTTAACATTTTCTCTATATAGGAAATGAGTCATCTTAGGTATTTTTAGTTGCTGTGTTTTTACTATAGTTTCATTATACTAGCTATAGTTTATGTTTGTAGTTAAACTATGGTTATACAAATGGTAATAAATCCAACAAACACGTGGCTTGTACACTTTACTATTTACAAGAACCTTACTGCTTACTGGTAAAACCAGTAAAAAAAATTAAAACACTGCTCATAAATACTGTACATATTGGCCTAGGGTGCTGATTTGGAAAATTAGGCTAAATGAGCATACAGTATTGTATCTAAACTAAACATATATGTGCTAAACAAATAATGCTCTTAAAGGAGTTGCCGACAGCAAAATTTGCCCCCATTGACCTTCTATAGTAGGAATAAAAAAAATGGAAAGTCAATGGGGGCAAATTTTGAAGTGAACTGCTCCTTTAATACCACGGTTACTGTGAACTACTCATTGTATTCAGTAGGTTCCTTCAGAGGCATAATGAATATGACAATAAAACAAAGCACAACTGACATAAGTAAAAGTACAGAAGTACATGCTTTTAAAAGTACTCCAGTATTAAAAGTACATTTCCTTTGAGTAAGAATCTGTTTTTACAACTTTTACTTACAGTGGAGTAATATTTGACCAGTAGTATCTGTACTTTCTCTCAAGTAAGGAAGTTGTGTACTTCGTCCACCTCTGGAAAATGGATGCTGTGGAGGTGAAATGGAGGCTTTCTCTTGCAATTACATTTTGGTTGCAACAGCAACTAAAGCAAAGTCTGAGTTGTGGGAATGTCTTGACCATGTGCATAATGAGAATAAGGGATGTTGATCGCAGCTGATGGGGTTGGCTGCGCGACAGTCAACAACATTGTTGCAAATGGGAGACTCTCGGTTCCGTACGGTGTACCTCACACTGACTTCTATACAGGCCATTTATCAGAAGCTCCATGAAAAGCTGGATGCACGAGGGGAACAGCTGGAACTTGAGGGAGACAAGTATCCAACACTTAATCGTGTGTGTCTCTGATGTGAGAAATTGAAACACCTCTGTCAGCCCAATGCCCTGCACTCCCCTCAGCAAGCTGTCACGAAGAGTGGCTCGGGTGTAAAGTAATATAGGACCACCACAAGATTGCAACAATCCTCTGGCCAAAATTTAACCACCTAAAAATGTTGTCACACTCCGACAGGAATGCCGTACATGCTCATGTCCGCACACTTCTGGAAGCCATGGCTGCAGGTGCACTAGATGTGAAGATTCGAGTCCCAGAGCTCTCCGGAGGGAAAAAGAGTGAACTTTGCAGAGTGGGAAAATGTGCAAGATGATGACAAGGCACTCGCTACATCAAAACGGCTGTCATGGAATTTAAAGCTTTCCTGTAGCTCAGTGGTAAGAGCATTGCGTTATCAACGCAAGGTTGTGGGTTTGATCCCAGGGGATTGCAAATACCTATGTAAAATGTATAGGATAAAGCAATGTAAGTCGCTTTGGATAAAAGCGTCTGCCAAATGCCTAAATGTAAATGTTAAATGGATGTTCTTGGCTGGTGGAGGATCAACAAACCATCCTACCCAAAACTTGCAAAATTTGCCAGATCAGTACTATGCATCCCGGCCAGTAGCAGCAGCAGCGAAAGGGTGTTCAGTGCTGCTGTACGCACCATCAGTGAGCGCAAGACCGTGCTGAAGCCATCTTCAGTGGATTCAATAATTTTCCTCCACAAAAAACATGAAGCCTAATCTTGGTTAGTTAAAGTTTCTGAATTATGAGTAAATATTAACGGAGTCTGAAATGCATAATGTAGACAGAGTATGCAAGCTAATTTTAGAATTATTCTTTTATTAAATTTAAGCTGTGCTATTCACCTTCCCTAGGGGAGGATTATCCTATAGGCATTGTGGGCACAGGTCCAGGGGCCCATGCGAGCTTGGGGCACAAGCAAGGGGAAGTAACGTTCACATGTGTGAAAGAACATATTATAGCCGAAATCACAGCTTTTTATGGCGAGTTGTTCGATGATGTCGGGTCATGAACTGACGACAGAAACTGAAAATATGTCAATGAGAAAGGCTTTAAAAGTTGAAATACCCTCGTGGTTGTCTTAAACCTTACGTTAATACGGTTTACTGGAACAGATTACACACTTACATAAGAACGTGGGTTGCAAGGTGCTTGTTACACAAATAAAGATCAACAAATGGACATACTGCTCTTTCATTTTTAGAAAAAATTCAAATGAAAATATTTGATAATTGCACTTAAGAATAATCTTAAAACAGTTTTGTGAATCCGGCGTTTTTGTGTTGAATTAGCGAAGAATCTGATGGAACTGAATTGGTAGAGGTGTGTTAGTGTGTGCTGCTTGCATGTGCAAGTAAGTTACAGTATGTATTGAAATGTCTTAATGCTTTCCTGGATCAGCAGCAACAATATTGTTGCAATCATGTGGTGTAAATCATGTAGCATTAAGGATGTGTACTGGTGTTGTTATTTTCCTTCAGGTTGCTATCATAGTTTGTAATTTGTCAATGTAATCCTGTATAAAATAGAGGTGTTTCCTACACATATTACCCTATAGGCCAATTCAACGCGCGTGTAGGGGGGTCCAGAAAACACTTGTGCCCAGGGGCCTCTAATTCAAGTTGAGGTCGGATTGTGGAGAGAAGTAGCAAATTATTCGTTATCGCCAAATACCCATCTTAATTAGAATTTATCTTAATTTAATTTGTTAAGAAAGACTCTTTTTATTGGCGCGTTGGCCTATTTATAGATTAAGTGTATGCCTAGGCCTATTTAGAGTGCGGAGAGGTTACAATGTTACAGAGGACTCATTTTATTTCTTTGTTCCAACTTCGAAGTGGCCTATACCCTACGCAAGTCATGAATGAATTGTTAAAACATGAATAAATGACTCATTCTTGACAAAAGCTGTGTGCCTGCGCACATCTGAATAATGTCGGGCTGTAAATGAACTTTTCGGCCTAACTTTTAAGGCCTGATTACAGCTCTAACACCTTCAAATTGAGACTATATTTTGTCAAATTGCCACAACACGTCAAAACCCCAGACACAAAAATGTGTTGCAAAAGCTCCCAGTCGGCTTGATCTTGGGAAATACAGACCATCCTGGCAGGGTTGCCAGATCTGTATAACAAAATCCAGTGGACAGTCAAAAATAACCAAATGTCCCTAGTCCAAATGACAGAACTTTACTTTTCAAAAATGAAACCATTTTAAGATTGACACTTAAATAACTATATTATAACGTATAATTTATCCCAATTTAAAACCAATGTGACCCAACAACGTCAGTGGTTTAAAATAAAGATCAGAATGATATTTTAGTGTGCTATATGTAGTTCTGTAATACGAGATTGTAAATGCATTTTGTACAGCATTGGTCATCATTTAATGGTAATTTGCATTTGTCAAAACTCAAACGCTTTAAAGATTATTTACCTGCAGCGTCCTCTAGTGACATGGATTTGAAAAGCCTCTTGGGTTTGAGTCTAGGCAGCAACTGGTCCCTTTTCAGATCCCCATAAGGCTCTGTGTGGTACATACAACCACAGTTTATCCTGTTTAATCTAAAGATGCCACATATTGGGTTCAAGATTTTGGGGGCCACATGCCTGATGATTCAGATGGTTCATTTGATTGGGGAAGTGATGCTTCTATATCCAAAACATGTTCCTGTAACTTTTCAATGAGATTTTCAGGTTCTTCCATCGGGAAACTGCTGTCAGAAATGGCAGTCTTTTCTTGAAAACCTAAAAAGGACAACAATAGAATAAATAAAATAAGTCTGATCCAGAAGCACTGTACACTTTTAAAAACATTGACAAGAGAATGAATAAACAAACCTGAATCAGCTGTAATCTCTTTTAACACAGAGGATTCAACATTAACTTTTCTCTGCCATTCTTCATTTTCTCTTCTCTCCTTTCCATGACATCTGTGCTTTGGTGTTGAATACTAAAAAACAACATATTCATGAAAAAGACCCATATTTTAAGGGCCGATTGTTTTTCATACATGGGTCACTTATATTTAGATAAATTTTAAGTCACCAGGATTTAATAAATTTGGCAGACATACTCCCATTTAAACAGAGACACGTGGCCTACACAGATTTTTGAACAAAGTCGGTTTTGCATGCAACCTCCGAATGAAAGTGAAAGGATGAAAGTGACTTATTTGTCAGATATGGTAACCCATACACAAATGTGACCTCTGAATTTAACCATCCAGAGAGAAGTCACACGCACAGCAAGTCATGAGCACACGTACACCCGGAGCAGTGGGCAGTTAACACCGCAGCGCCCAGGGTGCAAGTAGGGGTAAAGTGTCTGGCTCAAGGGCACCTCAGTCGTTACCCGCCAGCCCTGGGAACAAACAGGCAACAGTCACTAGTCCAACTCTTTAACCATTAGGCCACTAACTAAATTAGTTAGTTATCTATTAAAGGAAACTATATCAGTTGTGTGCTTCACTCTCATCACCTTTTGGAGATTTTTTCAGTGTTAATCACAAACTACCAATCGGGATAGCTAGTGATGTAATCATCGTCTGCATGCGGTAGGGGCTCACAGAAACACCCGCTTGCCCTAAAGCATTACAAGGCTTTCAAACACTAGTATGCGCCGTCATTTATGCGAAGCATGTGTCACCCACAGTAATTTTGACTCATGAACTGGGTTTTTAAAGCATCAGAACAGAAGCAGAATAATATGCACGTTGGGCTGAACATTTCCAAGAAGTACTGAATAGAGAAAAACCAAAAGCAGACCTCAACATCAACATTGAACCACCAACAAAAAATGAAATATGAACCACTGAAAAAAAACACCAGGAAAAGACAACTTCAATGCAGAATTAAAAAGGGTTGGTCGTCAAGATTCCGAAAAAAAGGCACACTTAAAGTCTGCAACAACTGCCAAGGTATTAACCTTCCAAGCAAAATCCTCACAAGCTGATCATAAGCAAACTGTCTAAAGCTGTTGATGAAACACAAAAGGCTGAAGTATAGTTCCCTTTTTACAAATGCACGAGGGACAGCGTACAGTGTTCATGACTCAAATCTCGTCCTCAGAATAGTACGTGCGTACTGTATACGCACCGCTGAAATTTTGTTACCTTGTGTACAAAGTACACACAGGTCCCACATGCGCATTCCATCTCTTATTCCATTAGTTTACCACCAGGAGGCAACAGTGTCCTGGGAGCCTCGATTCAAGGTAGATGAAGAAAACCTGATCCCTATGAATACCTGCGTGTACGTTCACGTTCCGAAAGCAGTATACTTTGCAAGGCTGTGCCTTCGGCACTCACACACATAAAAAAAAAGTATTATGCCACAGGCATTAGAAAGGAACAAGCAGGGTTCATACAAGACAGGAGCTGAATGAAACAAGTTTTTGCTCTATGCGACATCATTGAACAGAGTGCAGAATGGCAACTGTATGTAAACATCATAGACTTTGAGAAAGCTTTCAAGCTTATGATGCATTATGAGGGCATACGGAATACTAAATCACATGGTGCAGCTGATGTGGTGTGGTAGGATGTTACATCTGGTTTGAAGTGAAGACCACAGTATAACAAGGATGAATGATGTCTTCTTAGCTATTCTATCTGTTCACTGATGGATGATGAGACGTCCATCTGATACTGGTGTGTCTTGCTTCTGTTGTGTCTTGCTTCTGTTGTGTGATCTTTTCCACCCTTGAAGATTTAGACTTTGCTGATAACTTAATACTACTCTAAAACCCATCGGCATATACAGGACAAGACAGATCGTTCTCAAAAATCCATCAAAAAAATCGTGCTCCCTAGCATTAGTAATGTGGTCAGAGGGATCTTTCTGCCTCTCGCTAAGCTCCACCCACAAAAACGCATCGGAATGTTTACGAACAGGAAAGATGTCTATTTAGAGTCAAGCACAATTGTCCCTTCACCTAAAGCTTTGTGTGCCTTGGTAGGATTATCACACCAGACTGCAGAAGTAAGAAAGATATCTAAAACTCAACAAAGCAAGTAATGCCGTCATCAACATGAAGAACATTTGAAAATCTTCACCCTACAGTATAAAAAACAAACAAACTCTACAATAGCCATGTTCTCCCAGTGCTCCTCTACAGAGCAGAGTGTTGGCGAATGATACAGCAAGATTTGATCAAGTTGTCCACCTTCAAACTAGGAACAAACAAAAAAAATTTTTTATCTTCTGGCCAAACAAGAGCTCTAATGTAGACCTGTTGTCCCGCTGTAAACAGGACGAAATGGTCACAATGTTCATGAAAGATTTTGGTGATGGACAGGACATGTGCTGAAAAGAGAAAATGGATCCGTCATAAAGACAGCCCTTCACTGGACACCATATAGGGAAAGAGGACAGACAAAGCTGGTGCTGAACAGTGGAAAAAGAACTGAAAAACAGCAACTATATCTACAAAAGACTTTCTGGTCCACGACAGAGGGGTATTGCCCTTTTAGATACATTCCTCTATAATATAACATAAAATACACGTATTGTATACACTCATATATAATAAAGCATAAAATGTACACGTACAGGACATGTTTTTTTGAGGGCACACTGTGGGTGCATAATGCCCCTGGTTATGCCATTTATATCATTAAATTACAACACAGTCTCAAAGGAATTCAAAGGAAATCTATTAGTTTGTGTTTACGGTCACCCAGCACGAATTTCAATCTAATGTATTCTAATATGCAATATATCTATCCCATGTATAAATATATATCAACGCAATCTGATGGGAATTTATACCCATTGCATTCCTGTGGCTCATTGGTAAGAGCACGGCGCTAGCTAGGGTTTGGGGTGAAGTAAGGTGTTTGTTAGCCACATCCTAAAATATGTACGACTTCTTTTGATATCAGGTTATAAATATATATATTTAAAAGTCGTGAGGAGTGACACAAAAAGAAAGTCATGCTGAGTGACATTAAAAACAGGTCTTGCTCACAGACACGATAAAAATGGAGATATTCTTGTCCATGAACACAAATAATAGATTTCAAATTTCGTGACAATGCCACAAACTGCTTTGAAACTGGGTTATAAATGCAACCGGTTTTAAATTCTGTTATTTAAATAAAAAGAGTTAGGAGTCAGGAGTTAGGAATCTTTTTGTGTACATTTATCGAGTTGGGTGTCCACCCTGTAAAATGACACTTCTATTTAATTGAACATTTATCCAATGTCTCAACATCTCACAAAGCATTTCACAGTTTAAGAGGCAGAACGCCACTAGGTCAATGTGAAGTACTACTTTAGAATGTCTGTTTTTTATTCATTTTAGGATTTAAGTCAGGCTTGGTCACAAACAACATGTCCACCCTGTTAGGGGAATGAAAATAAATGTGAAACATTTCGATTTATATTAAAAGCGAAAATATTTAACAAATCAACGTCTACACCCTACTGAATTGCCCCATTGTCTCAATTATACTACAAGGCTGAAGCAAAATTCTATATAATTAGAATATTTAAGTATGAAATTGTTTACATTACAACCGTATTGTCCTAATTTTCACTACTGTACACTATCCGTGAAGTCTCAATTTACTATCCAGTGTGTTATTTAAGATTGCACATTTAAATTATCAAAATAACAGATGCAGAGGATCCACAGTGGCGCAAAATTTAGGTATGCAGTACATGCAGTGCATACGGATGCCGCACAGGGGGACGGTGCCATTGTCCCAAAATATTAAAGATTTCTTAAAACGTTAAATAAAACGTAAAAATTTAGTTTAACATTTATCTGGCATTTTCAACGAGTTTAACAATTATATTTTATATAAATCAAGTTATGTCAACCATTCACTCTGTTACAGACACAGACCAAATGGATCGAGCAAAGAAACAGCAAGGCAAAGTCGAGACAAAAAACGTCAGAAAACCCAAATAAACATTGCCGTGGCTCTCCCCAAATGGAGGGCACTGAGGCAGGGAAGGGTTTGCTAAGTAACGCCGAAGCGACTACCTCTCCGCCCTCTCCCTCTTACTACCCGTGTAAAGTCCTCTGATTGACTCTGTGATGATGAGGAAAAAAGTCTGCCAAGACTTTCGTGAGAATACACGCCTTTAGCATTTAATAGGTTGCAAGTTACTGTGCCAAAAAATGGTATGCAAAATAAGCGAATGAATCACTGACACAATGTTAAACAATTAACAACAATATAACAAATTGTATTTATTTATTTTTATTTATAAATAAACCTCGGCACTTGACTTGCAAAGGTTACTCTCTGATGTCTCAGATGCCGACATCTATGTCACTGTGTCCGTAGCTTCAGTCTGTTGTTCGCCTGTGAGACGTAGATTGCAATTATGCAATGTCAATGTCAATGTCATAATCTTCACGGAAACATGGCTACAGAGCGGAATACCGGACACCGCTATTGAGTTAGCGGGCTACAACACACACCGGGCGGATAGAACGGCAGAGGAATCCGGTAAGACAAGAGGAGGTGGAGTGTGCATTTATGTCAACAAAGCTTGGTGCACGAACTCTGTTATTGTCGGGAGACACTGTTCGGCTAACCCTGAGTTTCTCATGGTTAAATGTAGACCGTTTTATCTGCC
Organism: Triplophysa tibetana; assembly: GCA_008369825.1. Taxonomy (NCBI): domain Eukaryota; kingdom Metazoa; phylum Chordata; class Actinopteri; order Cypriniformes; family Nemacheilidae; genus Triplophysa; species Triplophysa tibetana. The sequence goes on along the minus strand of CM017914.1, from coordinate 15,709,935 downwards.
ACGGGAATTCACTTCCACCATTATAACGGCTGCTTATATTCCACCGAATTCTGATGCCAAGCTTGCTTTGAAAGAACTTCATGCAGCCATCAGTAAACAACAGACTGCTCACCCGGAGGCTGCATTTATTGTTGCGGGAGATTTTAATCACTCTAACTTAAAGACAATGCTCCCTAAATTTCACCAGCATGTTTCCTGCCACACAAGAGGAAACAAAACTTTGGATCATGTCTATACAAACATGGCGGAAGCTTACGCCGCGACACCCCTCCCCCACCTGGGTCAATCTGATCACCTTTCTTTGTTCCTCACCCCCCCAAGTATTCACCTCTCATTAATCGTGTGAAGCCATCAGTGAAGACCATCAAGGTGTGGCCTGCGGGGGCAGACTTTACACTCCAGGAAAGGTTTCTACACACATACTGGAGTATGTTTGCTTCTCAGGCAACCAGTGGCTCTCACACGGACATAGACAGCTACACCTCCTCTGTATTGGACTACATCAATACCACCACTGATAGTGTCACAACTCAGAAGACGATCACCATATACCCCAATCAGAAACCATGGATGAACAAGGAAGTGCGCCTCCTGTTGAAAGCACGCAACACTGCCTTCAGATCAGGTGATGCACATGCCTACAGTACTTCCAGGGCAAATCTGAAGAGGGGCATCAGAAAGGCCAAGCACTGCTACAAGTTGAAGCTAGAGGAGCATTTTTCCAATTCTGACCCTCGACGCATGTGGCAGGGCATCCAGGCCATTAGCGACTACAAAACCAACAACTCCACCCTCATAGCCAAAGACACCGCCTTCCTGTGAGCTTAAGGACTTTTATGCACGCTTTGAGAGAGACAATAAGGGACCCGCCACCAGGCTCACACCTTCTACTGACCACCCAATCATCACACTAAATTCCAAAGATGTTTTCACTGCACTAAGCCGGATAAACGCGCGCAAAGCTGCTGGCCCAGATGGCATCCCTGGTCGCGTACTCAGGGCATGTGCGGAGCAGCTCGCTGGGGTCTTCACGGACATCTTCAACCTGTCCCTCGCCCAAGCAGTGGTTCCAGCATGTTTTAAATCCACCTCCATTGTGCCCATTCCAAAAAATTCCAGCCCGACATGCCTGAATGACTACCGCCCTGTAGTACTCACACCCGTTGTTACGAAGTGCTTCGAGCGGCTGGTCCTGTCACACTTCCGGTCACCCTTTCTCTACTCCCTTTTCACACTTGACTGCAGGCCTGTGAATGGATCTAACTCATTCATCAAGTTTGCAGAAGATACAACAGTGATTGGTCTCATCAGCAACAACGATGAGACTGCTTACAGGGAGGAGGTCCGGCACCTGGGGCCCGTTTCAACTTCAGGAAGTTCAACCAACACAGAGTTAAAATCTGAACTCTGAGTTGATTTACTCAGAGAATCGTTACTCTGAGTTTTCAGTTTCAGACCAGCTGATTTGAGTTAGTTCAATCCACTGAGTAAGTTCAAGGTAAGTAACTCAAGGTTATGCGCGTGCAGCATGGCGATGAAAAGCCATCATCAATTGAGTGAAGATAGCACGATTCACCATGGCAACGGCACGTGACAAAAGCACGTGTTCATTTGTCGCCAATCGAATCGAAGGTACTGTTACAAGCGTACGGTGAATATGAGCACATATTTAGAAAAAAAATATTCACTTGTTAATGCGCAAGTTTATATGTCAATCACTTTTATATTTATTTTGTTGAAACTGTGAAAATGGGAATTATATTTTACGCTCCCGCACTCTCTCGCTCTCTCTCTCGCTCTCATGTAGGTGCAATCCTTCTGCAATAAAAAGATCTCGGCAGAAGCTGAATATGAAATACAAGAACATCTTTCAGGAAAGTTTAAAGAAATAAAATGCTCTTGCTAGTAGGATGCCTGTTTGGGAAATGTTAAATATTCTACTTAAACTGGCCTTAAAAGTTAAGATAAAACGTCCAAATGGGGCCTCACAATTCTCTCCCGACATAAATGTAACTCTCTGCAAATTAATGCAGCTTCCTCATCTATGGGCTCCTGAATAAGCGGACATGACATTTTAAGGTCTGTGTGACTAAATTGAGCGTGATTAGCAAGATGAATCAATGAACAAATGGCGTATGCAATTTCAACACCGCTCGCCCTTCGAAAAGGGGGCGGAGATTGTAACAAACCCTGGGTTTGCAGAATAAAACCTGCTCCCGACCAGGTTAGGTTCACTGAGTATGTTACTCTGGTTACTCACTCGGAGTATAAGATACCTCGATTTCTGAAATGGGCTTGACTTACACCACGTTCGCGGGTTTGACATACCTCGCTTTCTGAAACCAAAAACCCTGAGTATTCCGTTTTCTGGGGTTGACTTACTCTGAGTTTGCACTTACCCTGCTTTCTGAAACGGGCCCCAGGCCACATGGTGCTCAAACAACAACCTGCTCCTTAACACCTCCAAGACAAAAGAGATCATCGTGGACTACAGGAAGGCGAAAGGAGGCACACACGACCCCATCCACATTAATGGGATGGCTGTTGAATGTGTTTCCAGTTGTAAGTTCCTGGGGACCCATATTTCGGAGGACCTGTCCTGGACCACCAACACCTCATGCCTGGTCAAGAAGGCTCACCAGCGTCTCTTCTTTCGGAGGACACTGAAGAAGAACCAACTGTCTTCAACTATCCTGGTGAACTTCTATCGCTGCACGATAGAGAGCATCCTAACCAACTGTGTCACAGTCTGGTACGGGAACTGTTCTGTTGCTGAGCGCAAGGCACTGTAGCGGTTGGTGAAAACAGCCCAGCGCATCACAGGGACTACACTCTCTTCCATTGAGGATATCCAGAAGAAACGCTGTCTGCGTCAAGCTCGCAGCATTCTCAAGGACTCCCCTCACGCCGCTCATAGACTGTTTACTCTCCTGCCTTCCGGTAGGCGCTTCAGGTGCCTCCGGACAAGAACCAGCAGACTAGGAAACAGCTTTTTTCCCATAGCCGTTTCATTATTGAACTCTGCCCCCCACTGATTTCGCTACCCCTCATAACTTTAACTTTAACGCTGCTATTACATTGTTTACATTGCACTACAGGGCTGCCATGCATGACCGAACTGTACACACCAGTACTTCATGCATCTCCTCTACCGGACTGTTTACACACACACCGCATCATTTGCACTCTATACTGCTCACTTGCACACCAGGAATATTATACTGAATGCTCATTTGCACTAATGGACAACTCTCATAACTGCATTACCTCATCTACTGCACTGTAACTCTATTAACTGCATCTAATCATCTATTGCACCATAACTTCAATAACTGCATTAATTCATCTACTGCACTGTAACCTTAATAACTTCATTAACTCATCCACTGCACTGTAACCTTAATAACTTCATTAACTCATCTACTGCACTGTAACCTTAATAACTAATGTCTATAATTAATGCACACTTAAGTCACTTGCACTATTGTATAGTCCAAATTGTTATCCGTTCATAACCACCTGCATATTAATGTTCACAGTATATATCCTTCTGAATATATTGTCCATAGTACATACCTTCTGTCATATTGTCATAGAACATTTGTATAGTATTTCCCTAATATTGTATTCTGTATTTATTCACACTGTATATCCTGCACTTGCTAATTGCACTTCTGGTTAGACCTAAACTACATTTCGTTACACTGTACTTGTGTATGTGTAATGACAATAAAGTTGAATCTTATCTAAAAATTATCAACAACACCGACAATGGCCGCTATCATTTACGGAACCCTTTGTCCTGTGAGGGCAACCGTAGCTTCTCTAATGGGAGGGGGAGGGGGGTGGTGGAGCTGTAGGTTGCAATTTCCTAAATCGCCCATAGTGGCCTCTGAAACTTACACACAGAACCTTTAAGATACGGAGGCGGTACTCATTTAAGAGAACGAAACTCAACAATTAGTTTACCACAAACGGAGTAATTTTTTTAAGAACACGCTTGTAAAATATTTAAATTTCAATTAAATTATTCCTGGATTAAAAATAAAAGTTGAATAGAATAGGTAATGAGTAAAAGACACAAGACATCCGTGGTTATATAGGTGTAGAATAATTGTTAGGTCAAAATTATTGGTAGGGACAATTTAGTGTTTCCTGAATATATATACATATATATATATATTCAGGAAACACTAAATATATTCAGAAACACTCGCGTCATTCGCGCCGCCTCATCATCTCATAACCAGAACTTCATTCGCGTCATTCGCGCCGCCTCATCTCATATCCAGGGCTTCATTCGCGCGATTCGCGCCGCAAGTAGGTCTATCGCGTCTTTGCATTGACTTTACATGTAAATCACTCGCGCTTGACGCGCCATTCGCGTTTGGTCTGAACACAATATAACGGTACTGTTAAATTACCACATCATACGTGCGTGCTAACATGGATGCAGCTATGAAGCCGCCGGGTTTGCTTCAGGGAAAATGTATTTTTAAGAAGCTTCCCAATGGAAACATCGACAAGACTAAGGTTGTTTGCACCTTGTGCAATGTGGAATTGGTTTACTGTACGGAATTGGTTTACATACAGTTGGTTTAAAAAAAAAAAAAAACTTTCTCTCAACAGGTCTAGCTTTAGTTGAAACCAGTAACTTTGTATTGGCACCTAATGTATTATGGCTCCTGTATGACATATTGATGTTGCTCCCTAACTCTTTGTAAGTCGCTTTGGATAAAAGCGTCTGCTAAATGACTAAATGTGAATGTACTGTAGGAGCTCTTCCAGTCTCAAGTACCACCTAAACGCAAAGCATCCCTTAGCTAATGAGGAAGTAAACACAAGTACATCTTATTGAACATAATTTAATTTTCATCACCAATTATCATAGTAGAACAGCTTTCTCAAGCAGTTTGTGATGCATTTTGGAAACAGGAGATGAGCCCCTGGTCTAATGCGCCACCTGGCTTGAGAAACCCGTTCTCAAAGACTTACTTTTAGCCATTATTTGGGTAGCACACATATTCTGAAGGCCTTCGGCAGAATTCAAATGAGCCATTTTAATCTAGATTAAAAAAATTAATCTATCCCCACCACCAATATATATATTTATATATTAATATTAGTTCACCTCCACATATATGTCGCTTGTCAACTAAATCCATGTTTGTGAATGAGCTTTATGAATACATCTGGGATATTCTAAGGTTGTTAAAGCCGTTAAGCCTCCCAATATTACTCATATAAGATAGTAGTCAGGCTCTTCATTAAACGTCTGATTCGTCTTCCCCATACGACGCCCGCTGTGCAGTTGGACGTCTGGAGTTTTTATAGCCGAAATATATATTTTTAATTTATTTAACCAATTTCGAGATAACAATAATGAAACAACTTTGAATACACTACATAATATATACCAAAAAATACATTCAAAATCACCTGAACATATAGAAGTTAAATAATAATAATAATAATAATAAAAGTAAAATAGCCAAATAAAATAAATAACAAGTAGTAATCATATTACATGAAAGATCTCGTCATATCTCTTAAAAAAAAAAATGTTTGCATTCTTAGTGATTTGATTAAATGTTCTATTTCACATAAGTCTATAAAGGTATTTTTTTCTTAAGAAACCATTGTTTGTGAAAATATAATTTGCCCAAAGGATTAGAAAGTTAACAGTAGATTCTAAAGATTTGTGCTGGTTTTCAAAATAGCAAATGATATCCTTATCCTAAATAATCCGAAATATGTCCGTTCGCGCGCCGTCCGCATTACGCAATTTTCGTCATCAGAACGGTCCGTAGTCGTCCACACCCATTTTTTGTGCTATTGTGTTATAACCACAAGATTGTGTTATTGTTTTCTTGCCGTTTATTCGGATTGTTTGGAATGGCGAAAGCACTTCCTAAATCATTAATTTGCAGTGGGTCTGTGAATGACGCGACTCAACGGTGCCCTCTGATGGTTTGTTAGCACAAATTAAAATGAATTTATTTATATAGCGCAATTCACAATGTGCATTCTTCCAAAGCAGCTTTAGAAGAGCTAAATAAGAAAAATCAGAAAAACACAGCACAGCGCATGGTGTTTATTGACCAAGCAAGATAATTCAAATAAATAACATTTTATAAATAAATAAATGAATGCAGTCTCCCGGCGAGCAAGCCAACACTGCCCTGCTGTGGCGAACCAAACTCCAATTATTAATAAATGGAGAATAGACCTCGGGAGAATACTCTTTTGTATCGCGCATGTGTTGATGGGTATAGCGCTGGAAGCTGTGCTGACGCGTTTTTGCGCGAGACGGACACTTCACGGACGCGGAAAGTCAAGTATGAGAAGAGTAGCGTACAATAGTAGTTTTATAAATGAAACAATTTCTTCATTCAATGTAACGGAGTTTGTCCTTGTTTTACGTTAATGATGTTGTGTTTGCATAAAATATGAACCCCAACCAAAAATGTTAAGGGCAAAATCAATTTTATTTATTGGTGTAATACTGATGTTATCCATCTTATTTCGTTTTTCAATCAATAAATAAATTATAAAGTTTCAGTAAAAGTATGTGTAACATGGGATATTTATGGTTGTGTTTTCTTTCAATATTAATGCACCAGAAACTAAGAATTCTTTTTAAAGTGGGGAAAATACAATGACCTTTTGTTTATTTGTGTTATACAACGCGAGTATATCATGGCATACGTCCTTTTCGTTTTGATGATCATGAATAACGTAAATATACTTTTTGTTGAAGGACAGGGAATAATCTTAATGTCTAGATCAAAATAAGTCGACTATTCACTGGGAACATCTCTAATGGACCACAACTCGTTTGTTAGTTATTTTGGGTATATTTAAATAAGTACTTAAAAAAAACAATCATCCGATTATTCACAATAATTTATTCGTTAGTTGCATCACTAATTTATTGTGTATGTCTGAGTATAAACTTTATGTACTTTTAATACTTTTTGTTCCATGGTTTTATTAGTTTTCAGACGTCTTATTTATCTTTTCAGAATTGTATGCCTGTTATAAAAGCAATGTTTCTGTAAAAGTGTTTGTGTAAGAGGAAACCTTTATACTTCCATTATAGATGCAAATCTGATTGTCACCTTCATGTTTTAAAAAATATAGAATGACTCCAAAGGTAGTATACAACTTGTCTACTGAATTTTTATTTATTTCTTGTGCGTTTTCTACATAAGGTGGTGGATGGGGTGCGCCAAAACTGATCTATCATACCCCCCCCCCGATAATGTGCAGCTGCGCACCTGAGAGAGGACGCAATGGTTTAAGATAATTACATGCATGATCACATTACACATCGTATACACATGTTTTTAAGCAAGTTGTCGCATATCCCCCTTTTCATCTTGTAGTGTATAATGATACATATTGAATCAGTTTCTAATAAGACAAAGCTAGACTAAGCGTTGAAGCACAACTGAGTCAATTTTATGCGCTTTTCACAAATTCGTTGTTGCAAAGCAGCGTTACATATATATTTATAATGCAATTAAAAAATGAAATTAAATAATTTTAAAAATACTAATTGATGAATTGATGAAATACAATACACTGTTTTAAAATAGCTGGGGAGCCTGGTATTATTGTCAAATTGACCTAAAATAAATACTTTGGTAAATTGCGATGGGAAGTTGTTCAATTGAAGTATAGCCTATTCTTTTAAATGATACCACTGTTCCATGGTTTATATTAGGAGTGAATGGAGAATGAGATTTTGAGGCTTCAAAAAGTGCATCATCGATCACAAAACGCTTGACACGGCTCCATGGGGTTAATTAAAGCCTTCTGAAGCAAATCAATGCGTTTATGAGAAATATCCCAATGACACTTTATTAACGATAATGTCTAAATTCCATTACCCATTAAAACAGGAAACATTATTCACTTGTGTTTGGACAAAAGGAAAGTGTGAGTTTACCTTGGATAATTCCTCCTCATTACTGCTGGGTGAAGACAGAGGTAAAACTGTAAAGAACGAAAAGTTGTTAGCCGCAGAATTTGTGAAGAGATGCAGTCCATCAGGAAAAACTGATGCGTACCTCTGAGTTTGCCTTTAGATCTGGATCTCTTCCTACTGTAGTCAATTTGTGGCGTGTCTCTGCGGATAAACTCCTCACTTGAATCCATCATCCTCATTCTCTTCTACAATTAACCAGATTTATTCAATACATCATTGAAGGCACAATGTCTGATGTACATAATTAGAAACAAACATTTACATAAAGAGGCTGCCAAATGCAGAAATGTATAAGGACTTTACATAGTCAAGCTAACCTTGATAGTTCTGTCCAGAGTGTCAGGGAGGGATTTTGTAGACCTGCTCAAGAAATATAAATGTTGTTGCGAATCGAACACTAAAAACAACAGCACTCTTCTGGGAAATGATATAGTTACTTTATTTATGAGTGTGTTAGGACAAAATAACTGTGACAAAAAGCATGTTCAGGAGTCTTTCTGTGTTTGTGAAAAAGTATAACTGTTTCTGCCAATTACGGCACAGGATCATAAGACAAAACAAGGTCTTATAGAAATGTGCTTTACCCATTAGATGATGACGACTGACAGAACAACATGGTCTTTGCACGAGCCACCTGAACAGAAAGGCCAAACTCCATTTATCTTTACTTTTGAAAAAAGTTTGTTATATTTAGAAACAAGCCAAGACTACATGTCACATTAATACCATTGTCCAAATGATTGTCATAGTGGAAGTGAAAAACCCACATCTTTGTGATGTCTGCAATCCCATTGTCTCTTAAAAAATATTTTTTTATGAACATCATCAACAAGTCAACAGTTAATTATATAAAACGTTTGCCTATACCATATATTAGTGAAGAAATAGCCAAGAAAGGTTTTTGTGCCTACTGATTCATGTAACAGAACAGATTTGTAACTAGGTACGAGCACTTGTCCAACAATTTGGACAAGTGCTTTCAACAAGCATCTGTTCCTAATGTGGATTTTACAGAATATCTGTATATCTTTGCACACTACTGACCTGATACCTCCATAAAGCCGTCATGAACGTTATAGTCTCTGGCTTCCTGTCATGTGACTTCCCTGACCATTCTGTGTCATAAGTGTCACCCACACATTGTGACATCGTAAGGGTTACCTGAGGCAGTCATATACAAGCCCACTCGTGACAGAAACTGGAACACTGCATACTCGTACTTAAAATGTCACTTAAACTATACCACTAATACTTTCCAACTTTTACTGTCAAAATGAGGTCTCTAGCTTTTAGTTCAAAATACATCTAAAAAAATAAAACAATAACCTTAAATGTTGATATCCAAAGAAATCATGGAAGTACCAGAGAAGTACCTCCACACATACCTCTGAATCTGAATGGTCCTTAAAGTAAAAGATGTCTTTGTCTTGTGTTCGTTTCAGTCTACTCATCAAAAAGAGGGAAATGTCAAACCACAGTATTTTCCATCAATAAAAACATATGCCAGATAAACATGCTTACTTTGCGCCTGGGTAGCTGTTTGCCCCACTGAGGAGGAAGGAAACCTGACACAAGATTTAATGACCATGACCAAACATCTAACCAAATAAGGTCATCCCTAAAAGTGACTGCTGTAACTTACTTTAGTTGTGCCTTTGAACTCTCCAACAGGTGGGCTATGGATAGAAAAACATTAGTGACCTTATACTACTGCCTTGAAAAGGTAAAAAAACTGAAATCGGTTTAAGAAATCATGATGCAAACATGCCTGGTCTCTGGCACATTCGGTTGCTGGGTCCCTGCATAAGACAAACTGTACAGTTATAAAAGGAAAAAACGAATTAATATGCAACAATCAAAAGGGAATGTAAGTGTATCTGTGCCTTCAAGCATTCCCAAGTCCTCTTCCAATTTCACAGCCCCCTTTAAAAAAAATGAAAGTAAGAGAGGGAAAAATATAATAAAGTACAAGCCGTGTGTATGTTAAGTGTATTTACAGGGGCTGGCTGTAGCTTCTCTTCAAACACTCTTGTCAAGGCAGTCTGAATGTTGGGATCCGAGCTAAAGATGATTTCGACCTTCTGGCCAGTGATCTTTCCGTTACTGATTGGGTTCATCATGTTAACAGTCAATATCTCCTGTTCATCCCGTTCTAAAGAAATGAGTACATTCTGCATGAGTGAGTGCAAAATTCTAGGTAGGCCTATTTTGTAGAAAGCCACATTGACACATCTTGTATATATCCTCAGACAACCCACCTTGTAGAGTATATGTGCTGATGGCATCTTTGCATAGATGAATCAGCTCCCACAGGGTGTTCTAGAGTACATGAGGATTCAGTTTAGTTTACTAAAATACTATAAATTCTGTATTGAAATGTGAACTTCCATGAACACACCTGCGGGTCATTTACAAAGAAACTTATGGTTGATGTTCCGATGTTGAAATCCACCCAAAACTGTGTTAGAAACTCATCATCAGGCTTGAACAGCTAGACAGATCAAACAATGAGGACTAAGAGAAAGTAGCAATACATTTTTTATATTAACAAAAAACTAAGGCTTCAAAATGTAACATGCTTACTTCGGTTGAGTCAAGAAAAACCCTTATACAAGGGAAGGAGAAAACCCTAGGACAGATATAAGGTAAACATGTCAAAGGTGAATGCTGGTATAACAAAGTGCTCCTCAAAAATTATATATTTTTAAATACCTTCGAGAGTTCCCAAAATAGCTGTTGAGTTCATTCAGGAATGTCCTGCAGTCCTTAACACAGAGAAAAATAAAAGACCTTGACACCAGTAACATAACAATTGAAAATCACATTGTTTGGTCAAGCTCAAAAAAATATATACCGTTTCAAAATCTTTGTCACGAATAGATGTAAAAGCTGAAGCAAAGCTTCTGAAACTGAACCATTTGCCAGCTAAGTCTTCCCTCAGTTTTTTTGGAGTCATCCTGCAGAGAGCTTCAGATATGGCCACCTGCATTTCATAATCTGGTAATGATATTTTATATTATGAACATGTTGAGTAGCTTTACATATTCCACACAAAGCTTGTATATAAATTATTTAAAAAAATACCCCCAATGTCTATCAGCGCTTTTGCCAAGTCTTCTCTGTAAGAAAAAAAAGAAAATGTAAATTGTGTGGTAATTAACTCGCGATCTTTTGTCCACCAGATGGCGTTATTTAAGCATACAGTCTCCGAGCAACCCCATGTCGCTTGTTGACTGATGCTCGAACAGAATTACAACAAATCAGATAATGTCTGATGACTTTTAAAAATACAGGATTATCAGGAAAAAAGTATATAATCCTTTTCTGTTGTTGAGGTTGTTCATCAAGGTTATTTCTGAACCATACAGCTAGCCTCTTTAGGAAGGCCTAGCCTACATTATTGTACCCTAGGACCGATTGTGTACCTTCAAAAGTACAGTCAAACGTTTTGTAGACCTATTTTTAACTGGTACACAATAGGTCACAATGGAGTATAATGATCTAGGAGGGAGAGCGGGGACAAGTGTTTTTTTCAGAATTTGTTTTTTAAAACTTTTGACCCCATCACGAAAGTGGCTCAAAAGTAACACCAATATAAGATATATTTTTGTTATTCTGGTTTTTATTAATATAACTGACTATGACCTTGTTAATATGTAACTGCAAACACCGTTTATCTTTTATCATTGCATTTTAAATTTCAGTTTTATAAAACATTTAAAAAAATAAGCCGATAGTACAAATTTGAATTGTTTCGAATATCTTATGATTGGGAATGTCAATGCATTTAATAAAGGTTTTAACACATTGAACAATATGATTAATTAAATGAAATTAAGACAGCATAATCAAATTATATTAGCAAAGGAACTCCTGACAGGAACTCCTGACATTTAAACCCGATTTACTTTATAATTAAAAACTCTGACAAGGCAAACTTCAGGATGAGTTACAGGACTGAACCACCTGTAGATAGATCTACTGTAACACATGACACATGAAACGAGAAACACAACTTGTAATCAGAAAAAAGCACAGCTTTAGAAATGTACTTTCCATGCCCGAAAACCGTTTTCCCAAGCTTATTGCGGGAAACGATGAAGAAATCACGTGATATTCGGCAGCAAGGTCAAAGGTTGCGTGCTGAACATGACTTCAAAGCATGGAATGCAAATGTAGTCAGGGCTCTGAACAAATCGCTATGTTACTTATGTCCCACGTTACTTTCGTCACCGCTCTCCCCCTACCCAACCAAAAAGGTACAACATTTTATGTATTGTACATATGTAGGTACAAAATGGAACCTTTAAAAAGGTACCACAAGGACAGAAAATGTAGGTTATAAAAAAATTCTGACAGTGAATGAAAGCGTTTTTGTACAGCCGTTGTACTCTTTTCCGAGAGTGAAAATGTAACGAATTTACGAAATAAACGAAATTTAAGCGAAACAATAAACGAAATTTAAGATACAATTGTAAATTGTGTTAATTATAACTTTTAATTAATGTAACAATGCATATTAGGTGTTACTTAATTACAGACTTACAAGAGCCCGATATGGTCATCTGACTGGCAGAGTCTCTTCCTGATGTCTTTGGGACTGCTGTCTAACATGGAGTTTATTGTTCTGATTGCCTAAAAAAGAAATTAGGCAGAAACGATTTCACATCCCAAGTGTCTGTCAGTTTAAGAAAAATTATCGACACACAAATACCTCTAAACGCAGAGAGAAAGGTGCTTCATGATCCAAAACAACAGCTCCAAAACGCAACAGAAAGACATCTAGGATTTTATAACTGCCTTCCACAGAAAATAGAAGGGTGACGTTATACTCAAGTACAACAACAACAAAATAAAACAAAATGAGTGATTAATATTGAAGTAGATGTTACCTGCACTGGTCATCTGACACAGACTCTGTAAACAAGACAAACACGTCTTTTTAAAAGCAATAAAAAGGAAGTTAAAGGGTTTCTGCACAAAAGAAAATGTATTACCATGGAAACCTCGTAGAACACTTCGATGAGTTTTATGGCGATCTTGGTTGGTTTCTGCTGTTCTTTAAGATGCTCTGACACTCTCTCAAACCAATTCAACATGTAAACGGTGAAAACATCAAAAATGATTATACTGATAAGTGACCCTTAAGCTTTAATTCCGATAAATAAAATAACATGCTTATCTTTACAACCAAGCCGTGGTTAACAAGTTTATGAATACACTCCTCATCCTTAATGATCACATGTTCAAGGGCTCGCAATATTAAAGCAACATTCTTGTGTCCGTTTCTCCGCAGTTCCTGCAATTTGTTTAATAAGTCATCAGTATAAAATGATACGGTTATGATACTTAAAGTGGACAATATTATACATTTTTACCAAATGTTAGGCTTATCATCAAAATCATTTCAAAAAGTATTTCAACATCAATATTAAAATCAAAACTTGCCGTGGTAACAACTTCATCCAAACGATCGGCCAAGGTTACACAAGATTTTTCTTCAATAACTGTCATAATAGCCTTATCAACGTTATTCTGAACAAAAGCATCCTGGAGTTTACTTCGAAACTGTAGAGTTAAAATGAAATCTGGATTATTATTTACCCAAAGATTGAAATATGTAAGCTTTAGTTAAGGATATTTGAAAATGTTCACATATACAAAAACATAACAGTCCGTACAACTAATACATATATTTATTTATTTGTTTTTGTTTGGAAAACAAACAGATAAAAAATATTCTCACTCATGGCTCAACTCACACTCATGGCAGGCATGCGCGTTCCTGATACGAAAGACTGTCTGATTAGACACAGGTGTCTTTAAATTACAAATCAGGCAGGAATGACCTGTGAAAACTTAACGCAGAACCCACTCTCACGCCAGTTTATTTCAATAAATAAGTGTGTGAAGTATAGCCTTTACTGAAATTTTCAGTTTCAGGAAATTGTTTGATGCTAGATCTTGCTTATATCTATTTGCCTTACGATCAGACTTAATGTTAATAAATGTTAGAAATAAATGTTAGCGCTGTCTCACTGAAAACACTAACACATCTTAAAATACTGTTGTTTTGTCACATATTGCACAATTGTTAATAAATTGTTGGGTGTAAGCACAACTTCGGACTTAACTACCTCCAGACTTGTGATAAATATTTACACCTGCTGTACCATCTGAAAATACGACCGGAGCACCTACGCTCAGCTTGGACGGTGCGCGCCCCCGCGGCCACATTCTGCCGCATTGAGAGTGACATTCTTAATGCCTCAAATAAGTGAAAATGTTAAAGAGAAAAATAATACGATAAATGAAAATTACCGAAAAAGCAGCGTCCCATTCCCGTCTGTTTCATATATAACAGCGGTGATAATTAGTGGATTCTACAATTTCAAGAGTAGACCTACTCAAATTCTGATATTGTGAGCCACAAATATATAAAATATTTAAACAAAAATAATAATTATATTGATGTTACCTTACAGAATTAAGCTGTTTAGTGTTTTAATTAATGGATTTTTAGAGGAAGTGCCCTTTTTCTGGGGATTTTTTTAAATAATTGAATATATGTTTGTGTGTACGTGTGTGAGTCGAAGCTTTGAATCAATTGAACCGATTGCTTTGCAAAATGATTCAGATTTTGAGCATCAAGATCCCAGGCCAAACTCAATGACAGATTATACAAACAACTGCTAACGTTTTCTTAAAATTAAAAGGTTTTAGAATAAATTAGATATCCACACGTTTCATTAAACAAAAGTGCGAGGACTTTGTGTTTTAATTGTATTTAATTATAATAAACAGAGCATTAACACACTTAGGATAACAGTCACTTTCGCTTTATATTATACACTTATTTTTCAGAAAGGGATATTTCACCCAAAAATGAAAATTCTATCATCATTTACTAACCTTCGAGTTGTGACAAATGTGTATACATTTCTTTGTTCTGATGAAAACAGAGAAAGATAATTGGAATAATGCGTATCACCAAACAGATCTCTTCACCCATTGACTACCATAGTAAGAAAAAAACGATGTTAGTTAAAAGTGCCCCAGACAGCAGTCCTAAATTCTTCAAAATGTCTTCTTGTGTGTTCAACAGAACAAAAAAGTAAAGTAATTTTTCCTACTATGGTCAATGGGTGTTGAGATCTGTTTGGTTTGTAGGGATTATTCCAAATATCTTTCTCTGTGTTCATCAGAACAAAGAAATTAATACACATTTGGAACAATTTGAAGGTAAGTTAAGGATTACAGAATCTGTATTTTTGGGTGAAGTATCACTTTAAAGCTGTGTAGACAAATAAGCAGGTAAAGTAAAGATAGTGGTATACATAAGTAAAAAAGGATTATGAAATGATTTTTTTAAAGGTTTAAGTGTTATACAAAGTTAGCTTCATCTTGATATTAAGTTTAAGAACTCAACGATGATGTTTCACATGTTTTCTTTGTGTGAAAGGGAAATTATTTTGACAAAAATAATTTCATAAATCATATAAATCATTTAAACGTGCATTTGTGGTTTGGCTACATTATAAAATTTGTTTTTATTATGATTACAAAGCATTCTAAATTAAAAACATAGATTTGTGGTTTATGGCCTGGATGAGTGTGGGATATCCCAGCCTGAATTTTTTCCCAATCCGGCCCAGAGTACATTTAAACGTGCTTTTGTGGTTTGGCCACATTATAAAATTTGGTTTAATTATGATTACAAAGCATTCCACATTAAAAAAAATAGATTTGTGGTTTATGGCCTGGATGAGTGTGGGATATCCCGGCCTGAATTTGTTTCCCAGTCCCGCCCAGAATACTGTTCTGCACTCTTTTATTCAACAAGTACATCAGTAGTTGTTGGAAGTGTTCCTGGTTCCAGTTTGTAACTAATAAGCCTTAACCCTCAGAGGATTTATATTATGAATGTGTAGTGTAGACAAGATTAAAAAGATGCGTCTTTGGTCTAGATTTAAACTGAGTGGGTGTGTCTGCCTTCCGGACAGTGCAGGGGAGACAATTCCAAAGTTGCACTTGATTTTGCAATGCAAGGTATTGTCAACTGACAGGACGCCTGTGAGCGTAATCCACGTGAAGGTCTGTAATACAATATAAGTTCGCTCAAATACTGTGGAGCTAAACCATGTAGGGCTTTATAGGCAATTGGCAAGATTTTAAAGTTTATGCAATGCTTTATAGGTAACCAGTGCAGGGGTGACAAAACAAAGCTAATATGCTCATACTTTTTTTGTATGTGTAAGAACTCGAGCCGCGTTTTGGACCGGTTGGAGTTTTTGTAATAAGCCTGGAGGGCAGCCACCTAACAGTGCATCATAGTAATCTGCATGGCTTTATGTCATGAATCCATGAATTAACTTCTCTGCATCTGACAGTGACAGGATATGATAATATAGATATATTCTTTAGATGGAAAAATGCAATTTTACAGGTGTTTGGGACATAGCTCTCAAATGACAGATTACAATCGAATAGAACATCAACATTCTTAGCTGATGACGAGGGTTTTATGGAACATCTGTCAATAGTTAAACAATATTCTTGGTTGTTACATATGGCGGTTTTCGGTCCAATAAGGAACACTTCTGTTTGGTCTGAGTATAGTAATCAAAAATTGTTACTGATCCAGTTTTTTATATTGACTATACATTCCATTATGCGATGGAACTGCTGTGTCTCTCATATCTTTATTCTATGTTTGGCTAACACATGTTCTTCCATTGTTTTCTGGGTACAGCTGCTTTAATACAATACAAATAAAGTGCTATAAAATAACTAAACATAAAATAATTAAACATCATTTTATAGTAAAACGTAGGTGTTGTTGGTGAATAAACAGAGTCATGTATTTTGTAAAATCATGTATTTTTTATCACATAATAAGAAACAATACATTAATTAACATTACATGTTTGCACTTGCTTAGTGTGTCCCATCGGGTTAGAAATACTACATGCTCATTTGAGATCTTCATACCAAAAACAGGAAATACCTCATGAAAGTGGTCAAGTGTTAAGAATGCAAGTGGGGGTATTTGAACGCATCCAATGATTAATACGTGCACATGGATGTCGGGAACGAAAAACCAATCGCATTTAACCTGGATATCACAAGTTCCTCAGGAGATGACGTTAACATCAAAGCACAAATAAAAAAATATAGCCTGAGTGCATTCATTATTAGGCCAATACTAAGGTAAAAACTACAGTATAATATGTATAATCATGGCCGTACCCACCATTGATGTCCCCGAGGTCCAGACCTAGGTTGTTTGTTTAAAAAAAACAGCCTATTTAGTACTGTATATAATTGATCACAGATCTTTATATTTTTATGGTGGGTGGTAAACAAACTTACTGGACTGGAGTGTAGAATGCTGATGAAGAGTTAAATATCTAACATAAAATTTAACAAATGAATTATAAATAAATTTAGAAATCTCAGTATTCAATCCCAGAATCTTCTAAATCTAAATATTATGAAACCTTTTAACCTTTCTAAGGAATCTCACTAGAGCACAGTATATTTTACACGTATTTGATCCGTTATTCAGTATTATTTCAATTCCCATTTTATTTACCTCTTCCAGTAATGACTATCATTTTCATAAGCTGAGCAATTTATCAGAACATGTTCAACTGTTCCTAACAACCCCCAATGACTATGTAGCGAGGCGGTTTGGGGAAAAGTTTTAAGAGAAAATTGTAGCAGACTACACAACCCTGTTGGACTGCAACCAGGACGAGCAACCAGAGTGTACGACGAGAGAGGACCAGGCCTGGATTTTGTTTTATTTTGTTTTATTATGTTTTTGTGGCCGGCAGTCGAACATGCAGGAGCTGCCAATGTTTTACTTTCGTTTTGTGGTTTGTCTATTTTCTATTGAAAGTTGTTGAACATTCTCCGGTGACCACCTCCTTTCCATTCCTTGAATTTGTAACAGCATTCATTATGTGTCGCAAATGGAACGCCTATCATCATTGCTGGACTACGGTTTACGGTTATACCGTGTAAGGATACAGATGGCGGGGTTTTACCTTACCAGTTTGAGCCCTAGTCTGACGAAGAAACATCTAAAGACGATAAAGATAATATATGGAACACTTAAATTGGTAGAGTTAATAGCTAGATAAACAAACTGTAATACCCCAGAAATAACGGTATATGTTAACGTTAGCATTAAATGCATAAGCTAAACACAGACTTATTTATTTAAGTTCAGACAAAATAAGGTTGGTATTTCCCCCTCTTTCAAGGATAGTCTTTTAACATATTCTGCAGTGAACGTGGGGTTATATTCCTTTGGTGTCATTTGAAAATGAATTGTAACCATTGTTGCCTCAGAAGTTCTTCAATTGGTAGTTTTATGACGCACTTAGTTTTACAACAAAGGTTCTAGACATGATGCACACGCGTCACGAACGAGCGACAGTGTTTTGGGGGAGGAGAGTGAAGTTTTCGCGGGAGTCCCAGCAAAACGTAGGCGGGGACTATGTCTTGTGACGTAGATACGCGGCGGTACTTGTTCATGTCTTGTTTGCGTGATTCAGATTGGGTCCCCTTCTTTACAAGCCAATAACTTTGTTATTTATTCGCCTTCGGACTTACTACTTGGCAATCTGCTTACTTTCAAAAACGGCAACATAACACATTGGATGAAATGTAATTTTCATGATCTAATGCTAAGTCTTCCAAGTGAGCTCAGCAGGAAATTGGAAACAGACCCATGTCACAGGACAAATCCATATTAAACAAACAAACAAATAAAACCAAAACAATCAAAACACAACAGTAGCCGAAAACAGCGGCAGCAGTATATAAGCAGCGGTGTCACTAAACATTGCGTATAAGCAGCAGCGTTGGGAAATTGCATGTAAACAGTAGCGTTGGGAAAAGATTTACCTGTAGGCAGCAGCATTGGGAAAAAATGTTTCCTATATGCAGCAGCGTCGGAAATGTTTCCCCACAGGTTATGGTTACAACGACAAATGCTCCTAAAAACACATAGTGACTGAGAGAATGAGTCTGAGCCTATAACCATATTCTTAGTTTGAGCATTGTGAGAATCTGGATTTCATCCTGTCCTCTACAAATATAGCATCTGTGTCTAATAGAACATTTGTCTATCATATGTATTAATTCATATTAGTATAAGCTTCCTTCACCCTAATATGGGCCTTACTTTCCTGTTGTTTAACCTCGTTGAAAGTTGTACTGATATAAGTAACTGTCGGTCTCCATCTCAAGGTTCCTAATGATGTGTTTTGATGCTTAATAAGTACTTTGTAATCATATCTGATTGTTCTCAGGAGGAATAAGACTAAACATAAAACCTGGTGATTTTCCACTCTCTAGTGGTTTTATATGACACCTCCTGTTTTAACCTTATAAATATTAGTCCTTAAACAAATAAACATTGGACTCTGATTGAACAAGCACTTGGTGTCTGTGTCAAACTTTGTCTCAAGATCTGCAAACTCTGTGTGTTTCATCGACTTCACTTTTCAACCGTAGAATATTGTTTAGACAAGGGGACATAAGAAGTTTACATTCTTACAAGCATCCAGCATCATTTTGATCCATCAGTGAAGTCTCTAATCCTATTCTCTTCATTTTGTTCTAGATACTGTTTAAAACCACTTCACATCTTGGTATTACTCTATTTTTATCAATAACCATTTCTTGCCACCCAAGATCTACCCCTGGCGATGGGACGACTACAACATACTACAACTGAAGGACAACATACTACAACTGAAGGGCACATTTCAAAGTTTAAAATTTCTCATGATTGAGCAGCGTTTTCAGCAGTCCATCCAAAACTACTTTACTTGTCAGACTCTGGCTCCCAGCATTTAGCCAATACCTTCCTAATGGGATGATTCTCATAGTGACCCTTTATTGATACGCAATAATTCATCATTAACTTTCTTCTACTCAATTCTATTGGCATTTCCTCCATTTCTACTTTCATTGCAGACAGAGGTGTAGACCTTGCACCACAAAATATAGGTAAAGGTCGTGACTGAATTCTTTCCACCTTCTGTACTACAGTTTCATATGAGAAAGCTGGACCCCCTTAGGTGGATTTAGTTATTCTAGGTGTTATCAAAAGTCCTGAGTTTTGAGATCTTAGAGAGCGTGATGGGTTGTATTGTGATAATAGCTTAGTTAAGTAAGTAGGGGCTATACCGTTTAAAGCTTTGTAAGTAATTAAAAGAATTTTAAAATGAATATGATACTTAATGGGTAGCTAGTGAAGCGGTGATAAAACTGGGGTTTGTCATCGTATTTTCTTGACCTAGAAAGAACTCTGGCATCTTTCTGAACTAACTGTAGTTTGTTTATTGATGATACAGGACAACCACTAAGTAGCGCATTAACATAGCCAAGTCTTGAGGTCACAAATTCATGAATAAGCTTTTCTGCGTCAGCAACACAAAATATTTCGTAATTTGGCAACATTTCTAAGGTGGAAGAAGGCTGTTTTTTTAATATTTGAGATGTGATTTTTAAATGACAGGTTGCCGTCTAATATAACGCCTAGGTCTTTAACTGTATTTGTTGGAGTAACAGTGGAGCCTTCAATTTGCAGGTTGTAGTCGGAGATATTCCGTTTACGTGTTTTTGGTGCTATAAGTAATATTTCAGTCTTGCTAGAGCTTAAAAGAAGGAAGTTACTAGTCATCCAATGTTTCATGTCTTAGATGTACTCTGCCAGTTTGGATTGCTTGAAGGAATTATCTGGTCATGATGAGATATATAGCTGAGCATCATCTGCATAACAGTAGAAGCTTATTCCATGTTTTCTAATAATGTTGCCAAGGGGCAGCATGTATATGGAGAAAAGCAAGGGTCCTAGAACCGATCTCTGAGGTAATCCATAATTTACTTGTGTGAGATTTCATTATTTCCCATTTAAATGGACATATTGATGTCTGTCTGTTAAGTAAGATCTGAAGCATTGTAGTGCCTGTCCCTGAATACCAGTATAATTGTGTAAACGATCTTCTAGTATTTTATGGTCTACAGTATCAAAAGCAGCATTAAGGTCAAGCAGGACTAAGAGTGAGATGTAACCTTTATATGATGCAATAAGAAGGTCATTTGTAATTCTAACCAGCGCAGTTTCAGTGCTATAATGCTGTCTAAAGCCAGACTCTAATAGGAAAGTACACAATGGAGTTGACACTACTTTTTCTAATATTTTAGACAAGTACGGGAGATTTGAAATCGGTCTATAGCTTCCAAGTTCATTGGGGTCTAAGTTTGTTTTTTGATAAGAGGCTTAATTACAGCCAGCTTAAAGGGACCTGGTCCATGGCCCAGATTAATTGACGAGTTGCAACAGGTAGTAATTATAAAGTTTAATAAAGTAGTCGGAATGGGGTCTAATAAGCATGTTGTCGGCTTGGATGTTGCAATAAGTTCAATTAAATTTTCCTGATTTGATACTAATTCTTCAGACACACTTGGAGGTTTGGTTTTAGCTATGTTGTCCCGTATTTTTTAGATTTTCTCCGCAAAAAAATTCATGAATTCATTGCTACCAAGGTGCGGCGGAATAGCCCTGTCAGGTGCAGTCTGTTTGTTTGTTAGTTTAGCAATTGTACTAAGTAAACCTTGGATTGTTTTTGTTAGCTTCTATGAGGTTACGGAAGTGCTCGGCTTTTGCTGCTTTTAGTGTCTTTTTGTAATAGCTTGCAGTCTCTTTCCATGCAATTTCAAAGACCTCTAATTGGGTTTGTTTCCATTAGCGCTCCAGTTTACATGTTCCTCTTTTTAGGACGGGAGTGGCGCTATTATACCACGGTGCTATGATCTTTTCATTAATCTTTTTTGACTTCATAGGTGCGACCGCTTCTAATGTTTTAGAGAAAATAGTGCCCATGTTGCTGGTCATGTCATCGTGCGATTCTATATTTGTTGGCAAGGTTATTAACGGAGTCAGATCAGGCAAATTCTTTACGAAACTATCTTTAGTAGTTGATGTGTTTGTTCTACCCTGTCGATAACGAGATATACAACTGATTTCTGCAGTGCGCAATGTACATGTTATAAGATGGTGATCGGAAACTTTGTCGCTTTGAGGTATAACATCGATATTGGTTAGATCGGCTCCTTGAGATATAATCAAGTCTAGTGTATGTTGAAGTCGATGAGTAGGTCTATTGATGTATTGTGTTACACCACAAGAGTGTAGTAGGTCTTTAAACGCCACTGCTAATGAATCAAAACAATATCTACGAGGATATTAAAATCTCTGACAATCAGTACTTTATCGAAGTTAACCAATAGGTCCGATAAAAAGTATACGAACTCTATACCAGAAAATTAGTGTAAGGCCCAGGGGTCTACATTTACATTTAGTCATTTAGCAGACGCTTTTATCCAAAGCGACCTACAAGTGGGGTAGGTAATGGAAGCAATTGGGACCGCATAAGTACAACAAAAGCATAAGTGCAATCAAAAAGAAGACTGGTCTCATATAGCCTAACACAGTATACAGAATAATTCATTCATACATTTTTTCTTTTAGGGTAGAGGAGAGAAGAAAAGAGTAGAGAAGAAAAGAGTAGAGAAGAAAATAGAGTCAGAACAGATCAGTCAGATGTTGGCGGAAGAGATGTGTTTTCAGGCGTTTCTTAAAGATGGCTACAGAATCTGCAGATCTTGTAGCAGCAGGCAGATCATTCCACATAGGTGGAACAGATCCAGAGAAGGTGCGCGAGAGAGATTTTTTACCTTTATGGGATGGCACCACAAGACGCCGTTCGTTTGCAGAGCGTAGGGATCTGGCGGGTACATATGTCTGCATTAGCGAGTGAAGATAAGGTGGTGCCAAACCAGTGGTGGTCTTGTAGGCCAGGAGCAGAGTCTTGAATTTAATGCGAGCGACTATAGGGAGCCAATGTAGCTTAATGAGTAGAGGAGTGACGTGTGCTCTCTTCGGTTCATTAGAGATAACTCTTGCCGCAGCATTCTGGATCATCTGTAGAGGTTTGGTTGTGCAAGCTGGAAGTCCTCCCAGTAGTGCATTGCAGTAGTCCAGTCTGGACAGGACCAGAGCCTGTACTAGGACTTGCGTAGCATGCTCTGATAGGAAGGGTCTAATTTTCCTGATATTGTAGAGGTAATAAACAAATAAATAAAAAAGGTTACGTTTGTTATACACAATGTCTGAAGATGTTAGAGTTATAAATATTTCAGCATACTTTAACAAACCTGCATTTAAGAACCACTTGGACGATAGCCACCCCACCTCGACCCAGGGGCGTGGCAGCACAGGTCGCCATTCCACCGAGGCTTTGACGGTGGCCACACTGTGCACTTTCGTTTCCCAAGAGCCACCGCTTCAGGCAGCCACTGGTGGACACCTGTCACCGGGTGCCGAAGGCGGAACTAAAAAAAATAAAAAATAACAGCGTGTGGTTCCCTGGGGGCATACTTCCGGGGGAACGGCAGCCCGGTTCTGGTTCACTGTCATGGCCGATCTGAAAAGTAAACAAAGGAAAATTGCGGCAGCTGCATCGAATCAGAGTCGACCAGTGTGGCGATTAGGACGGGCGTCTTAGAGTGGATATAAAAGCAGAGCCAAGAGGATCTAAAAGGGCGTTCGGGGGAAGAAATAGGACGCGAAGGACAAGAGCGAAGGGAGCGAGTGAGCACGACTATCCGAGCTGGCTGGGTAGAAAATTGTCAGTGCGAATGTAAAGGCTATTATCTGGAAGAGAGTTTAGTACCGGATTTGAACTTATTACAGAAATACTTCGTCTGTGTTCATGGAGTTATTATGATATACCGGAAGACCCGTGGCGGTATGCTATTCCCTTTCTTTATGTGGTTGAAGTTGGTGATTTGAGGATACGTTTGTCTTCTTGGATAAGCGTTGCACAATCTGAAGCACGCCGCACCCCCCCTCTTCGGACAGAATACGAGCGGCTGACGGAGTGGCCCAGGGGGAACGGAGTGAAGGCTTAAACCTACTGTGAGGTATTTTGTAGTGTTGCAGATTTTACGAATTGAAGTGCTCACTTGTGAAATTGTGGAGTGATTCATTTATGCACCCGTGTGAGAAAGTGTGACATACCCTACCGCCTACCGCTCCAAATCCTTCTGGGGAACATCCAGCCTTCCAGAGGAGGAGTGTGCTTTAAAAATTCATTGTGTGTATAGTTGTGTGCAGGTGCCCATCCGCCCCTGGTCAGCCGGCTGCCCACACTGTTCTGAGGTACTCATTGAGAGATCTTCGCCGTCCGCGCATCTGAGCCCCATTGCCGTGCTGAGGAAACGGTAAGCAAACTGCCTACACAGTTCTGAGTTACTTACCGAAGATTCCTTGCTGGCTGAGTATCCTGAGCCCCATTGCCATCCTGAGGAAACAGTAAGCAAACTGCCTACACAGTTCTGAGTCACTGACCAAAAAATCCTCGCTGTCTGCTTATCCTGAGCCCTCACCGCCGTCTTGGGGAACCAGAAAGCTAGCTACTCACGCTGTTCGGAGTTACTTATCAAAGAATCCTTGCGGTCTGAGTGTCCTGAGTTCCATCGCCGTCCTGAGGAGACAGTCTACGGAAGGATCCTTGCTGTCAGAGTATCCTGAACCCCTTGGTAGCCCTGAAAAGGGGAAAGAGCTTCAGTTCTCCACACTCCCGACACTATTTTAAGTATGTTTTAAGACTCAATAAAGTCAATTAATTTATCTTGTCTAGTGTTCTGCTTCGTGTTGTTCAATTCAATTCAATTCAAGTTTATTTATATAGCGCTTTTCACAATGTGTATTGTTTCAAAGCAGCTTTACAGGGCAAACAGGAAAAACAGAAAAGGTAAAACACAGCACAGTGCATTGTATTTATACAACGAGTAAGATCATACTAATAAATACTATATCATTTCTAAATAAATAAATAAATGCAGTCTCCCGCTGAGCAGGCCAACACTGCCCTGCTGTGGCGAGGAACCCAAACTCCAATGATTGATTAATGGAGAAAAAAACCTCGGGAGAAACAAGGCTCAACCGGGAGGGCCAGATCCCCTCTGACGTGTCATAGCTGCACTCAAACTGCTGACATGTGATCTAAGTTTAGCATTTAATACCAAATATTGTAACTTCAGCATTAATGAGACAAATAGTCCGTCTTTGCTCTTGGTTGGGGGTGTATTGGTCTGAGCTGGGATGGTCCGATGGTCATATTTCTCTTGGCTGGTGGTGGAATTGCCTTAGATGGAGCTGGGATGCTCAGTCAGTCTGCAGCTGTAGCTGGCGTTATCTCAAATTGGGGATCGGCATCTGTCGGTCGTCTGGACATGGTGGAACCTCTTCCTACCTCGGGATGGGCATCCCGAGGCAGAGGCGGAAAGAGAATAAAGAGAATAATTAGCGTAGCTGCTGTTCATTAACTATGCATTAAGTGAAAGCTTGGCTGAAAAGATGTGTCTTTAATCTAGATTTAAATTGGGAGAGTGTGTCTGACCATCGAATAGTATCAGGAAGGCCATTTCAGAGTTTAGGTGCTACGTATGAGAAAGCTCGACCCCCTTTGGTGGATTTAGTTATTCTAGGTGTTGTCAAAAGTCCTAAGTTTTGAGATCTTAGAGAGCGTGTTGGTTTGTAACGTGATAAAAGCTCGGTTAAGTAAGTAGGGGCTAAACCGTTTAAGGCTTTGTAAGTAATTAAAAGAATTTTCAATTTTCAAAAATCAATACGATACTTAATGGGTAGCCAGTGAAGCGATGATAAAACTGGGGTTATGTGATCGTATTTTCTTGACCTAGTAAGAACTCTGGCAGCTGCATTCTGAACTAACTGTAGTTTGTTTATCGATGATGCAGGACAACCACTAAGTAGAGCATTACAGTAGTCAAGTCGTGAGGTCCCAAATGCATGAATAAGCTTTTCTGCGTCAGCAAAACATCAAATATTTCGTAACTTGGAAACATTTCTAAGGTGGAAGAAAGCTGTGTTGTTCCCTTGGTGTAGCTCCTCAGAGTGGTGGTTGGTAAGGGGGGTGTGTTATTTTGGTTCCGCTCCTGTTCCGGCCCGTGACACCCCCCTCGTCCGTGGTGCCCGAACTCTGCGGCGCCGCGAGGCCACTCGGCGGCGAGGACTCTCCGTCAGCATGTCTCTCCTTCCTCCCGGGTTTCGGCACCAATGTAACAAAGTTCATTAAAAGGAAGGAGACGGTAACCGGCAAACATTTAAACAATTAATCAACATAATCAAAGTAAAAAGACAGCCGGCCGCCCCTCACGGACGACGGCCGGCGAATAAAACATAAATACAAACATAAACATGTTCGGGCCCGGTCATCTCTCTTAGACGGTCCGGTCGCTTGTTCTCTTATATGCTCCCAATCTCCTACGTGATTCAAGACCGGTTAGCGCACAGCTGCTGCCCGTTAACAATTACTCACCGGTCTAGAACCACGGTCTCGCCCCGCCTACTCCACTACAGTACATATAGTAGTGTTAATATAAAATGGCTATTTTAGTTGTATTTCATTTAAGTGAGATCTATAAGAAAGTTATTTAACTGAACCAGCTGTAAGTTAATTCTTTGATAAAATACTTAAAAAGTGCCCCTGAGGTGCAAATCGCACGCACGCACGCGCACGCACGCACGGAGACAAACGCACGACGCACACACATTGTTCAATTATTCTGTCCCCTTCCACACTAACCCTCACAATACATATTAAGAATATTTTATTTAAAAATAAAACTCCATTTAGTATGTTTACTGAGCGGATAGTCCTTGTACAGAACCTTTACAAGTACACACAGCTTATTTTCAACAATGTTTTATATCAATGTCTTGTTAAAATTGATAAAATTTATAATTGAACTCTTACCCTTTTCTTGATCCGTTCTTTTCTCATCTTGTTTCCTCTTCTTCCTCTTCTCTGCACCAGACTGATAGTTCCGCCTTTTCATTTTTAATCTTTGCACAGTTTAAAGCTAACGCACATGACGATTGACACTTCACGCACGGTAGAGGCCCCCTAGTGGCCACGGAGGCCCCATGCAACTACCTATATCGCTTATTAGGTAGGGCCGGCACTGGGGAAAATTTATTTTTAAGAAGCTTCCCAATGGAAACCTCGACAATACTAAGGTTGTTTGCACCTTGTGCAATGCAGAATTGGTTTACTGTAGGAGTTCTTCCAGTCTCAAGTACCACCTAAACGCAAAGCATCCCTTAGCTAATCCGGAAGATGCCGGGCCAAACACTGATGTAGGGCAGGAGAAAAGTTGTCGTCAAACTACTATGTTTGAGTGCAACCGAGGCAAGCCCGTCAGCACAGCTCTATCAGCCAAGCTATCTACCTCGGCTTTACTGTACACCTCATCGATGCCAGCTGAGAAATTCACTCCTTCGCTTTAGGTAGGTGGTGAGTTGGATCCGATGGCGGGGGAGGTAGCTGGACAGACTCGGCAGACCCAAACGTACTGTGAGGGTCTGTTGGGAACGTTTGCCCCAATCTCCTGTCAGAGAGATTTTCATCTTCCACCTCCGGCAGAGCTTCGACCAGATCCCGAGGGAGTCTGGAGATATTGAGTCCGAGTGGACCATGTTCTCCACCTCCATTGTCAACGCGGCCACTCGGAGCTGTGGCCGCAAGGTCTCCGGTGCCTGTCGAGGCGGCAATCCCCGAACCCGGTGGTGGACTCCGGAAGTAAGGGATGCCGTCAAAATGAAGAAGGAGTCCTATCGGGCCTGGCTGGCTTGTGGGACTGCCGAGGCAGCTGACGTACCGACAGGCCAAGCGGACTGCAGCCCAGGTGGTTGGGGAGGCAAAAACTCGGGCCTGGGAGGAGTTCGGTGAGGCCATGGAGAAGGATTATCGGTCGGCCTGGAAGAGATTCTGGCAATCCGTCCGGCGCCTCAGGAGGGGGAAGCAGTGCCCTACCAACGCTGTTTACAGTGGAGGGGGGCAGCTGTTGACCTCGACCGGGGATATCATCGGGCACTGGAAGGAATACTTCGAGGATCTCCTCAATCCTGCCGTCAGGTCTTCCTAGAGGAAGCAGAGGCTGAGGGCTCGGAGGCGGACTCGTCCATCACCCGGGCTGAAGTCACCGAGGTAATCAAGAAACTCCTCGGTGGCAGGGCACCGGGGGTGGATGAGATCCGCCCTGAGTACCTCAAGTCTTTGGATGTTGTGGGGCTGTCTTGGCTGACACGCCTCTGCAGCACCGCGTGTCGGTCGGGGACAGTGCCCTTGGAATGGCAGATCGGGGTAGTGGTCCCTCTTTTTAAGAAGGGGGACCGGAGGTTGTGCTCCAACTATCGGGGATCACACTTCTCAGCCTCCCCGGGAAAGTCTATGCAAGGGTACTGGAGAGGAGAATCCAGCCGATGGTAGAACCTCGGATTTAGGAGGAACAGTGTGGTTTTCGTCCCGGTTGGGGAACACTGGACCAGCTCTATACCCATGGGAGTTTGCCCAACCAATCCACATGTGTTTTGTGGATTTGGAGAAGGTATTCGACAGTTTCCTTCACGGCATCTTGTGGAGGGTGCTCCGGGAGTATGGGATTCGGGACCCTTTGCTTAGGGCTATCCGGTCCCTTGACGACCGGAGCAGGAGCTTGGTTCGCATTGCCGGCAGTAAGTCAGACTTGTTTCCTGTGCATGTTGGACTCAGGCAGGACTGCCCTTTGTCGCCGGCTCTTTTCATAATTTTTATGGACGGAATTTCCAGGCGCAGCCAGGGGCCAGAGGGCGTCGGGTTTGGGGACCACACGATTTCATCTCTGCTCTTTGCGGATGTCGTCGTGCTGGCCCCATCAGACCAGGACCTTCAGCATGCACTGGGATGGTTTGCAGCCGAGTGTAAAGCGGCTGGGATGAGAATCAGCATCTCCAAATCTGAGGCCATGGTTCTCAGTCGGAAAAGGGTGGCTTGCCCACTTCAGGTAGGTGGAGAGTTCCTGCCTGAAGTGGAGAAGTATCTGGGGGTCTTGTTCAGGAGTGAGGGAAGGATGGAACGGGAGATTGACAGACGGATCGGTGCAGCTTCTGCAGTAATGCGGTCGCTGTACCGGTCTGTCGTGGTGAAGAAGGAGCTGAGCCGCAAGGCGAAGCTCTTGATTTACTGGTCAATCTACGTTCCTACTCTCACCTATGGTCATGTGCTGTGGGTCATGACCGAAAGGACAGGATCCCGGATACAGGCGGCCAAAATGAGCTTTCTCCGCAGGGTGGCTGGGCGATCCCTTAGAGATAGGGTGAGAAGCTCGGTCACTCGGGAGGAGCTCAGAATAGAGCCGCTGGTCCTCCACATCGAGAGGGGACAGCTGAGGTGGCTCGGGCATCTTTTCCAGATGCCCCCTGGAGGCCTTCCCGGGAAGGTGTTCCGGGCATGTCCCACCGGGAGAAGACCCCGGGGAAGACCTAGGACACGCTGGAGGGACTTTGTCTCCCGGCTGGCCTGGGAATGCCTCGGTGTCCCCCTGGAAGAGCTGGAGGAAGTGTCTAGGGAGAGGGAAGTCTGGGCATCCCTGCCTAGACTGCTGCCCCCGCGACCCGGCCCAGGATAAGCAGAAGACGATGGATGGACGGATGGGCTTTAGGTAGGCTACGTAATGTAATTTTAAATTCGCCAGAATTCATATGAGCCATTTTAATCTAGATAAATCTAGATTAATTCCAAGATAACAGTGAGATTAATCTAGATTGAAAAAAAAATCTATGCCCACCACTAATAAATAGATACTTAACACAGCAATGCTAGTCATCTCATTCTTCAGTCTGGGCTTTACACTGACTTTGTTGTCTTCGCTGACATAGTCCAATTTAAATAATGGATCCAAAGTTCTTGCTATGTCAAGCAGCTCCTGCGTGTGTGGATCATTATACTTTTCATTAGGATAATGCAGGATTTTTTACTTAATCAGAAGAGGTGAAGGATAGGCTTGACTGAGGAGATGCTAACATACTGCTCTCCTGAAAGAGCATCAGTAAAGTCTGCAAGTGGGGTGAGTGTCTTGATGATCACTTCAAGAACTTCAATATCCTGCCAGGTTGGTGTCAGGTGTCTAGCCTTCCGGTCAGAGGAGAGAACATGTACAATAGCAATTTGCTGTTCAAGCATTCTCTGGACCATAGCTTGTCGGGAGCCCCATCTTGTTGGACACTCGTAAACACGTGTTTAACCTGGTGTTCAGGCAGGTTGAGCTCCTTTTGGGTAACAGAAAGCTCCCTCCTCCGCTTCCAACTATGGCTGAAGCAGGCTACAAGCTTTTTGCAAAGACCCACAGCAAGGTCGATGCGTGAATCTTTCATTGCATTCTCTACAATTAAGAATAATCATTTTTAGCTGCAGTAAATTTATGTAACATACATTTTCTTGCATAAAAATGTTAAATGGCAGTTAAATTGCAAGAACTAGACAACTATAAAGCAGGATAAACTTAACTGTGTGTAAACATACATTACATTGTTTTTACAATTTTATCTAATTTTAGAAGAAATAAGTTAAAAAGACACAGATTAACATCTAGAAACATACAGTACAATCCTTTGTCCATTTAAGTCACAATGTATTCTATGACCTTGTGTTTTTGAAATGGCTTCAGTCGTGATCAAATATTCAGCAGCTATAATGACACTTAAAGCTCAAAAAGACCCCCCCATTTTCCCGATGTAATTTACAGAAATAAATCATATCGTCATACAGAACAATACACATTTATTTTAAAAAAACTTGCATTTATAAGGATACATTTTTCAGATTTAAATGAATACATAAAAATGTTACTGTGTCGTGTTGTAATACACAGCTCACCTATAACCAGATGTAGCCTATGGCCAAAACATTGAAGCCTTGTCCATTTGTTAAGGGAGGCCACTTTAACAATGTTCGCTCCACTGTCTGTGGTGATGCACACCATTTTTTCTTCCTCCAAACTCTAGGAGTTGAGACTCTCCTTTAGCCTCTGGGCCAGTTCCTCGCCAGTCTCACCAGCAGGGAAGAACGCCTGTAAACAGCGGCTTTTCATGTTGAGGTCACTTGTTATGTAATGCACTGTCAGGCTTAAATACGGCTCCATAGTTGGGCTTGACCATAAGTCTGCTGTTGTGACAAAGTTCTGCATATCTTGCAGTTCTTTCTCGACTGTCATTCTACACTGGGTGTATAGATTTGGCAATGCAACAAACAGGATTTTCCACACTGGTGTCCATTTCCTCTTTTTACCGCTCCAAATTTGAAGCTCCAAATCCACAAAGTACGCTGACTGCTACTGTTAGGTCTGCCTCCGAATAGATTACACGTCATATGAGTGATAGCGCGTGTCGCAGTCAATGAGAGAGGAGGGAAGGGATCGAGATTTTACTCATTTTCTATCTTTGACCTGATTGGTGAATTAACAGTGTTTTGTTTTATACTGTGTGAGTGTGACCAATACGTGAGTGATCTAAATGCGGGAAATACAAGGAAGTGAATCGCTGTCCTTAAGAAATTAGACCGCATTTATGTATGAATTGAGATCAATTTTTTGGATTAATCGTGCAGCCCTAACTGGAATGCTATTATTTTTTGTACCCCTTCATTTTCTTGATCATTCACCAAACTGACCCAATTTCTGTTTCTTCTCTTATACATTCACAGTACTGTCTCCAATAATTTCTTTTAGCCTCTTTAATTAGCCTACTTTCCTAACTATTGCTTTTCTTCCTCTTATATTCATTAAATCTTACCTTTTCAGTGCTTTATTAAGTTACTTAAAGGGTCATATGGCAGAAATTCGTGTTTTTCTGTCTCTTTGGTGTGTTATAAGGTGCCCATGCATGTATTAGACACATAAAATTGCAAAAATGTAAGTGTCGGAAAAAAAGATCTAAAATGGAATGCAAACCCAGACCTGCCTAAAACGCCTTGTGTAACCACCTTGTGTAACCACAGCCCCACGCATATGCATCATTTTGTGGTATGATTTGACTAAGTGTATACGCCCAAATGTATACGTAAGTAAGGTTATGTTCTGAATATGGTAAGAGGCGTAACATTTCCGTGCAGTACATTGACATTTATGGATTTGGCAGAAGCTCTTATCCAAAGTGACTTACATTGTATTATCCTCTACATTTATACCATCTGCAATACCCTGCGATTGAACCCACAACCTTGCATTGTTAAAGCAATGCTCTTACCACTGAGCTGAACATTTCCATGCAGTATTCGACGCACTAGTGACCTGGCCAATCATAGCACAACTCGTTTTTCAGAGCGTTGAGCTTCGTAAAATATCATCGCATTTCAGAGAGGAGAGCAAAGAGGATATACAAACATACACGGTATGTGGAAAATACAGCTTTCTTTTATCGTGTATACACATTGTATTACATCTAAAGCCAACAATAATATTTGTTTTAGCCGAGTCAAATGACCCCTTTAATTGCTTCACTACACACGTCTTTCCACCATGGAACTGCCTTTTTTCTCCTACTCGTACTACCTTTTCCAAATACTTCCTCTGCTGCCTTACATAGACTACCCCTTTTTGTTTTGTTTAATGCCTCAACCTCACGGAGTCATCTTTATCTCTCAAGAATGTCTCATTGATCTCCTTAAATTTATCCCAGTCTGCTGCATCAAATTTCTTAAAAGTATTCCTCCCCTACTTAAACATACAAATCAATCCCTATTATACAGAAAATTGGAAAATGATCATTATCTATTAGATTTAGTCTCCTTAAAATCCTGGCATACACACTTACCTGCCATTTCGCCAGAAACAATAGTTAAATCTAGGCTCGACTTCTTTCCTGATGCCAAATCAATTCTTGTTGCCCTTCCATCATTAACGCAGATTAGATTACAACTCTATATGATGTCTTCTACAATATTTACGTTCAAATCATTCTTGTCCCTTCCCCATAGAGTGTACCATGGTTATCTCCCCTGATTTCCTCTAAATTGTCAATGTTTAGCTGTTCACAGGGGTTATAATAATTAATAATTCTAATATTCCGATCCCAAAACCAGACCTATACTCCTAGTACTTCAGATTCATAATTTACTTTAATACTTCTAAATTTAATTCCTTCCTTTACAAATGTAGCCACACCTCCACCATTACCAGATGATCTATCCCTTCATACCGAACAATATCCCTGCAATTTAAAATCCAAGTGGTTTTAAAGCCAAGTTTCCTGAATACATATCAGATGCGGTGACACATTCTGTTCTGAAATAAACGTCTTAAATTCTTACCCATTTGCAATTAAACTCCTTGCGTTCCACTGGAGGACTAATAATACCATTAACAACTACCACATGATGATTGAGAGTTTACCATTTGCTCTTTAACATTTCAGTTATCAGTTCGATTGTTACCCCATGCAACATCCAGATATTTTCCTGCTGCTCCGATAATAATTCTAATCCTTTCATTTCTGCTCTTAGTCTGAGCTGAGCAATAAACAACCACGGCCAAAAAGGAAACGAATGCAATCTTGTCAACTGCTATGATCTTACTATTCATATTAATCATGCTAGGTTCAATTTTACTATCAGTAGTATTTAAGACCTTTCTGTTAAAACTAAGACTTCTGATACTCTCACACTCTGGACTTTGCAGTTTGACCACTTCTTACCTGGAAATACATCCTCCATAGCCTGCACAGTGCTCCCCCCACAGTTACAACACGTTGGTTTTGCCTCATGTTCACATTTACCGTAATCATGATTTCCTCCACATCTAGCACATCTTTGTTTCCCTCTGCAAAATGCAGCAACATGAACACACACCTGACATTTATAGCACCTTAGTGGAGGAGGAATATACAATATCACTGTATTACTAAGTGATCCTCAAAGTGAATCATAACTGATAAACTATCGCCCCTTTCTTTATCCCCAATGCATTTCAACCGTCTCACTTCTTTAACCACAGCTCCTCTAACTTCTTTTTGGATTTTGTCGACCGTAATATCAATTGGAACAATGGAAATAACCCCTCTAACCCACTTCTTTCTTTCTAAACTTTGCATGTTTGCACTCTGACCTAGTAATGATTTAATTCCTAGCGCTGCCTTCTGTTGGATAATGTTCTTACAAATTATAAGCAATTTGCTATCTCTAAATTTTTTCGCATACTGATCTGTACAATTGATTCCATGATCGCTTTTCAATGTATTGCCAATTTCAACATCATAGGTTTCAAATTTCATCAATAGGCCTACTATAAATTCTTCCTTCCTTGTTCTTGGATATAGATGTAATTTATCATCACTGTCAGAACCCTACTTACTCCAGCGCCTTTTCTTCCTTTTTCGTTGTTCAACTACCGACCATTTCAAATTGCCCCCTCCTCTACCTTCCTCGTCAAATGCTCCATCCCCCGTCTCCGCTTCCACACCATTCCTTCCATCAACGAACCAGTAACAGCCAGGTGTTGCCACATGCAGTGTCTGCAAAAATCTAAAAACCTTCCAAAACGTTTTTAAACGGAAATGGTGGTCCGGTAGAACACCCTTTGTGATGGGTTGAACTAAGCAACTGAGATTCTTTTTGAAAAAATTTCGGAGCCTTCTGAAATGGGTATAAATACGTGTTGAATACTGCAAAATAAGTATCCTTACTAAAGCGTGGGTTATGTAATGAACATGTTGTTGTTGTTGTCATCATTAATAGACGAAGCTTTGAAGTGACACTAAAGGGAGCGAGGATTGTCGCTACCCAATATGTCCCGGAAACACGATAGAAAAACGAACATACAATAGTTTTTATTAGTGATTCTCTTTTTTTGGCATAATATGTCACGGTTAATATGTGACACAAATTGTTAAACACATTGATTAATTTAAAAATCTTAATAGTTTACATTTGTTAGACACCATTTAGTAAAGAAACTGCCGTAAATTGTTTCGGAAAAGTAGACGCACTTTCGCTCATGCGCGGAACAAGTCGTGTTTCCGGGACGGATAAGGTAGCGACAAGAAAATCCCATTTCACTTCTTTTAATTCGGCTTTTCCTTGTTCCCTTCCATCGGATCCAGACGGGGTGAAGCTAAGATGCGAGGAAAGGAAACGAGGATGCATCAATAATAATTGAGAAGCACCCAATATCGAGTTCAGTTTGTACTGTGAAAGAGCGCTGTCTAAGTATCTAACTGTTTTAAGTTTTATAGAAATGTTAGCGGCCATTCACAAGTCGCGTCTAAAAAATGCGTGCAAAACGTGTCGATGTCTTCCTCTTTTCAGAGCCCCCGGGAGTTTACGCTCTAGTTTTAAGCGTGCTTGACGCGCGTAAACATTTAAACCACCGGTTCTCAATCCTGTGACGTGCTCGCTGAAGTGTTCATTGCTCGCACACAGGAAATCGGCTGAAGTAATTAAAGAACACAAATACAGCGTCCTCACACAGACAAAACCTACTACGGAAGTTTGAAGGGTTATTTAAACCGTAATCTAGAGATTTGCTTAGTCACGCTTAGTGACCTTTGGATGGAACATATACGCCCATTTCAAACTGGAATCATGGCAGAATATCTAAATAAATAAATACAGTTTGGCTTGAGAAAGTTTCAAGAAAACACTTGTGTTGTGAATTCCCTGCTTCCCCTTTAAGTATAATGTGTTTTTTATCAGTGTGGCGCTTGCGGTTACGAGGTACGTAATTTACGTCATGCAGTGTTCAAGTGCAGGCGTATTTAGCGCAGCGACGTATTCATAGTTAAGCAGACGCAGATGCAGATGTCCGTCAGCAGACTAGCGCTTGTTCCGTTTTAATGCGCTATTAAAGTTTATAACACAAAACTACCTATATACATACTTGTCTACCTACCTCAAATGTATATATGGTCAATAGTGCAATAAACGGCTAAATTCAATCCGATGTCTCCAACTCCCTGATCAGAGTACCGTAGTGATCAATACGTTAATCACCAGTTTCTCATTCCGTGGGCAATTCCCAACAACTTGAAACACTAAACACTTAATTATTTTATCATGTGGCCAAACCAAACTATTACAAATTATTTTTACTGCAAGTATATCTTAAACAGAAGATTATTTTGATATTTTAGGTTTCATAATAAAACAACAAAAACACATTATATGCTTAAATTGTGTGTGTGAAGATAAACAATTGAATCGTGCTGTCCATAATCTCTCCTTCACTGCTTTATTATGGTTTTCCATTTAAAGGGGTGATTTAATGAAAAACAGACTTTTTCCATGTTTAAATGCTAAAATCGTGTCTCTTGTGCATCTGCTAACTCAGAAAACGTGAAAAAAGACAAATCATTGGGCCTCATTCATGAAACACGAGCAGAATTATTTTTGTGTTAATCGTTTTGACGTAAATTTTCAGATGCATGAAAATGTTCTTATTTTCAATATGTTAGTTGTACGAAATGTACACCTGATCCACATAACGTGTAAATAGTGCGTAAAACATCACATAACGTTCTGTATACTTTTAGACAAACCGGTGACACACTATGTATCATATTGATCCTTCACGAGTTATTTTCATTTTTAACAATGAGTTAAAGGCAGGGCTTGTCACTGTCATTTTTTAATGACAGGGAATTAAATCCGGACCCGCTTGTTTGACTTGTGGCGCCGCTCCGCTCAGACCAATCGACACATGACATCAAATGACCGCGAGAGAGAGTGACGAGACCCGCCTGCTCTGTATGATTTTGAATCGCTCTCGCCATAGTGCGATGTCAATTGCTTCCGCGAATTCCAGTAAGCGTATGACGTTTGACGTAATCGAGCATGATAATAAAACGACACTTCACCGAGGTGTGCGCGGAAGAGATGCGCGCTGGAGCAAAAATGTCACCCGCAACCACTGCTTCAAATAAATTATCCACCCGCCCGCACGTATAATTTTCTCTGATATAGATATCCGATCGTCACTTTAATTACTCTAATTCTTCGTTTTAAACATGATGTTATCATATTCAGTGACGTTAAAACTAATCTGCCAATCTCTGATGGTACAATAATACGCTGATCGTAAAATGCTTTTAAAGGAACATTAATTTATAAAACAAAAGTTTGTCTTTGGCCAGATTAGCCTACATTTTCTTAATAAAATAAACACAGGCGTTACTACCTTCAGACTTGAATATCGCCGTTTCTGTCACTGCAACACACAAACACACACGAATGACTGGATAACAGTACATTTTCTAGCACTGTCTGTCTGCAAATGCTTAAATCTAATCCTTCGATTTAAAACACACATGATGTACCATATTCAAGGTCTTGTGGCTTTCATATACACACACAATGCCTCACCGTCGTTGCATATTACATACCCAGTTAACAACTTCGCTAAAACGCTCACACACGGTAATTTTCTTTCTTTCCTTCCTTTTGTTTTTAATTATCCCACCCTCCCGGATCTGTTTCGCCAGCACGCGCATAAATGAGTGCAAAGTAGTGCCTGCCTGATGAAAAATGCATTTAAAACACGTATTTTTAGAGAAATTTGGTTAATATTTATATATGATCTCGTCCACCCGCGACAGAATGTATTTTTTATTACCCGACCCACCCGACCCGCGGATCATCCGCAGCGCCCGAGGATTTAACCGCCATCCGCGCATCACTAGTGCGCGGTTCTATAGGTGAGAATGTCCGTTACTAAAAAAAAAGTAAACAAAGAAAACAGAGCTTTTAAAGATGACTGGACAGAGAGGTACGGATTCATGTGGCCGCAATCCAGCACAAAGCCGTTCTGTTTAATTTGTAACGAGACAGTTGGAATTAAAAAAAGTGGAACTGTCAAAAGGCACCATGAAACAAAACACAGATATTTTGAACAGCAGTATCCACACAACACAGAGGTGAGTACAAGGAAACTGCGACAGCTCTGATTTTTGCACCATACTTTTGACTGCTCTGTATTTTGCACCAATTTATTTTTGGCCTATACCTCTTGGTATGTTTTGTCACTTTTTGATTTGTTGTAAATGTATTTTCAATGCAAAATACTGTCTTTTTTCAAAAAAGTAATGTTAATTCATTATAAACAGTTATAAGGATGTGTATTAAAAAAGTAATTTTGAAACAACCAATTGACCGGACCTTTGACATTATCGTGAATTCAGATTTGGACCTTTGAAAGTAGACTTTGAGAAGCCCTGCTATAGCCTATTAGAATCGTATGCATCTATTCAATAAAATGTTTTCAAACCAGATAATAAAATCCAGAGGATTCCAGCATTTCTAGATGCGTAATTTGCGTAGGTGTAATTCATAGGGCGGGGATTATGCTAATTGGGATTGACCATGCATGCGCGCCTATTTACGAGTGATTGGAATTCCTTAGCATACACACATTTCATTACGAAATTGACTTTTACGAAGTTTTTGTGAATCCACAGGAAAGTTTCGGGATGGTTTCGCAAATTACTCTGTATTCACTCATACATTTGCGAATGTTTCATGAATGAGTCCCATTAACTTTTTTTATGTGAGCCTCTTCAATCCTACGAGAAGCCACGGCCATTATTGTTTTCACATGTAGGAAGTTCCAACACCATGGCAAAAGTAGCAAAGTCACGAACTGTTCTGGATTCAGTTTTCAATGGAAATCATCCACACTAAAACGAGGCAAAGCTGCAAATAAAGACATTGTAAATTGTGGCAATTTAAAAGTAGAAAAAAATGTCACTGTGAGACGTTTGTCGGTTCACCATTAGAAAGCAATGTATGTGGCTTGTAAACATGCGACGGGATTGTCCTGTGTAACATTAATTCGACTTAGAGAAATAGCGATGCGTATGTCTTGAACATCTACACTTCAGAAAACTGTGTGTATGGTTTGTAAACATGCGACGGGTGTCGTGACTGGACCGGAGGGGCTTAGAGAATGCCCCCGGGTGAAACCGGTGTGCTTATCGAAAACAATATGTTTGGTGTTCAAAGACGAGAGATTGTTTTGTCACTGGAAGCAAAAGCTCATAGCACGGTTTCTGCTGAAAAGGGGGCGGAGACTAGCAGCCCCCTTGCACTTAAAGAGTCACACACCAAAACAGCGCGTTTCTCCTGACATGCAAAAGTGGCATGTAGCGCATGGTATCTTAAGAGATCTGAGATGTTATTTGAGCTGAAACTTCACAGACACATTATGTGGACCCCTATGATTTATTTTACATTTGTGTGAAGCTGGAAAAATATCACCCATTTAACTGCTATATACGTTAGAAAACTTCGTTGACGGTCCCTAAATTCAAACTTTATGTCAGTCTTTTAAATGGCATGCTTTTTACTGAGAAATGTGAAGAGCACGTTATGTAAGTACGAAATTATGTAAATATTGATGTGTGAGCAGGAACCTCTCCACACGCAAGCGGATTTCTTTTGCACAGGCACAGAACTGGACGCGCAACCTTAGATGCTCTCCACTCTCACGCGGAAAGTGGTTTCCTCGCACCTGGATTTCTTTTGCTCTTGCACAAAAGTGGACGTATACCCTTTGATTCCCTCGGCATAAGCAGTACTCGTCCAGTTTTTAGCGAGAGCAAAAGAAAACCGCGTGCGAGCGACGTACGGCTGCGCTACAATAATATGCTATCGACATATATTTGTATCGATATTTGTATGTAAAAAAATGCCACAGCTGGCTGGCACCAGGCCAAATCAGTCGACAGTCCACCGGGAATCGTCCCGGTTCTCCCGATGGACAGTCCGGTCCTGGGCTGGCCGTAGGGAATATTCCATAGTACCAGGGCGTAAAGGACGGTGGGAGGAGCCAAGGAGGCGGTGCAGGAGGCGGTTGCCCCTTTAAGGGCAACCAGGTGTGTGTGATCTCTGTGTTTATGTTATTTTGCTTGTGCTGTGTTAATTATCTTAGTGACTGGATTTTCATGGTTTAAAACTTAACGTGGAATCCCCAACAATGAGTGAGTAAACATTTCAAATATTTAGAAGGTTTTTTTTTAAATATACTGCAAATGTAGGTAAAGTTAATCATTTCTTATTATGTGCACCGTATCTTTTGGTTCCAAAAAGCTACCTGTTAGCTAGCTTTTAGGATCTCACAACTTTCAGTTTCACATAGTGTTGAACATTATTTTTTATCAGCAGCTGACCCAACCGCTTGTTTCTTTATTTTTCCTGTTTATTTTTTATTGTGTAGTCACATTACCCACAATGTTCAGATGCAAACTCTGCGATTTGCCTTTCCGCCAACTAGGCCTTTTTTATACACATGTTAAAAAACACCAACACAGAGTAATATTGAATACCAAGAGTCAGCCAGTGCCACACTAGAGCTCATTCAAAGGTAAGTGTTAAAAGAGACATTATATGCACAGTAATGGTTTTGATTATATTCTATCATGTCTGTAATTGTCGTTGTTAGTGTTTCTCATGATTCTGTGTTTGATTTGTTACTAACTGATAAAAATCATTTGATTTATTTTCAGATTCTTTGTGAGGATTAATCCTGAGGGGACAAAATGTGCTGCAAAAGCTAGAACTAGCCGCAAAACTGGCTCATCTTTTACAAGAAAGGTTGCAAACCATGAGTCCATGTTCATACATTTTTGCAGCGGCTCACCGAATTTGAGTGGAAACATGTAATTAAGTAAGTGCAAGCAATATTTATTAATACAATTATTGTAACATATAAAGAGGTAATTCAATTTGTGCTGAGTTACTACCAGTTTGGAACAACATGCTAAACCAAATCTACAAATGATTGGTATTGTTTTTGTTTTGATTATTTATGTTTTTTATAATACTTTTCATTTCATTTAAATATTTGCCTATATTCTATGTATTTGTGTGTGTTTGTGTAAAATTGTAAATGATTGTTTTAGTTTTTTGGTTACATGTGTTTTTGTGACTACTGTTGAATTTGCAAAGCTGCGTTGAAAATATGTTTAATGAATTGGTACGTGACAAAATTTCTGTTGATTATTTTTATATTGTTAAAAAAAATAGAATGTATTTTGTTAACATTTTGACTGATCTTTGCCATATGTCTATATATACACCCATATCTACAATTCAGTGTTATTATTCTATCTATTTTCTTTTTATTTTATTTATACTTTGCTATACACTAGCAGTGGATGTTTTATTTCAGAATGACATTCAGTTTTGTTGAATTATGTGATTTGTTTAATTGTCATATGTAATTATGGATTTTCTTGTGTTTTGTATGCATGTTTTGCTAAAGTAATAAATTACGTTTTTGAAACCTCTTGAATTTCTTTGTCTTTTTAGAAGATAATACCATTAAATAAAATTGCAGCATTTTTGATGGAGCAAAATGACTACAATATTAAATACACAGAATGTATATGTAGTATTCTACTGTGATTGTGCTGCATTACAGTAAATAACAATCACTACTCTTGCCAGTTATTAGCTGTTATTCTTGATTTACAGTAAAATACTGACAAAACTGTTGCCAGTTAGTCACCGTTAAGACTCAGTAACAGTAAAATATTGGCAACACTGTTGCCAGCTAATTACTGTGGAATTCACAGTACAGTAAGTAGCTGGCAACAGTGTTGCCAGTATTTGACTGTAGAAATGCCTGGAAAGGTCTAACAGTGTATTCATCTGCAATACCTGATAAATGTATGAAAGTTAACACATTTTTATTACTTTACTCTTTGTAAGTCGCTTTGGATAAAAGCGTCTGCTAAATGACTTAATGTAGCCTACTTTACGCCTGGTTTGCATATCAATGAGGCAATCCTGATGACATAATTAATTTGACTGTATTCAGCTGTCGATACTCCATTAAATTAGCATGTACGCCAGTGATATACTGCCTTAATTTAACTTCAGCTAACTCATTACCTCATAAGTGATTGATGTTAGCAAAAAAATATTTTCGTTTTGTCTTTTGGATAACTAGCTGTGAATTCGAAGCACATGTATCTAGTTCATCACCACTAACCTCCACACCAAGTCAAACGATACTGGAAGGGAAGGCTTGACTTCTTAGGATCTCTGAATGATGTGCCAAACAATGTGAGCTCAACACCTGTGAGTGGAGACTAGGATGAGAGGTAGTAGACGAGGCTGAATCCAGTTCACGATTCGCCAGCTCCTTAATCGCTTAACCATCCATCTTTTAACACTGAGTTTGTTCAAATACGTTAATGGTACAGGGCCCTGCTCTAAACACATGGATTTAGAATGGCATGGATTTAATATTTTATTTTCATTTAGCTAATTATTACTTTCATCTTTTGTTATGACAAATTTTACCATTACAAGAATATGTACATTCTTCATTATTTTCCAAAAAACTCTACTTAATAAAGTTACAGTACTTACTGTACTTAAAACCTCTACTTTAATTATTTTGAAATGTATAAAAAAGAAAAAAAAATTAAACCACACTGGAATGTGGTGGGAACGTTCTTTTTTTAGGTTGCAAAAAATTGCCATCGAAGATCGTTCTGTGCAAAAAATAACCATGTTATTTTTTTGGTTATTAAAAATACAACCTGAAAAAAAAACGTTCGTAGAATGTTGTTTTTTTGGTTCCCAAAAAATAGAACATTCCAGTGATTTTGGTTAACAAAAAATAACCGAAAAATAATGGGAACGTTCTGTGTTTGCTGGGCTTGTCCAATGAAATGAAAGAAGGCGGGATTGCCACTGACAGATGGGGTTGATTTCCATTTTAACTATGAATGAGCGTGATGTTAGTACGGTAGCCAAATGTTTGACAACTTTTGTAGCCTATAATAGAAATGTAAGGGCTGGTCACATGACGTGTCAAAAAACACGTGCAAAATGCTGCCTGCGTCACCCCTTTCCTCTTTCTGGCGCTGGGGAGTTTGGACTCTATTGGGGTCTGGCGTTACTATTGAAATTTAGTAAAATTACTTTGTATTAAAATACATTTGTTTAAAAGTCGTGCAGAGTGAAATTACAATTATGTGATTAATTCGTTACTCTCAAGTTGTTTCAAACCTTTATACATTTTTGGGGTTGAGAAATATATTTGGACGAATATTTGCTATCAAACAGTTCCTGGACCCCATTGACTATAGTTAAGTACAATGAAGTGCACCAACTGTCATTCTTCAAAATATCTTCTTTTGTGTTCAAATATAAAGTTGTTTTTCCTAGTATAGTTAATTGGGTCCACAAATCTTTCTCTTTGTTTATCAGAACAAATAATTTTACAGATTTTGAACAACTGTATTATGGTGAATTATCCCTTTAACTGAAATAGTTATGAAAAAAAACTATGTTGGATAACCGATAGCCTCATATAGTTGTTTTATTTTGTACATT
Source organism: Triplophysa tibetana (assembly GCA_008369825.1). Taxonomy (NCBI): domain Eukaryota; kingdom Metazoa; phylum Chordata; class Actinopteri; order Cypriniformes; family Nemacheilidae; genus Triplophysa; species Triplophysa tibetana. The sequence continues at coordinate 15,666,681 of CM017914.1, read as the reverse complement.
TGTGAATACAATAAAAACACATTAGCAAAAATCACACTAGCAACATCTAGGCAATGGTAGCCTAATATAGGGTAATACACCTGGGCTTTCACTGCAAGGATTTTCCCATAAACTGGCAAGTATAAATCATACTACAATGTAACAAATATAATAATTAATTGTGTGTTCAAATGTATTTGCACGTTACATTTTGTTCTTTTGTTTTACTGATTAAATTAGGCAATTATTTGTTGGTTTTTATTGTAATAGCTTATCTCACTGTGACAAAAAGTCACATACTAAATATCACTTGTTTTGTATTTTCGACAGCTCTCTGAAATATTCTCTTTAATTTGACCTCTACCTTCTTAGTAAAGACTGCTTTGTGCGTAAATGTTAATTCCAAACAGTAAAAAAAACATATGCATCTAAACCTTGATCAAATTGTAATAATTATAATTTTACAGCCTTGGATTTTCACCAAAAAATTGCATCAAACCCTAATACCACACAAAGTGAGAGCAGCTCTTGTTGTTACTGCAACTAGTAAAGAAATTGCGGTAGATTAGGATCAAGAGAGCTTGTTACACCATGTCGATAATCTCTCTGAAAATTGCTCTGTTTTATGTACTGTATTTAAATGCACAATGAAACAAATACGAATATATTTTAATTAGGATGGAAAACAATTTATTTAAAATGAAAACTCAAATGTATTGCAGTCACGAGAAATTTTCGTTTTCTGTTCTTTAACAGCTTTGATATTAGTACAAGAATGTTCATTTATAAATAGCGTGATTTTAAATAATTTAAGTGTAAAGTGCTCATAAAAAAAATCCACTTTGACCATTGAATAACACAACACAGATGTGCGAACATGATCAATCAAGTTATATAATACAATATAGTATTGTTTTGAATTAGAAAATATTATTTGAACCATTCTCCTGAAACCCTCAGTTCATTTCGTAATGCGGAACATTTCTTCATTTACCTTATAAGTTGCAGCAAATCCTAAACCTGAAAACTCGTGACGGTATTGGATGTATTTACCGACAATCATTTTAATTTCCAGTGAGATCAGTGATCGCACAAAAAGAAATGTGTGTTTATGAGCTGTGTTGTGTTTGTTGTTTTAAACGATCAGTCCTGTTGTGTCAGCAGTGCGGCTTTTAGTTTACACACAACAGCTAATGACCTGCAGTAGATCACATTACTTCAACTGGACTAGTCCTGTTCTGTTACCATCCACCTTGCCTGAGTCAGTTTCTCGCATATATTTCGCTGACGACACGTGAAATATCACACCGTCGGATTCAGACTGCTATTTTCCCATTAAAACCGCAAACGTAAAGATAAAATCTGGGATGCGTAAGGAAAAATTATTTACCAGACCTTTTAGCCTACCTGACTGCTTCGTCAGTCTGTAGCCTACATTTTCTCGGTTGTAGCCAGATATCCATTCTGCGGTCGTATTGCGTTGTTGAGTGTATAAGGACTCGCAGTTAATAGCTATAGGTGAGTCGCATGGATCACGCAAAGTGAAAGTAGTGTTTAGGGTAGTGTGTATGTGTAAGCCCAACCTCCTCCTTTACATAGACACTGCAGCGTTTACCTGAGATCATTACCTGTGCGAAGCGCACCTGGACGAACTCACACAAACGTGGATTTAGGGTCTTTAGTGACGATAGTTTCAATAAGCAGGAGGTGACTGAGAGATTTATTATTTTTTAAAGTGATAGGAAGTCTCTCAGCTGAATTTCGTATCTAGATTTTTTGTTTTAATGGTTGCTATGATCCGGACCTGATCCGTCACATCATGTCCAAATCGTCAGATCAGTTTGACAGCTCAGACTGCGTTTGCTCTTTCGGGATGAAGTTGACCTGGGATATAAATGACCCTAAACTCCCACAGGTAATTGCAACACCATTATATTCCTCATGTTATTCACTCTGTATATTGCGTAGACTATATGCAGTTTGTGTATACGGTGCTTTTGAATAGTAACTGGAGAATACATTTTTCCCTGATATGACAATTTAAAATGTTGTCACGTCCATTCGGACATTTTTATATTTATAGATATATTTTTAGGGATATATAAGCTTAATTACTGGCTCATGAGTACACAAAGGTGGATTTGGCTTGGACGCGGCTTGAGTGACCTTTTGTACATGTGAATAATAACGTCTTTCCTACATTCATTCGTTCGTTAGTTCGATCGGTCATTCATTTATTTATTTTTTCCCCAGGACACGAAGCAGTTTGATGCCTTCCAGGAGTGGACGGACGGATATGTGCGTTATATCTACAGCAGTGAGGATAAGAACGCACAGAGACATCTCAGCGGATGGGCCATGAGGAACACGAACAATCACAACTGTCAGATCCTGAAGAAGTCCTGTCTCGGTGTAGTTGTGTGTTCACGTAACTGCTCTCTTCCAGATGGGACCAAGCTGCAGCTGAGACCGGCCATCTGCGACAAAGCACGGCAGAAACAGCAGAGTAAGTTCTGCAATTATTTCTTAAAAGAAGCAACATCTACCAAACTAGTTTCTCATGAAACAAATCTGATAAGAAAGTACAGACATATCTTACAAAACAGGCTTGTTGGTGTGCTGGTGCCTGTGTGGCATGTAGATGCTTGTTAGACGGTTTCATCTTTAAAACTTCTGAACTTCAGTTCTAATTGTCTAATCAAGTTGGTTTTTATCACAGTATGTTCAACATTACAAGTTCTATAGTGCTTTTAATGTATTGGTATTGTCTATATCCTATTGACAGGAAAAGTAAAACCTTTTCAAGTTTTCCAAACACTAAAAGATGTATTTAAGTGTGGATGTTAAAAAGACTAGCCTGTCTGTAAAGCATGTTTTGAATATATGAAACACAGTGTGAGTCTAATAGTCTCATAGATCCCGTCCACTCTGGATCCCTGAATGATCCTGTTCTGTCAGTAGAGATTAAGTCTCTCTCACCCATGACCTTGAATTTTTGGGTCACTTAGAAAGCACTTTGAGATATGAAGCTCAAAGGCCCAGACATGGAAAAGAAAGAAACTACGAATCTATAGCTATGCTACATGTTCATCAAATGTATTTTATAATTGTGTTAATTTTTCAGAAAAGCTTTGTCCAAGTTGTAATTCGGCTCTTGAGTTGATTCCATGCCGAGGTCACAGCGGATATCCAGTTACCAATTTTTGGAGAGTAGATGGAAAGGCCATTTTTTTCCAGGTGTGTGAAATAGTTCATTAACATGTTTTCTTAAATAATAAAAAAGTTATATTTTCCCTCAGTTCAAATAACTGCTTTAGTGACTGCTTGTAAAAATATTATTTCATATGATTGAACATAATTTAAATATATATTATAATGAATTATTATCTTTATAGTGGGGTTGTAACACCTACTCCTATTATGCGAATCTTAGGTTACACTAACAAAATATTTAAGTGTCCAATCGCAGGCATGTCTCCTGATAAATAGTTTATTTTGTAACAAATTTTCAAATCATATATTTACATCATAAATACAGCTCAACTAAATTAAACTTTTATCTGTATTTGTTAACATGAGTTAATGCATTTATTAGAAAAAATAAGCATTACCTAACATGAAGCAATATTGTTTTTCCACCTTTATTACCCTTTGTTAATATGTGCATTTGTGCATAAACTAAGGTTAACAAAAATGTTTTATTAAATGCTAAAATTAACATGAAGATAAATTATATTCTAGAAGTATTGTTCATTGTTAGTTTATATTGGATTAACTTATTTTGGACTAAACTTTTTGTAAAATCTTTTTATTTTTGCTCACAGAGATTGATATTTTTCTACTTTCTAATAGAACTCTTATAGTTTGTAAAATGGTTTTGTTTTATATAAATACATTTCTAATTATACATTTAGACATCTTTAGTATTTTTAAGTACTACCGCACTGTGGCAGTACTATTGTTAGATTTTTTTAATTTTATTTGTATCATTTTATAAGGCTAAAGGGGTCCATGATCACCCCAGACCAGAGAGTAAGTCTGAAACAGAGGCAAGAAGGAGCGCAGTGAAACGAAGAATGTCTTCACCTAACTTTTCACAGAAAAGAAGACTGGCAGAGCCAGAGGTATCACACACACATATTTAATAATGCATATAGCTTATCAGAAATACACAAAATGTGGGCAGGTTAGCTGTGAAGATGTAATTAAAGAGTATGTCAAGGCAAAAATACTTATATTTCTTCTGTGTGGGAGTGATTTAGATAGAACATTAAAACAAAATGACAAAATAATGGTTGAATAGTTAAAGGGTGAGTTCACCCTCACGTTATTTTATGCCTGTATAAATCAGTTTGTTCTGATGAACACAGAGAAAGATATTTGGAAGAATGTTTTTCAGTTCCGGGACATTATTCATAGTTAGGGTTAGATTATTAAATGGTATTTATAAGTGCCCCAGAACTGTTTGTTTTCCTAAATTCTTGAAAACATATAATTTTGTTATCAACAGAACAAAAAAATCTATATTTTTTTCCTACTATGGTACTAGATGAAAATTGCTTTTTTTTATAAATTCTTTCAAATTTATAAAGGTTACAACACCTTAAGGGTGAGTAAGTAATGACAGAATTTCTATTTCTGTCCCTATAAGCCAATATACCGTATTAAGTCCCGCAAAGGGTCATTTGCAGATGAAGAAACTTTTTCTTTATCACCAGCCTGGGCGCTACCATGACATGGCCTTTCCAAATATCCATCAGCTGACTATGGAAGGCCCAGACCGCTTCAGCATCATTGCAGAGTCCAACTTCCCAATCCAGACCCAACACTACCCTCCGTTCCAGAACCCAGAGCCCTACAAATTCACTTACGACACTCACCCTGCACCACCTATGGTGGATTCTCCAGGAATGCAGAAGCCTGCCAACCATCGCCTCTATATGACTCGACCCCCTTGTGGTTATGATTTTGCAGTTCCAGGATACTTAGGCTCCAGCCCTTATACGACAGCCTTGTACAAGGACCCTGCTAGTCCACAAATGGAGAGCGAATCTAATAAATCTGGACCTAATCTAAGTGGAGTGTCTCATGGTACGAGTCCATTAGGCAGCCATGAGCGGAGCTATGCAGACACCAATGGAAAACACCACGGCTGGAAGCAGATTTTTAGCAAAGGTGCCTATGGGGAGCGAGGGGACTATGCCCAGCTCCCATCAAATGCCAATCACCACTACTACAACAGCGACTACCCATGTAGGTACACAGGACCCGCCCCTGCCACCCCAGCAGCGCTGCAGACCATTATAACCACCACAACAAAAGTTTCCTACCAGCCATGCCCTAAGCCATCTGTTGTCAAGTATGGGGAGAACATCTATGACATGAAAGGCCTGGCAAACTGTAACTCGCTCTTGGAAGAAGCCTCTCCTACCTCCTACCCTGACTTGAAGAGTCCTGAGGATTCGGGAGTGATCAAATCTGCTCTGTCGTACCAGGACACACTACCATCTAAAATTGATAGGGCTGAAAACTTTGAGGGCTATCGCTACAGCAGCTACAGCTCAAACAATTTCCCTGAACGTATGCCACATCCATTCAGGTACGACAGTGGAGAATATTAAGTGACTGATAGCCAGGTGTATTAAAACACCTGGGCAAGATGTGTTATACTGTACACGAATGTGTATTTATTTATATTCAGTGTCAGAGCTATTCAAATGTCCTTAGATGTTATTGTTGGACTTTGTGTAAACCTTTGATCAAAGTGATGATAAATCAGTGTTGAGTACATTTCCAGGAAAAATAAGTGATGTGTTTGTAGAGCCGTGATTGGTAACTATAGTCTGTTGTCTAAAAAACAATGAAAGAATAGTGTGTTAAATATGAGTGTAGGATAGAACTGCTTTATGATGTTCATTAAAAATGGCCTTGCTTGAGCAAAACTAAGGGCATTTGGAGTGTTATATTTATTACATGAAATCTGTCATATTTAAGAGGAGACTTGTAAATCATAATTCACTTTCAATACATCATTACAAAGGAGAAAATCCTAAAATCTCTCAGCATACACATACAGATCTCCCTGACAAACACACCTCTGTTGGTATAGCATGCCCTAATAGGAAGTCTAAAACATGACATGAAAGCATATAATCATGGGCTTTGTGACAAAGCTTTTAAGACATCAGGGAACTTGAAAGACACTTCTCAAACCCGCACATCCAGCAAAGAACATGCTGCTGTCAGAAGGGATCAAGGATAATCACAGCAAATTAATGAGCTGCTTTTTTTTCATAATGTTTGACAGAGATGCCTTGACAGGCTTAAGACCTCCAACAGCTCCACAAGACAGGCAGAGATACCATGACAAAATATCTGACAGCCCTAAAGTCCAGTGATAAGAAAAAAACTACGAATAGAAATATGAAAGAAAAGGTAATAAGATAGACAAGGTTTGCGGCAGTAATACCTGCTGCTGACAGCATCTCTCCTCACAGCCACTTTGTAAGAGACGAAAACACATGAATGAACGAACAGACACAGAGCTGTTGTTCACACAATTGACTTTTCAACCAGAAATTGTGACAGAGTTTGAGAATAATTGATTGAATGTTAGTATGTGCGTTTGTATTGAGAAAAAACATCTTCCTTGGAACAACATAATTATATTGTATTCTATTTTGATTTGCATTGGGAATGCTGTTTGACCTAAATACATTGACAAACCTCTCATTTTCTTTTTCCTAATTTCTCCCACCAGAAATGACAGAATATTGATAGAAAACCTGTCCAGTTAAAATAATTGCTAAAATAATATTGATATTTATTGCATATATGGAAAGGACAATGTACAGCCGGCTGGTTGGTAATCAGTGTAAACCCTGACAGGGTAATCAAGAGGATCTTTTATCACATTGAAGGGGTTAAATGCAGAAGTCACATTTCAGGTATGGGTCACCATATCTGACAAATAGGTCACTTTCTCTTTCACTTTATTCTGTGAAAACGATGGGCTGGTTCTATATTACCCGGCTTATAACACGGCTACTTGCTATGACTGTACACAAAATATTGATCAGATGTATTTTCAAATTTATACAATTTAAAAAAAATTCTATCACTTCTAAGTCAATACATAATGATCATAAGAAAACAAACAAGCAGTTTGATTTCATACAATCATTTGTAAGCAAATTGTTTGGATGGCTGGCCAATCTGAACCAAAGTATTTCACATTTATTTGTGTTTTTACTTTTTGTCAGTGGTGTTAACCAGTATGATGCTCTCCATAGAGTTTTTCCTAATCTTTAACCAATTAAGAATCACAGTGTTCTAAACGGTTTGTGATAAAGGATGAACAAAGTGATCCAATATTGACTGATCCAATCACTGTGGAGATAAATACTACACTGTAGACCAAGTATACAGCTGTTTATTAAAAGCTTGTCTGAATTGTCTTAATTTTGAATTATATTTAATTCTGTCTCATTTTACTATTTCCATGGTATTCTCTTTCCATTTGATTTAGACATAAAATAGGGTACAGTTTAGCATTCCCAGCTGACCTGCAAGTAACATTTTAGTTAGTCAGCTATAGCATTTGGTAATTGATTATTTGAAACCTAATATCCGGTGAATGACTAATGTTGTTCCATATCTCTGTCACCCCTATATTTCTGCTGAATCCCTCATAAGCTGGTAACCTCAAACAACTTTTTTGGAGCACTTCAAAGACTTAGTGGGTTTTGCATAGCCCTACTGTAAATGCAGCAGCCCCATATTCATATTTGTTTTAAAAAATCTAGGATAAATATTTAAAATGTTCCATGTTTAAAGGAGCTTTCCTTAAATAATTGAATTGTTCTTTATCTTTTTGTGAATTAAAATGTCTTAGTATCTCATTGATATCAGAAAAAAAGGTGGGCTATAAATTGTCTTTCAGAGATTGATTCCATATCATTCCAATTTGCCACAAAATCTTGCCATAAGTCACAAAAAGGCGTCATGCATTCCAAATTGAATGTTTGTATCTCTGGACTGTTTGAAGCATTATCAGTGGAGACCGCAGGTGCTGTGTGCTATGACAGTCTGAGTAATGACCTCTTACAGTCTCCATTGTTTCTTATTTTTAGCCATTAAGGTTTCATGGTCCTCATACTCTCCAGCTGCAGCCTAGTGCTCGATCCCTGAGAGCATGCATCAGTTCTTTTTGTTCTCAATGTCTCAACCTCTCCTTCTCATCAGACAAAAGGCTTGAGTGCTACTACATGCTGTTAAGGCCTTTCAAAGTGCACCTATGTCTCTTTGACCCTGTAAAGTGAGATTTAAAAGTTTCAGGGGAAAGCTATGTTTGTGTCATTAAAAGAAACATGCTTAATGTACTGATATTACATTTTAATAAACATCATACTGTTTAAATTAATTAATATATAAGCAGCAAAATGTAAACTTTGGTATGTGTAACCTGTAAATATATATATATAAAAAAAAATCTTTAAAAATACAGTAGGGTTTCAGCCCTACGGACTCAATCCCCCAAAATAGGCTATCTCGTGAGCATCTGCGAAATGCAAAAATGCAGGACTATATGTAGTTGGTCAGTCGTTAAAAGTTCTTATACATTTTAAGTGTTTCTAGTCCCCATTGCAATGCTTTTTTTAGATCATATACATTAAATCACATACCAGATGTACTGAATTTCATGTTATCTACATCCATACTGAATATAATACCGGAAGGTTTGAAGCGTTTACATGTTCCTCATTAAAAAAATCATCAAGATCAGAACAAGACTGAAAACTGCACAATTTCCGCTTAGCTGCAGTAATTTTGTTGACAACACAAACTGTACGATTATTTAAATCTTCACGCTTACCAAACAGAACACTTATTTACCTTGAAAATACTCTTGATGTATTGTGAGTGTAACTGAATCCATCATTTGGAAGATCACATGATTTGGACAAACAGGACGTGTGACATTTCTTACAACTGTATATCTGATCATACACAGTTTCAGAGGAAGCTGTCTCTCTGATGGATAAAGTTGTTTTGTCCTTTGCCATGAACCGTAGATGGAATGCTTGCCAGCGGAATGTAAGCCCAAAGAAACTGTTTAATTGCTAAGACAGGCTGCATAACAACAGGTTATTCTTTATTCCATAGTACTAGATATCAGTGACTGATGATTGCTGGAATGTGTGTGACTGCAGGACAAGAAGTAGGTAACATAAATCAAGTGTAACAGATGCAAAGGTCACTGAAAGTTATGTCTGTATGACTGAGGATCTTTAAGACATTCAAGTCACACTTTTAAGGTATACTGTCTTCATCACCAATTATAGTGCTGCTCTTTACAGACTAAACGTACATAACATATATTATACAAATTATATATTTAAATAATTATATATAAATAAATATATATTATTTGAGATCTTGTTTTATATAATAATCATCAGCAGGAAAATAGATGTAATGTTGGAGCACTTCTGCTAGTATTTTAATATCATAAATGAATGTCAAGCAGCTTGCTGACCCCCCATAGATTTGCATGGATCATGGTGCATGTGTTTCCATTTTAAGAATATATCTAAACTACGTCATATGCTGCCACTGTCAGATGCAGAGAAGTTAATTCATGCATTCGTGACATCAAGACTAGATTACTGTAATGCACAGATAGGTGGTTTCCCTGCAGGCATATTACAAAAACTCCATATGGTCAAAAACACGGCAGCTCGAGATCTTACACGTACAGAAAAGTATGAGCATATAAGCCGGTTTTGTCAACCTTGCACTGGTTACCTATAAAGCATCCCATTAACTCTTAGATATTGCTTAGAACCTATAAAGCCCTACATGGTTTAGCTCCGCAGTATTTGAGCAAACTTCTAATGTATTACAGTCCTTCACATGCATTACGCTCTTAGGCATCATGTCAGTTGGTAATACCTAGAATTTCAAAATCAAGTTCAGGTGGTAGATCCTTTTCCTATCTACCGCATACATTTTGGAATAGTCTTCCCTGCACTGTCCCGGAGGCAGACACACTCTTTCAGTTTAAATCTACACTAAAGACGCATCTTTTTAATCTTGCATACACTACACTTCCATAATATAAATCCTCAGAGGGTTTAGGCTGAATTATTTAGATCAACCCGAACCAGGAACACTTCCAACAACAACTGATGTACTTGTTGCATCAAAGAGTGCAGAACAGTACTCTACTCTCAGCAAGTCTTGTCTCATTGTTCCAAGGTTACCTCAGGATGCAGTTCATGCCTAGAACTGATGCCAGTGCGGAAAATGGGAAGCGGTGACCTGACAAGAGCTGAGATGATAGAACTGGATAAAGGACGCGCCGACCTGACACGACTTCACTACAAAATTTCAAATGCAATTAGATTCTTAATGATAATCTTAAATCTATAATTTACCTTTTTAATACGTTTCTTTTTTATGCCTTGTCGTGCAAGCACTTTTGAGCTTGTGCAGAGAAAGCAGACTTTGCTAGATGGGAACTGGAATCCCCTGGTTGGGCCTGGTTTCTCCTGAGTTTTTTTTTCTCGATTGGAGTTTTGGGTTCTTCGCCACCATTTGCATACTCTTTTGCAGTATTTGGCTAGCTGTGGAGGCTGCTTTAGAATTCAGACGTTTTACATAATTTATATTGCACATAGAAATTCATAGACTGTTTAATATTTGACGTGTTTCTCTCTCCTTTATCTTAAATGTGTGCTTTCACTCTGAGTGCTTGCATGTCTGTCAGTGTGTGTGTCTATGTTGATGTGTGTAAATATGTGTGCATATTGTTTGTGTTTAGCGTTTGTATGTGGGTGTGTCTGTCTTCTGTGTTTTCACCTTTTTCTTGTTTTTACAGGTGTTTGACTTTAGTTGTTTTGCTTATAGTCAATATGTCTCATGTACATCTGCTTTGTAACAATGGAAATTGAAAAAAGCGGCATATTAATAGAGTTGAGTTGAGTTGAGTTGCTAAAATTTGAATAAAACCGTTATTTTTGGTGAACTATTTCTAAATGGATTGTGAGGACATTTTAGCACTATGGTCAGCCTTTTGTTAGTGTCCAATCATAGTCCAATATATGTGCAGATAGATGTACACAAGAGGTACAGACGTAACTTTTAAATCACAATTAATGTTTTTAATTTATATCAGATTGGACAAAACCAATGAGTTGTGAGGACAAAACAAAGGGATACATCTGAAGAGGATTATTTAGGATAGTAATCTCCTCATGCTGCATTATTTTTTTATGCTTTTGGTCGACACTTTTATCCAAAGCAACTTACATAATACTAAGCATTTATTTCTGATAATGTGCTATCCCTGGGAACAAACCCAAGACCTAGACAATGCTAGCACCATGCTTGAACCACTGAGCTACAGGAAATCAATGATAATATCTGCAAAACAATAATAAATGACTTAAATTTACACTTCTGTTTGTAACCTTGCACTCACAATTGCACACATAAGAAAAAAACACGAAAGCACGCACTCACGCTCATATGCACTATTAACATATACAGCATGATTCTGTTTCGCAGAGCTGTCAATTAAACATGCCCATTTTGTAAAAAAAAGGGTAAATTCCAGCATAAACACATGTGCAGATCTCTCTCTCTTTATCCCCTGACTGATATACATTATAGCACCTGCCAAGAAGATTCCTCTATACCCCACCAGGGGTCTGTCTGACAGAACTGCTAACAAGGTCACACTTCTGAGTAATCTCAAAGCATTTACATAAATGAAACCTTTTACTAAGAATAACCCGTATTATCTCTGAAGGACATACACAGGAACCTCGGCAAGAGTAGCCAAAGTCAGTGTAAATACTGGCTGAAGTGCAACTGGGTATGTAAACAATACCCTCAGTTCCAAATGACTAAACTAATCCCTAATCCCCACCAATGTTTCAGATTCTGTATTTACCAAATGGACCTGACGCCCCCACTCATAAATATATCTACACTCTTCCCTGATGTCATTTCAAATAGAAAAGTGTGTAGGTTTTGAAACAACAATGATGGGCAAAATAGTTCCTTCGGTCATTATGCCCATGAGACACGTTCCTTTGGAAGCTACATGTTTTTCTAGTTTTACTGACTCGTTATTCTGAGCTGTTTCTAATCAGCTTTTAAAAGAACATAATGGTTACACAAACCATTGGAAAATTATAAAACTAGATTGAATAAATCTAAAAAATAGATTAAATGCATTTTGAAGAGGGCGTGGAGTAATGCCCATCCGTATCTGAGCATCGGTTTTATGTTTTATACATGTAGTCATCAGTACTTGAATGCATTTGACCACATACAATTTAATTACTGTGGAAGTGAGTCATAAATCAACACAGCGGGACACAATGAAGTATATTTATCCCATCAGTCATTCCAAAGTGACAAAGTTTGAGCAGGTTTTGACAGCTAAAACTCTCACACTTTTTTTTAGAAAAGTAAACTTTGTACACACCTACATAACTGACTTTCAGTGAACCAGAAACACTTCCTCACTGACAATAGCTGCAGTATAGAAGAAAACACGGCAATATAATAGTACATTGGCATATGCTTTTGTCATTACAGATTAAATTATGTTCATAAGGAGGGTGTAAAAATGTTGTGACCCATGTAAAACCCACCCATTGATAAACTGTATTTAAATATTTGAACAAAAGCAGGTACTCCATAATGCTTTTGGGTGTTTTTTCGGAGTTGTGAAGACTGAAATCGAATCAATGATCTGTCCTGTCCTGGGGCTTGTTAAACTCTAAAAAAAGGGCACAATATACTGTATTAACAAGAAGGAATTTTCCGTTTTTACTTTTACAGTTGTTTTACCTGTATTCTACACAGGCCCTGAGAAAATCAGTTGTGTTTCAGATGCACTTTTACTGGCAAACTTCTGCCTAGGTGCCCTTGGCCCTACAACGGTTTAACGCATTTGAAACTGTGTCCTTTGATATTTATATGAAGAGTTTACAGTATCTACACTGTCATGTCACACAATCACCTGCACAGGGTGAACATCACTCACCACAACACAGATGTGTTTAGGTGCTGTGATAACAGAGGACTTTAAAAGACTTCGTGCTTCATTAGAAAAATAATAATAATGAAAAATAAATTACAGATACTGCAGCAAATGTATTGGCAAAGTATTTTTCTACCATATGTATTCTTCTCATTTAGCCAATGAACATAAACTTTACTGCATGAACTTATAACATGCTGGATAGCAGAACACCAATAACAGAAATGTTACTGATGTCCAGTCACACGGACATTCTCATGTGATCTTTAAACATCTTATAGTAACTGTCACGCTCAAATCTTTATTTCTTCTTAAATGATTTAGTTTCGGGGTTTTTGTGATATTAACATATTTTAATGACAGGATATTTATTGAATTTATTTATCTAAATATACAAAAAAGTATTTACCTATACAACATTAGAACCATATTATTTTATCTAAAGTTTTTGTGTCAATACTGTTTGCCAGTAATGTGGGGTAAAAGCCACCCCCATCGCCACATTAAATATTTATAAATATATATAAACAAAATTAACCACTTATCATTTTTTTCACACATAATCTGTGGCTCCAGAAATGTGTAATACAAACATTTATTTTTTCTGCAATCTTACATTATGGGTGTAGTGGAAAGCTACTTTTTTATTACCAACGTGTTTTCATTCTACATTCATAAATTCTCGATGATATGTATGTCAAGTAAATATTTTATCTATCATGCTTTCTCTGACTTGTAAATATACACATACACAATGTAACTTTAGACTTTTACATATGTGATGTTATAGGCTAACCATTAAACCTGACTTACTTCACTCTGCACTCTGTAACTTTAAAGCATTTCAGCACTCTGCCTCTTTCACAGTGATTTCTTGTGCACGACCCCTGCAGGAACTGAACCTTACCAAATCAGCAGGTTACAGACATGGCTTTGGTAAAATGAGAAGCCAAGCAGGTGTGTGTCATGGCACATCTCAAACGCTTCCTTGTACCTCAAGGTTCATCTTTTATAGTTTTTTTTTTCCTCACTGCTCTTGTCATTCTTTAAGCTGAATCTATAGTAACTTCATGGTTCAGGGAGAGAGCAAAGTACATAAGCCTTGTTTTGTCTGGGAACGAAGACGTAGTGCAAGAGAATTTAACGACCCATACTTCACTCACCTTTGCTTGACGGGCACCGTTTCTTTCTCATGAGTGGTTGCCATTTATGCAAAACTTCTATTTTAATGATTTTACCTAAAAGTAGTGCAAATCTCAAATATTATTTACCATTATGCTAAAGTTATAACAGTTCCCTCAAGAGTGGTCCTGTTTATAAAATGTGCCACACTGATGCCAAAAAGGCTCTTACAGCATCTTACAGTAGCCTGACTACTGGTCAAGCAGATTGTAAAGATAGCCACCAATCATGAAATGCACATACTGTAGGAAGTCCTTTTTGTCAAATTGTCGTGAACCTTGTAAAGTTGGTTTAAAAACGGCTCAGATTGAACTGGTGGCATACATTGTTACCCATATTTTGTCAGGGAAACCGTCAATGAGAAAATAAGAGAGAATGCTTTTTTGTTACCTTAATCATTCAAGATGTAAAATGTCAAATTTTGAGCCTCAGATCAAAACATACATGTTCACACAGGAGAAGCTGTAATGCTTCCCAGTAATGTTAAATTTAATCCTGTGAAGGTGCTGAAAGAAGCTTTGAGTGAGGAGTCTGTGTGTCCCAGACACAGAGACAGCATGTGTTTGAATATAGATCTGTGAACTTCTTCAGGCAGAGGAACAACTGATGCGCTAAAGAGGCGCCAGTCCTGGCAAAGGCTTGTAAAATCTAGGATATGACAGCGTTGTAAGTAATCCCTTTTTCAGCAGTGGTTATGATCTCATCCAGTAATGCAAAAACACTATTCTGATGAGCTGGAAACAATAAGATCCTTCTGCACACTGTAAATAGTACATTATATTCACTGTAAAATAAGCATGGAAAAAGATTACATCCTCTATTATTAATTAGAGGGGTCATATGGTGCAAACACGTGTTTTCCGGAACAAAATATGTATTCTATTTAAAAACTAATGCTCACCCAGACCTGCCTGAAACGCCTTGTGTGACCACATCCCCACAAATCCACGTCAGTTCGTGGTACGAATTATCTATGTACGCCCAAATGTATACGCAAGCAAGGTGGGCACACTGGTCAGCAGAATTGATTATGAACCTGATGTTCCAAATATAGTAAGAGGCGTTACATTTCCGTCTCACTCTTGCAGTATTCGACCAATCACTACGCACTGTTTAATTGGCCAATCATGGCACACCCGCTTTTCAGAGAGATGAGCTTAAAAAAACAATTTGCGCGTTTCAAACAGGGGGCGAGGAGATACAGACATGCACAGTTTGTGGAAAATACAGTGTTTTTAAACCTTAAATTGTGTATACATATTGCAGTACATCTAAAACAAAAGATACTATTCATTTTAGTTGTCATACGACCGCTTTGAATAGGCCTATAGCTGGGTGTTGCAATGAAGAATCTGTGTGTAGCTTTGTGCAGTATTTAGTTCAACATGCAACAATTATCAATACTTGAGGCAGGTAGAATACAATCACAGGTGATGTAAAGTATTTTAAGGGTTTATGTTAAGGATATTGTACATTCAAAGGGTTGTTATCACAGAGTACATAACCCAGACAGGGGTTTATTATGCAAAAACACCAGGCTGGATGTACACTGTCCCGCTTATGTCAAAGCTACAGTATTTGTTACAAAACGTAATAATTGGAAAAATCCCTTCCTATCAGCTTTAAACCAAGCAAATTAACCATACTAATTGAGTTATGTTTCTATTAAATTGATTATATTAAGAAAATTATTTGGAAAGTAAAAATGACTCGCAGTACTCGGATCAAGTTTTGGCAGTTCATATCTGGTAATCCGAGCCAGAGAGTCGTCTCCATTGACTCCATTGGAACAGTTTCGTTCACAGCAATGGCGTTCAGGGAGCCTCTCAATAGTTCCTGAAAGTTACTAGTAATGAATGGAGATACAGCAAAACAGACAGATTCTGACAAACTTTTCACCTATCAAAGTCAATTAATGAATACAAAAATGAAAGAAATACGATTTTAAAAAGAAAACATAACTTCCTGGAACTATCTGATGGCTCTATGAATCACGTGACACGCGAATCACTTCGGTTGTCGTGACTCTCTCTCTCAAGGGCTCTGTTGGTAATGACAGACTGACCAATCAGAATCAAGTGCAATTTAAGAGTTGTGTAATAATTTGTGATGACTAACACCTGACATTAGTTTTAGTGGCAAATTTGGGCATACAGTATTTGAAAATTTGTAGATTTTAGTGTGGGTCACAAGATATTTCAAGGTTTAACTTTTGTATTTGTAGTTAATTAAGCGTGATGATTGCAACGTATACATTACCAGTTACAAGTATAGCACATTGTTCGGAACTGCTTACCTTATTGCTACCTTGGAAAATACCTAGTATCTGATTGAAGTTTTTTGATCACACGGCTTTCTTAACGGACATTTGGAGATCTGCGGGTGAATTCAGAGATCGAAAAAGATATAAAATCAAGGGATGGAGCCAATTAACATTCTTCTAAAAAAGACAATTCTTTCAAATATGTAAACTATAAAGATGTTCGGCCACACTGACAGAGTGGTCTTTTTAACTCTCTTTGCTGGATTGCACAATGCCGATTCTGACATGCTTTAGCGCCGGTAGATTAATCATTCTTAGTTACGAGCACTGTCTTGGTTCTAACGCTTGTCATCGACATCTTAAACAAGAGAGAAAAAACTGGCTGCACTCCAGACAGACAGCAAGCCGACCTGAAAATTGTCCCTAAACATCCCACCAGTCTCTTTGTAACCCAATCCGAGATGAGTAGATAGAGCACAATGCTTAAAACATCTGTTAGGGCTGTACAATGCAAAATGAAATGCATAGATTCGCAAAGTTGAGCAAAATGGCTGCAATCACTTTTTTGGCTTTTCTGGTTTATGTGCTTGGACTTTGTATACAGAAACATTCTTTACAATCTCCAGACATCACTGATTCACAAAACATGCTCTCTTGTTTAGATGATATGTAAGGCCTGATACTTTATCAAAGCTACCTGCATGAACAGGAGTTTTCTTGGCTGCGTATTGGCATGAGGCCCGAAAGCCCCAGTAATGTCTTATGTCTACGTGCAGATTGGAGATCTTTAGTGTGAACTGGCAGTGTTTCTTGGCCCCGGCGGGAAGATTAAAGACATTGCAGTGAGTCTAACCTGAACAGTTCGGCATCATCGGCTCCTGCGTTCAAAGTAAACATTTGGGTGCATATCGCTTCACGCACATACCCTTCAGCATGTGTCATGAGCGCGGGAGTGAGCATCGGCTGAGATAAACTGCTTCACAAGTGCATGAAGAAACAACTGCTGATCTCTAGATAGCAACCAATAATGTTATTTTTGTATTTTTGATAATAGATCAGTAAATTGGGTTACGCATACCGTGGAAATAAAGGAAGCTAGCCACGCATATGTAAACTTGATTAAGATATGAGCATGTTAATAAAACACTGTGAAACATTTTTTGCGGCACTAGAATAGAATAATAAATGTCCAAGTTTATAGGTGTTTGGAATTGATTAATCAGTCCAGTTTAACAAGTGGAAGTGGATTGAATAAGATCTGGATGAACGCAAAACTGCCAAACGCCCCAAAAGTCATATTTCTGTTCTTCAATAATCCCCATCCTCTCTAATGTAAATAAAAAAAGGTTTCCTGTGGTGCTTCCGTTGGTAGCACAAAGGTCACATTCAATGCAAAGGCATCTTTAACCATCACAATGTTTTCTGTTTTAAAATAAGGCAAAAGACCTATAGGCTTTAAAGTAGCTTTCCTTCAGATGCCTTTAAAGTAGCTTTCCTTCAGATGCCTTTAAAGTAGCTTTCAAAAAAATGCTTCACAAACGAAGACTGATATCCAAAATATGTTTTATCTTCACTGATGATTGAACATTTAATTATATAAAAACAACAACTTAGCCTAGCTGAATAGCTTAAAATCCATATAGCACTGTTAGTTCATACTGCTGTTAAGATTTGGTCTAAGACGACTCTTGCGCACCAACAACGATGGTGTATTGACAGTGTAATTCTGTCCATTGCATGATTTTGTTATTATGCAGGTTACTGCCCCCATGAATTAAGAGGGAGTGCCGCAAAGGCTGTGTTTTGAGCCCATACACTTGCCTTAAAGTTCACCCGAGCTCTCCACAGGCACAATGGTTCAAATACAGAGGTGACCCCGGCTTTTGTCCTACTAATGTGCCATTTACCTGGGCTGTTTTTGCTTACAAATGTATCTTCATCTTTAATAGAGTGGTGGATTGCCCACGGAAAACTGGTGATTAAGCAATTGATCACTACGGTACTCTGATCAGGGAGTTGGAGACATCGGATTGAGTTTAGCCGTTTATTTCACTATTGACCATATATACATTTGAGGTAGGCAGACAAGTTTGTATATAAAAGTAGTTTTTGAAATAAATAAAAGTCAATATCTTAATAGGATAAATGAGATCACAACTGAAATGACATATACAATAAACAACATGTGATTTATTTAAATACACAATCTTAACCAAGGCTTGTCCATTCTACTCATAACAAGTTACCTAGCGCTTTGCAATATAAAATTTGAAATCTGACTTGCATGGCAATATAGAACATTCACACAGACAGTAATAATGCTAATTAATGACAAGTATCAGAGCATCAAGAACATTAAATAACTAGACACATTTGTTTAGCACGAGCCACGATGTTAGCCGGCTAATATGCTATAGGTGCAAGTGTAGACATAATCGTTATCTCGTAACCAACATCATTATTCAGACAGATTGCGATCACTCTACACAAGCTGTGCCATTGATAGCTAACATAAATGTAAACTTACTGTATTATAAACTTTATTAGCGCATTAAAACGGAACTAGCGGTGCTGACGGACATCCGCGTTTGCGTCTGCTTAACTATGAAAACGCCGCTGCGCTAAATCCAAATGCACTAGAAACACTGCATGACGTAAATTACGTACCTCGTAACCGTCAGCGTCACACTGATAAAAAACACAATATACTTAAAGGGGAAGCAGGAAATTCACAACAGCCGCCCCCACATTTGAGCAGCAAATGGGTAAACCAGTGAATTCTTAAATGTCTTCAGGACCCCCTTTCAAAACAGGCAATTATCTTAGACGAGCCGCTGGTCGGAGGTAGGTTCTACCCCCAATCATGACCTCAACGGTCCTTACACGTCCATCACTGCCTGGCAATGTCTTGCAAACTTTGCCTATGGACCACTGAGCCCTAGGGAGTTGTGGATCCACAAGCAGCACATCTGAGTCCACTTTCTGTCTGAACTCCTTTGTCATTTTTGTCTTGCCTGGAGAGTAGTCAAATAGTTTCTGGTGAAATGTGTCAAGAATTGGTCGATTATATGCTGACACCTCCGCCTCCCCATTTCTCCTGAGGCATATGCTACTTGGGGGAGTGAAGCGTCCCGCCGCCCCATAAGGAGAAGGTTTGGAGTGATTGGGTCAATGTCTGCAATGTCTGTGGAGACAAATCCTAGCGGCTTTACATTAAGGATTTCCTCCACTTCCACCAGGACGGTCGACAGAATGTCCTCTGTAACAGATTGGTTATTGATGGCTACTTGCAAGGCATTCTTTATCGAGCGGACTTCAAGTTCCCAGAGTCCTCCAAAATGTGGAGCACTTGGTAGATTGAACTTAAATTTAATTTGGTAGTCTGCAAGACGATTCTTTAGTCCTGACTCCATGTTTAAAAAGGCTTCCTGTAGCTCTCTTTCTGCCCCGCAAAAGGCAGTGCCACAATCCGAACGGATCTCATTAGGACGACCTCTCCTGGCAACGAACCGGCAGAGTGCAACAAGGAAGGCTGTAGAAAAGTTCATTAAGGAAGGAGACGGGAACCGGCAGACATTTAAATAAAGTTTTAATGTAAACAATAACAGCCGGTGGCCCCTCACGGCCGACCGCCGGCAAACAAAACAAAACACGGATGTAAATAAACAGCCGGCCGTCCCTCACAGACGACGGCCGGCGAATAAAACATAAAAACAAATACAAACATGTCCGGGCCCGGTCCTCTCTCATCAACGGTCCGGTCGCTCGTTCTCTTATATGCTCCCAATCTCCTACGTGATACGAGACCGGTGCGCGCACAACTGCCGCTAATTAACAATTACTCACCGGCCTCGAACCACGGTCTCGCCCCGCCTACTCCACTACGAAGGCGTCTACATCCATTGAATTGAGGAGCTCAATGTGAACTGCCCTAGTTGTTAGACATTTGAGGATCAGACCCCAGCGCTTCTCGTTCCGTCTCCCTAATTTGACCATGTAGGGGCCAAAGCAGTCAACGCCTGTTGAGTAGAAGGGTGGACAGAGCAGTCTGAAGCGTTCCGGCGGCAAGTCTGCCATCTGAGGAACCTTTGGCTGAGCTCGCCATCGCTGGCATGAGAGACAGCTGTGTTGATTGTGTTTGACGGCTTGACGTCCTCTGAGAATCCAGTACTGTCTCCTCATCTTGGCATAGACTCTTGCAACTCCTGGGTGAAGCAGGCACTCATCAAATTATTTGATGAGGAGCTTGGTAAGTGCGCTTTTGCGGTCCATCACTATAAGGTGAATTTGCTCTGGATCAAAGTTCTCTAACCTCCTTAAACGCCCCCCAACCCGTATCACCTTGATCTATGGGTCCCACTCTGGAGCAAGATTGGCCAATCGGCTGTGCATAGGAATTGATTTCTGAGCCTGAAGGCCAGCTACCTTCACTGGAAGTCTCTCAGCTTGACAGCCTTAACAGAAGAGCTTCTGCGTCTCTGTGTGTCATGGTTTCGCAGTCCGATGAGGCCGTCCCTTGCCTGTTCTGACAAATTTACTCCACTAGCTCACGCCAGTTTTTGAATTGTGTAACATCAGGAAGGTTGGGCTTGGCTTCAACTGTCATCACCGAGTAGCAGGATGGGCCTTTTATTTCGGAGTTGGCATGTGAATGAGCTTCAGGTTTCTTAGGCCAGTACTCTGAACTCTGCTTCAAGAATGGAGGACTCTGACTCCATCGGCTGGGCTTGGTCATACTTAGGAGTGTGGTACCTCTCGTGATGTCGTCAGCTGGATTATCCTTCGTATTAACATATCTACATGCTTTGTGTTCTGTTAAGTCTTGCATCACGAACACCTTGTATCGGCAGGAGTCTGACTGAATCCACTCCAGCACAGTCATGGAATCAGTCCACAGGGTCGTTTGTTGGATGGTAAGTGTCAACTCATTTTTCACTAGCTTGGCCAGCTGTGGCCTGGCTAGCGCAGTGCATAGCTCCAGGCGCAGTATAGACTGCTGTCTCTTCGGGGCGACCCGTGATCTGGCCATTATGAAGGAAATGTGCACACCACTGCTAGTTTGAACTGCTAAACATGCCACTGCCCCATACGCCTTTTCAGAGGCATCACAGAACACATGGAGGGTATGGAGTTCTTCTACTCCAGTGGTGGAGGCTGCTTTGTAACAGCGAGGGATGGAAACAACACTGAGATGAGTAAGCTCTCTTTCCCACTCAATTCAAGCGCCTGAAGGGTTGTCGGTAGATTGGGGTCATCCCAGTCTCTCCGTTTAGCCCACAACTGTTGGATAATCACCTTTGTCCTGGTAGTGAATGGCAGGATGAATTTTAGTGGATCGTACTGGCAGGCCAATACCTGGTAGGCAGCTCTCATAGTCAGTGCTGTGTGCTCGATGGGCCGGTAATGATAGCTGAGGGTATCAACAGTACAGTTCCACATGAGGCCTAATGCAGGCTCCATAGGGTCGACACGGCTGTGCATTAAACACTGCTCTGTGGCAGACAACTGTGCCTCAGTCGGAAGATGAGCCACCACAGCTGAATGACTGCTAGCCCACTGTCTGAGATCAAAGCCGCCTTCTGCCAACATGCTACGCAACTGGTTTTAGGCTTGCTTGGCTTCAGGGACTGTAGGGAAACTTGTGAGGCAGTTATCCACATAGACGCCTTGATTTACAATCCGTTGCAGACCTGGATATTTGTCCTCTGCGCTGTGGGCATGGTGTTGCAGAGCGAAGATGGCACAGCATGGACTACAGGTTGTGCCAAAGGGCAGAACCTGCCACTCGTACACGTCCGGAGGGTTTTCACTCTGCAGATCTCTCCAGATCAAAAGGAGGAAGGGCCTGTCCCTCGGCAGCAGACGGATCTGGTGGAACATGCCCTTCATATCTGCGCTTACCGCCACAGGATGCTGCCTAAATTTAATGAGCACTCCTCAACTCAACTCAACTCAACTTTATTTATATAGCGCTTTTTACAATTTTCATTGTTACAAAGCAGCTGTACATGAGACACATTGAATACAAGTAAAAAAACTAAAGGCATATACCTGTAAAAACAAGACAAAGGTGAAAACAACAAAGACAGACATACAAATGCTCCACACACACAATATGCAAACATACATACACACACACACATTGACATAGACGCACACACACACAGTGAAAGCACACATTGGCGATAAAGGAGAAAGAACCACAGGTCAAATATTAAACGGACTATAAATTCTTATATGCAATATTAATTATGTCTAATTTCTGAATTTCTGAACTCCTAACAGTGAAGGTCCAAGTATAGGACCTGGGAGGAGCTGATTGATCAGGGCCAGGAAAGAACAGTTTTACACTAGTCGTGGCTTATCATTATGGCTCACCAGATGATGGGGAAGGTACCAGGACTCTTTTGACTGTGCTCCATCCATCTTGTTGAGTTTTAACACAGCGCCTTATCAATGAGTTTAGCAATCTCTCCGGAATAAATCGAGGTCGGATTGCGCCGAACCCTTAAGTACTGGTGCACCTAGCTTCCACAGAAGAGGGGTTGCATAACGCACTTCTTCCTTAACCATAACTTGCTGAATTCGAGTCTCCAGTAGATGCATTGCCTCTTTGTCTTGCTTAGACCTGACAACAAGTTTCTCGTTGCGAAAGGGCAACACATCCAGTTGCCATAACCTTTCCACGTGCCTGAAGAGAAGGAAGCTCCCAAGAACCATCCTGGGAGCTTCAAGGCACCATTTCACAGTTTATATTTGCTATTCTCAATATTTTAATAAGCAAAATACTAAAACCAAATACAAAGCAAACAGTTTATTGATAAACAACAACAACTTACATTTAATAGATATTTACAGAACAGTCAATATTGTACAATTCTAAATTAAAGAAATCAAATGTATAATTAATATTGTTTTGGTGATATTGTTATTAATGAAAGTTTTCGTCTTAACAAAACTAACCATATAATTTGCCATAAATTTAAATATAAATACAATTATAGTAATATTATGTACAAAAGTTAAAAAGTCCAGCAAAAAAGAAGTGACTCACAGCAAAGCCTATACCAATGGTGAAGTTGTAATTTGCCAAAAAGCAAATCCTTGTGAGCACTTCTCTCCAAATGGGTTCCTTACCAGGTGGTGTGAGGATATATAGGCAAAGTCAAAATTATTTCTATATTGCATTTCACAATTTTGTATTGCTCAAGTAGATATGCATTTATGGCAAAAAGAGAACATGAGCTTCGGCTGTTGGCCTTAGATGTCAATGGGAGTGCAAGGATGAAACCACCCGCGTTTTGCCACTTACCGCATGTTTTCACTTGAAAATGAACTGGACAAACGCGCCTGCCGCGTACCGGCTGAATGCCCCTTTCAGGGTGGGCTGAGGCATGGTCTGTCTGTTGGCTTTGGGTGTCCCTGGGAATAAGACATGGAGACCAAAAGAGGGATTTAAATAAAGTCTCATAAATAGGCATGCCTTAAAACGTAACGTTACTGTTGTGAATTCCCTGCTTCCCCTTTAACTATATTGTGTTTTTTTATCAGTTTGACACTTGGGGTTACGAGGTACGTTATTTACATCATGCAGTGTTTCTAGTGCAGGCGGATTTAGCGCAGCTGCGCAGACGCAGATGTACGTCAGCAGACTAGCGCTCGTTCCGTTTAACTGTGCTTATAAAGTTTATAATACAGTAAGTTTACATTTATGTTTGCTAACAATGGCACAGTTTGTGTAGAGTAATTGCAATCTGTCGGAATAATGATGTTGATTACAAGATAACGTTTATGTCTACACTTGCCCCTACAGCAAATAAGCTGATCAGAGTACCGTAGTAATCAATACTTTTTTTCCGCGGACAATGCACCACAAATGGTCCTTCGAGCCGGATTTGTTGACCACTACAGTGATGTCATAGGAAGAGCGATCAACCTCAGACCCTCATGCTGAGTCATCAGAGAGACAGCCGCGGCATCGTTGCACACCCAAGCATCTGGAGGACTATCTCCTCAGTCACAGCCACCACCTGCCGACACTCTCCTCCCAGCCTACATTAGAGGTGACAGCGGAGCAGAGAGGTGCCGAAGCCGCGATGGACACGACTAACCACTCACGAACACCCTCCAGACAGAGTGAGCGACCAGCTACAAGTGCCACAGAGTTACTGAGCATGAGTTCGCTGAAGGACCTGTTGCATTCCATGTCTGACGAGGAAAGGGAAGAAGCTGATAATATGGCCACACTCCAAAGTTAACTCAAACAGTTTGAACAACGTCAGCGTAGGCGTCAGGAGCTGATGGAACATATCACATCCTTCCTAAGGGAAGAAGGGGAGGAAGAGGAGCAAAGAGTGAAGCCTCCCCCATTAATTAGTCATTCTTCGTCTTCATAACCCTCATCTGAAATGCACTTACTGAGAGTCCTGTGATTGCCACGAAGGCAAATGTGAGCAAACTTACTGTAGAAGCAGAGCTGGTTGAAACCTGGATTCGTACCCATACAGCTAGTCAGGATCCCCGTGTATTCACCAATTTCATCTGGTAATATACCTGCTGCTGCCGTGTCCCAAAGCCAACATGTTACAGGAGCAAGGACTGTGCCACAATTGTTAAGTAAGCGATTTTCTCTTTATAATGATGCTGGAGATGCTCTTCAGCCACAGTTGTTAGTTCCCAAGCCCACCTATCAGTATCCCAGTGTGCATCAGTCCTATACGACGGTAGCCCATTTGCCACAGCCATATGTCTGTTCTCCGTCTGCTTCAAACTTTCCAGTCCCTCATTATAATGAGAAGCCTTCAGCAGTACCAGAGTGCTGTGGACTCCGGCTCCTGCCATGAACATTCCAGCCCTGGGAGGATCTTCACTCCAGGCAATGAACCACCCAGAACGTCTGATCCATCACCGCCCTTTGCACGCTGCTCCCCATCCAAAAATTCCGGATTTTGTCAACGACAATGAGAGGGAATTCGCTAACCTCAAGCTTGCTTTAGACAACCTCCTCGAAACTCATGTGGAGCTTGACGAGATATACAAGTACCACATTTTGTTGGATAACCTAAAATACTGAAGCCCAGATGATTGTCCAGTCCTATCGCCACCATCCATATACCTATACCGCAGCAATGCAAGCTCTTTAGTTGCAGTATGGTCAGCCCCCATCAGCTGGTGCAGAGTGCAGAGTGCTTAATATGGCATATAAGAATTTATAGTCCATTTAATATTTGACCTGTGGTTCTCTCACCTTTATCTCAAATGTGTGCTTTCACTGTGTGTGTTTTTTCGAGTGTGTTTGCGTGTGTGCGTCTATGTCAATGTGTGTAAGTATGTATGCATATTGTGTGTGTGGAGCATTTGTATGTATGCAGCAACAGAGACTGTCTAGTAGACTAGTTCAACTCTACAAGTACGACAAATCTACTAGCAATTCAAAGGAGAAGAGTGTGTATAAACAATAAACCCAAAGTACAGTCTTGTACCATGAGGGAACATCGGTGGAGAGTAAAGCATCCCCCAATCCAAAGGAATATCCAAAGAAGACCCCCTTCAAGGTTCACTGCCTTTACTGTGGCAGCAAAGAGCCTTATATCACCTGATGTGGCTATATTGCAGAACAATCAGCCACTGATCTCTGTAAGTGGATTTCAGATGGGAAACGATGTTGGAAATGTGCTCGTTCCCATTAACCTGAGAACTGCAATCTATAGAAACCCTGCAATGAATGTGGTGGAATTCACCTACAGCGGCTCCGTCGGGTGGCCCAGAGCCATGCAACAACATCAGCTGCCAATGAGAGTAGTATCTACCTGTTATCTTCCATCGTTTCGGGCAGAGTCCTTCTAAAAGTGGTACCAGTGCTGTTACATCACAACTCCAAGACCATCGAAACCTATGCCATTTTGGATGACGGGGCAAAGCGTACCATGATCCTACCCATTGCTGTCAAGCAACTTCAGCTGATCGGTGAGCCCGAGATGTAAGCCTTGCGTACAGTTAGGCCAGACACTTCTCACCTCAATGGTTCCAAAGTCACGTTCGGAATCTCCCCAAGAGGTGATCCTGGAAAACGGTTCCAGGTAACTGAAGCATTCGCAGGATCTGGACTTGATCTGTTGGAGGAGTCATACCCCGTACAGAAACTTAAGAGGTTCTAACGGAGGTTCCGTTGCCATCTTATCACGGCCAGAGAACCTATTCATCGAGGCACCAAAGTAGGAAACGTGGCAATTCGAAGGAAGTAGTTATTCCACCCCTCTTCTCTGGAAGCTAGGTGCACCAGTACTTAAGGGTTCGGTACAATCCATCCTTTGCAATCTGAGGAACACAGAAAAGAGGCTCAATAAGGATTCTGCAAAGGCCTCGATTTATTCCGGAGAAATTGGTTATAGAGGTGCACCGATTGACTGGTCAGAAACCAGAATCAGACGGTTTTTGCATGATCGGCCGTGACCGGCCGATTCGAAGCCTATCGTATGTTGCTAGAGACGTGGGCAATAACATCAAATTACGCAAGTAAACATCTGTTCAAGACGGCTGTCTTTCACGGCTCATATACGCACGTGACTGCGTGGTTCCACCGAACTGGGCGAGTCTACGGCGTTCGCAAACACATCATGTAGTGCACAGACAATTTTTGACTGGCCAGTAGTTCACCTTCATTGCTCCCTCTATTCGGGTATGTACTACATGCTAACTGTGATGCGAAACTCTGACACATGCTAAACTCATGTTGAAGTCGTTCACTATGTGTAAAACAAATGTAAGTTCCATTCAACCCGATTAATTGTCTTATGTTAAAACTATGGTCATTTCACTGAGGTAAGATGACATTCAACACGACTTGAAAAAAATCCAAACTATAAAAACTGATTAAATCAACCAATATTTGTGATATATATCTGATTGAGTTCTTTACTAACACAAAAAAGGGCAAATACATATACATGTTTAGAGTATAATTCACTCATAAGATTTTAAACTTTTTATTGAAGTGGTAGCTAAAATCAATCCACTTTTTTGGTACTACAGACCCAAGATAAAGACAAGTTATTTAACATTTCAGGAAAAAAAAAGTTTCATTAACAGAAACAGAAAAGAATAAAGTTGAATTATTTTGTTGTTATCTAAGACTTTTGTGAGAGTACAAAAATGAAAAATGTCGATTAAGTTTAGATATATTTTATTATTTATACTTATTTTCAGTCTTAGTTCTTCAATCTAAGAGTTATTTGGGCAAGAGAAGATTCTGTTATTTAATGCAGATTGTAGAACTGTATTTAGGGAAATTTTTATGTTCAATAATTTATATAATTATAATAAAGAAAATATGAAAAATGTGTATTGAAGAAAAGTTCATGTTTTTTTAAAAACAGTTTAGTTTGTGGATAAAAAATCAGAACCGGCAGGTTTCACTTATAATAAAATCGGAATCGGCAAAACAAATTGCAATCGGTGCATCTCCAATTGCAGAACTCATTGATACAGGCGCTGTGTTAAAACTCAACAAGACGGATGGAGCACAGTCAGAGGAGGTCTGGTACCTGCCCCATCATCTTGTGAGCCATAATGATAAGCCACGACTACTGTTTAACTGTTTAACTGTTCTTTCTTTCCTGGCCCTGAACGATCAGCTCCTCCCAGGTCCTTTTCTTTGACCTTCACTATTAGGAGTGCTCCTTCAATTTAGGCAGCATCCTGTGGCTGTAAGCGCAGATATTAAGGGCATGTTCCGCCAGGTCCATCTGCTGCCGAGGGACAGGCCCTTCCACTGTTTCGTCTGGAGAGATCTGCAGAGTGAAAACCCTCCGGACGTGTACGAGTGGCAGGTTCTGCCCTTCGGCACAACGTGTAGTCAATGCTGTGCCATCTTTGCTCTGCAACACCATGCCCACAGCGCAGAGGACAAATATCCAGGTCTGCAACGGATTGTAAATCAAGGCGTCTATGTGGATAACTGCCTCACAAGTTTCCCTACAGTCCCTGAAGCCAAGCAAGCCTAAAACCAGTTGCGTAGCATGTTGGCAGAAGGCGGCTTTGATCTCAGACAGTGGGCCATTCAGCGGTGGTGGCTTATCTTCCGACTGAGGCATGGTCGTCGGCCACAAAGCAGTGATTAATGCAGAGCCTTGTCGACCCTATGTAGCCTGCATTAGGCCTCAGGTGGAACTGTAATGCTGATACCCTCAGCTATAATTACCGGCTCATCAAGCACACAGCACTGACTATGAGAGCTGCCTACCAGGTATTGGCGTCCCACAACCATCCGCTAGGATTCATCCTGCCATTCACTACCAGGGCAAAGGTGAACATCAAACAGTTGTGGGCTAAACGGAGAGACCGGGATAAGCCCAATCTACCGCCAACCAATCAGGCCGAATGGATTGAGTGGGAAAGAGAGCTTACTCATCTCAGTGCTGGTTCCATCCATCGCTGTTACAAAGCAGCCTCCATCACTGCAGCAGAAGAACTCTGTACCCTCCATGTGTTCTGTGATGCCTCTAAAAAGGCGTACGGGGCAGTGGCATATTTAGTAGTTCAAACTAGCAGTGGTGTGCACATTTCCTTCATAATGGCCAGATCAATGGTCACCCCGAAGATACAGCAGTCTAAACCCCGCCTGGATCTATGTGCTGTGCTAGCCGGAACACAGCTGGCCAAGCTAGTGAAAAATGAGTTGACACTCACCATCCAATAAACGACCCTGTGGACTGATTCCATGACTGTGCTGGAGTGGATTCAGTCAGACTCCTGCCGATACATGGTGTTCGTAGGTACGAGAGTCTTCGAGATACAAGAATTAACAGAACACAAAGTATGGAGATATGTTAATACGAAGGATAATCCAGCTGACGACATAACGAGAGGTACAACCCTCCTAAATATGACCAAGCCCAGCCGATAGAGTCACGCTCCTCCATTCTTGAAGCAGAGTTCAGAGTATTGGCCTACGAAACCTGAAGCTCATTCAGATGCCAGCTCCGAAATAAAAGGCCTATCCTGCTACTCGTTGATTACAGTTGAAACCAAGCCCAACCTTCCTGATGTTACACAATTCAAAAACTGCCGTGAGCTAGTGGAGTCAATTTGTCAGAACAGGCAAGGGACGGCCTCATCGGAATGCGAAACCATGACACACAGAGATGAAGAAGCTCTTCTGATAAGGCAATGTCAAGCTGGGAGTTTTCCAGTGGAGGTAGCTGGCTTTCAGGCTCAGAAATCAGTTCCTCTGCACAGCCGATTGTTTAATCTTGCTCCAGAGTGGGACCCACAGATCAAGATGATACGGGTTGGGGGCCGTTTAAGGAGGTTAGAGAACTCTGATCCAGAGCAAATTCACCCTATAGTGATGGACCTCAAAAGCGCAATTACCAAGCTCCCCATCAAAGAATTTGATGACCGCCTGCTACACCCAGGAGTTGAAAGAGTCTATACCTAGATGAGGAGACATTACTTGATTCTCAGAGGTTGCCACGCCATCGAACACTATCAACACAGCTGTCTCTCACGCCAGCGATGGCGAGCTCTGCCAAAGGTTCCTCAGATGACGCCTCAGAATGCTCTGTCCACCCTTCTACTCAACAGGCGTTGACTGATTTTTCCTACATGGTCAAATTAGGAAGACGGAACGAGAAGCGCTGGGGTCTGATCCTCAAATGTCTCACAACCAGTGTACTTCACATTGAGCTCCTCAATTCAATGGATGTAGACGCCTTCCTTCTTGCACTCCGCCAGTTCATTGCCAGGAGAGGTCATCCTCACGAGATCCGTTCGGATACTTCGTTTTTTTGTCTGGTCAACTGGAAAATACTGACAATTCTGAGAAAAAAGGATAAAAACAGAACTGAACATGTTAAAAATAATTAATAACAGACAATTTATGTAACATAATGATAAAAAGGCAAATATCTTCATGAGTTGTGTATACCGGGCACCTGGTTCAAGCATAGAAATTTTCAATGAGTGGATGGGTAAATTGTTTTCAACTGTGAACCAAAAAACATATTTATTTGTGGTGATTTTAACATTGATTTGTTGAATCCAACCAAACAATAAAAATGTTGATGACCTCACTAACACAATGTATAGCTTGTCTCTGTACCCAACTATAACGAAACCGAGCAGAATAACGTCACATAGTGCTACAATCATTGATAACATTTTCACTAAAATTATGGGAAATCAAATCATCAGTGGCCTATTTTTATGTGATATCACTGACCACTACCTGTTTTTACTTTGTATGACTGTAATCTCAAGAAAACGGAAGACACTATGGCAAAAATCTCTAAACGAAAAATTACTGAGGACATGATTCATGCCCTAAACATTAGCTTAGCGCTCCAGGATTGGACTTCAGTTTACAGAGAACTAAATGTGGACAGTGCTTATTGTAATTTTTTAGATATCTTCACTTTCTTGCACAACAAACATTGCCCTGTGAAAGAATATTTTATAAAGGAAAAACATAAAAAAAGCCCCTGGATTACGAAAGTAATAATTAATGCCTGTAAAAAGAAAAACAATCTCTATAAATTGTTCATTAAAGTAAAATCAAAAGAAGTGGAAAAAAGATATAAGAAGTACAAAAATAAATTAACTATTATTATAAGAACAAGCAAACGGTTATATTATCAAAAAAAACTATATGAACATAAAAACAATATAAAAGGAACTTGGGATGTTTTGAATAGTCTAATCAAACAAGGATCCTCAAAGTTGACATATCCTGTTCACTTCATTGATGAAAATGGTGAAGAGTATAATATGAGCAATGTAGTAAATAAATTCAACAATTTTTTTGTAAATGTTGGCCCTAAGTTAGCCGCTGATATTCCAGACAATGGAGTTGCAAAATCAGCTATTGAACGGAATTCTTTGTCATTCTTCCTCTCACCTAAAAATGAGCAGGAAGTGACAAACATTGTGTGGAAATGTAAAAGTAAGTCCTCCACTGACTGTCATGATATCTGCATGACATTGATTAAAAAAGTTATACTGAATATTGTAAAACCCTTAACTTATGTTTTTAACTGGTCATTTCAGACTGGCTGCTTTCCAAGTAAAATGAAAATCGCCAAAGTAATTCCAGTCTTCAAAAAGGATAACAAACACGCTTTTACTAATTACAGACCAATATCTCTTTTGCCTCAGTTCTCAAAAATTTTAGAGAAACTCTTCAATTCTCGACTTGAAAAGTTTCTCGAGAAACATCATGTAATTAATGAGGGTCAGTATGGTTTTAGGTCCAAAAGAACAACCTCAATGGCAATAATTGAAGCTATTGAAGAAATTACTAATGCACTGGAGCAAAATAAGTATGCAGTTGGTATCTTCATTGATCTAAAAAAAGCCTTTGATACTATTAATCACTCAATACTATTAAATAAGATGGAAAGATATGGAATTCGGGGGCTGGCTGCAGATTGGTTAAAAAGTTATCTAACAGGGAGGTTACAGTTTGTAAAAATCGGTCAGTATTTATCAGATACTCTTGGTATTGTTTGTGGTGTCCCCAGGGGTCAGTATTGGGGCCAAAACTGTTTAATGTGTATATAAATGATATTTTTAATACATCCAAAGAACTGAAACTCATACTATTTGCAGATGACACGAATATATTCTATAGTAGTGATGATTATAATGAGCTCGCAAATACGGTAAATAGGGAACTAACTATAATAAAAAAGTGGATGGACACTAATAAATTATCCTTGAATATAAATAAAACGAAGTTATTGATGTTCGGTAATCACAACAAAATGCCTGAACAGAGAATAAGTATTGATGGTACCCAAATTGAAATTGTGAGTGAGAATACATTTTTGGGAGTAATAATTGACAGTAAATTGTCATGGAAACCCCATGTCAGACACATAAAAACAAAAATCTCCAAAAGCCTCTCAATTATAAATAAAGCAAAACTATACCTTGATGAAAATGCACTCCGTACTTTATACTGTACTCTGGTACTACCACACCTTTTGTCTTGAAGTCTGGGGAAATAATTACCAGAACACAATAAATCCTCTGATCACTTTAAAGAAAAGAGCTGTGAGGATCATTCACAAGGTTGGTTTTCTAGAACATACTCATAATCTGTTTACGCAGTCAAAGTTGCTAAAACTTGATGATCTTGTAAAATTTAATACATCAATAGTCTTATATAAAGCATTTAACAAATCATTACCGCCTAATTTACAACGTTTTTTTAAAACTCCAGTGCGAGCTCAAAACTTGAGAGGTTTTGGATATTTTTCATTACCAAGAGCCAAAACCACTCGTAAACATTATTGTGTGTCTGTATGTGGAGTGAAACTATGGAACAAACTGGACTTGCAACAAAAGCAATGCCAAACTATTTATCAATTTAAACTGTTATATAAACATCGGGTCTGGTCAAAATACAGAGATGAGGGTCTTTAATTTATATTGCTGTTTTACTCTGTCTTATAGTGTTAACATGTGCTCAATGTTTCTTACCATCGTTGGTATATTGTCCATTACCATCGTTGGTATATTGTCCATTACTATCGTTGGTATATTGTCCATTACTATCGTTGGTATATTGTCTATTTTTTTCTACTTGTTGGAATAAGCTGTTAAAATAAATACTTGTTATTTGTGGCAACTCCACCATGATATAACATTTGTAAACAATCTGTGAGTAAAGTAACAATGAAGCTCAATGTATAATTACCAAATGGGGTCCCGGGGTGGTATTAAATAAGTTGTCTTCTTCCCACTCCCTTTCAGGCAGAATTTGATTGTCATATTTAAAATACTGTATATTCAGTTTTTTTTTTGTTTTGTTTGCACTATATGACTTAACTAAATTGTCTACATTGTACTTTTTTTGTGCCATTGCCTGAAATAAACAAATAAACAAACAAACATGGGAAACCATTCAACACTAACAACAATAAGTAAAAAAAATCTACAAATTCACTAAAAGTAATTGTTTGTCATTTAGCACTAACGTTACCCATTTAACATTAGCTCCACAAGCTTCATAATTAACTTATATTCGTTAGCATCTTGGCTAAAACAAGCGTTGGCTACACTGTGTAAATAAACGGTTTACTTTAAAAAGCCAAAAATGGCCACACAATTATACGTCAAGAGTATCAGTTATTTATATATTTCGACTTTTACCTCCAATGGGACAGTTGAGAGGTTGTTGGGATCCCTTATTTTGAATTACCGCCTGCGGCGGCATGTTTGATCGCATACGGATCAGCGTATGACATCAAATCACAGTGAGAGCTATTAGTGAACTGACTGCTCTGTATGCTTAAGAGATGCTATTCTAATGCCGTATGCTTTTGTCATAAGGGAGGGGTGTCCAATGTCGGTCCAAGAGGATCACGGTCCTGCAGAGTTTTGCACCAACTTGGCTCAACACACCTGTTTGGATGTTTCAAATCTGCTTTGTGAGACCTTGATTAGCTGTTCAGGTGTGATTAGGGTTGAAGCTAAACTTTGCAAGACACAGGCCCTCCAGGACTGAATTTGGACACCCTTGTCATAAGGTGATCGGTCTGTTAATAGCTGGAAAAAGTTAAACACTCATTCCAACGAAAGCGCCACATGCATTGACGCTGCGAAATTGGGCCAACAGCGTAACAGTACTGTGGAGGGCCAGAATGCACAATAAACACACAGAGCAGCTGCAGATTGTTTGAACGGAAATCACAACAACGTTTACATTTTCAATAGATTTTAGTGGCTCAGGATCCACTTATAGAAATTAATGTTTAGTCTCCAATTACTACAATATCAATAGTAAGAAATTTAAACCATTATAAGCTTTTGTATTTGCTGAAATTAACATGAACATTGCCTCTTTTTCAATGTTAACAAATACAACCGTGATGTAAAGAAAAGCACAAAACAGGCTACATGAACATTTGATTAAGCCTGACCCATCTGTGCTCTGGCAATTAAGGAGGGTTTCTAAAAAACAGCTCAGTTCTGAGTTCCTGATAGGCCATTGAGATAAGGCTGAAGAGGACACCTTTCCGTGAGAATCCTTATCTCAGCAGGAAGGGAAAGCCAAAAATGTACTGTCTTCTTAAAGAGGCATGAATCTGCTGGCTAAACCACCGCCTTTCCGATAGTCATCTTATAGTCAGGATATTGTGCATCGCCCCCGATAAGCAATCTGCCAGCTGCCTCTCCTCAGCCCTGGATTCCATCAGGCTATTTGCTTTTTATTCTGCTCGCACTGACTATACCTCCTTCTTTCGTTTTTGATCATCACCAAGTGGCATTACTAGCAAAACAGTCATTAGCTAGAAGCCACATCTGAGGCACAGCAGGGAGAGGATGGGTTTGCTTCTCCATTATTGCAGGTACCGAGGAATTTTTTTTTGGACGTTTTGAAACATGATCGCATTTCACTGATATATTTCTATGTAAGAAGAAAAATCATTTGTGTGTAAAGAGAGATGCAATGATTAGCTCTTGACACCTTGAGAGAGATGATAGAATAGATGATCAAACAATTGCTGGTGTAATAGATCTGTCCTGATGTAGCTGGACCATACAGAGATAGGAGACTCATCTGGTCATTCTTGTAAGTCCCTCAGCCATAGGGGCCATTAGGAACAGAGCCGATAAGAGCAGATGCGCTGTGAGTTATTCCTCTCAGGTACACCATTGAATGTGCCAGAGCGCTCAGTGATATTTACAGTGGGTTAATGTCTATTTACCTGATAAGACCACCACGGCAATCCATCATACAAGGTGGCCGAAATAAATTTGTAAGATCTTATTCCCACATTTAGTATTGTCCTCATGAGATTATACTGTAACTACACAATGAATAAACATGAACACTTTTATTTGTATTACCTAACATTTACAAAAAGGTATGTACAATACAATGATATGCTGATTTGCATTGAATGTATTCTCTCTCTTCTTTTAAAAAAGAATAACTGATACTTTTGTTAATACTTTGAGCTAGGCTTCAGCTTTTAACTGTGCTATAGACATGAAGGACTGCCAGGCTACAATATGACTAAGCACCCCGCCAAATCAGGACTTTTCATAATTTTCATAATTTTTGCAATGCACTTGTAAAGGCTAAAAATATAACATTTATTTATATTTTTATGTTAACCCTGAACACTACAAACATGTAAATATTTATTAACTTATTACAACTGACCTGTTGAGTTTTTTATTGAATTTTACCATGAAGTTCTTTTATGCCTGTGCTTTTTGTTGGGGTTTTGCAAATGTCAGTCTCTGTTTTGTAGACACATATCTGATTGCTAGTGATATGGGTCCTGATCTCATCCCAGTCCTTTGATGAGTCCAGCAGCTGATAAGCATTTTACATGATATTGTTGTACTTTGATGAAAGGAAGGTAAACTAGGATGCTGTTATAAAATCCCACATGCTTAATTGTAAGCACACAATGCGTCATTTGTGTCAGATTTTTTATCCATTTAATTTCGTTAAGGTTACTATTTAAAGAAAAAATTGCATTATCAAATTATTTGCTTTCATAAACATTTATGATTTTCTGACCTTGTCCTATAATTGTAAACTTCTATGATGTCAAAATATTATTTGTAAAAGGATTGCATACAGCATAATGCATTTAGCAGAATGTGCAAGAACAAACACATTATGTACAGTACAATCTGTATATTTACATTTAAATGCGATTGAAAAATCCCTGTCATTTTATAAAGGAGAAACTACCCTTTAGTGACCTCCAGTGTGTACCCCTGCCTTAAGGCTGCACTGCTGTTTGGAGTGCAAGGGTAATGAGGGGGAACAAAGAACAACAAGCGGGAGCTACCCAACGAAAACATACAGGGGAAAGTATTTAGTGCAAACTATGAGCCCAACAGCGCTGACTAGCCAACGGCCCCTAATTCTGCCCTTTGTAATCTGAGCGTACTATAAACACTCACTCATAATCGATGGAGAGTGTAACACTCAATACGAACAGGCACACCTGGCTGTCAGGTGCAGCATGATCAGGTGTGTTTAGGGGAGACAAGGGTCAGTGGGGCTGTTTGATTTATGGGGTGATGATTTGAACATATGGAAAGTTTAAATATTTTTCCTTGTACATTATCGACGATGTTAATCTGCTCATCAATGTTGTGATGGGTATATGAGTGTAACAGTTTATCCTTTTTTCTCTGCTGAATGTAAGTACTGAAAACAATGAGAAAAAGTATATATTTCAACTTGCCGACTTTTTAGTAAAATGTATCTATGATCTGTAAATCAGGTCAGGTAAGTGGAATTTCAATCCCTTCACAAACTCTTTACCCTCTGAAGCTTTATTTTTTACATTTGTTAAGTGATCTAAATTAATTGTTCTATGAATGGCCATCAGTAGAGGTATCCTGGAATAAATGTTCAAATGTTTACATGTATCAGAGAGTATATATGTATATGTTTTTTCCTGTTTAGTTCAACAGAGTGACCACACGTCTTTGAGTTTTACTGTCAAATGGTTACAGTGCCTAAACAGAATAGACCTCTTGAAAATTACTGAAGCTTCATTCATTCAGAATTATATGGCACACTTCACAAATGTTAACTACTATTTGATCTTATTTTGTTTCATTACCACAAAGGTCAAGTATACCAAAACTTAACAATAGTTTACATTTTAAAACAGTAAGTCTTGAGATTTCCTTCCCTTCCCTAAACAGTTTCAACATCACTACAAATAAATAATGTGAAGGATTGTCAGTGAACTATGAACTTCTCGTCACTTTTTCTGAAATATAAATAAACTACTTAAAAAGTAATGATCTGAAAGCCTACTTACAGAGTCATTAACGTGTCATATTCAAAAAAATCACAATTAACTTTATTACTTTTTTAATGCATGATTAGAGTATATGATAGAACATTTGTCACAAAATGAAAGCTTCCATTAATATCATATAAATTATGTTTCCTCTTTAATAAAATAACTCAATAGCACAATTACAGAGGTCTCAAAAATTAATTCTGTCATGATTATAAGTTGTTCCAAACCTTAATTTCTTTGTTCTGTTGAACACAAGGAAAGGCACTAGGGAAAAACTGTTTGCTTTCCTAAATTCTTCAAACAGAACAAAAGAAAAATGATACAATAATAGTCCCAATGGTAGTCAATGATGTCCCATAAAAGTCAGTTGCTAACATTTTTACAAATATCTTTCTTTTTGTTCAACAAAACAAAGACATCTACACAGGTTTGGTAAAACTTGAGTAAATGATATCAGAAGTTGAATTTTTGGGTTGATGGTCCCTACATTTTTTCTGGGTTTCAGCTAGGCTAAATCTAACATGTTTCTAAACTTTTGATCTAAAGAATAGTTAGCAATTGACTTCATCACATGAATAATAAGAGGATCATATGTCCCCTGTGTGGTAAAATGACACACAGCTCACAACTGTGTTTACACAACAAATGTAGACAACTTAAGGCTTTGAGATATTGACATTCAGATGGAAAAGCAAAGCGCTGTTACTGCTTCACTAACTGAAAGTCATCTAGGTCGTCCACTTGTTAACTTGTCCTGATTGATTCAATTCAATTCAATTCAAGTTTATTTATATAGCGCTTTTCACACTGTGTATTGTTTCAAAGCAGCTTTACAGGGCAAACAGGAAAAACAGAAAAGGTAAAACACAGCACAGTGCATTGTATTTATACAACGGGTAAGATCAAAATAGAATAGAAACATTGAAATATTAAAACAATGCTTGATTACCTAATGTACAAAAAATCTGGTATCAAGCGTATAAAATTGCTGCTCTCCTTTGGTTCAGGTTTATCCATTCTGAAATCTACAATAAATAAATACATTTAAAGTGATGTTCTATTTAGTGTATGGTTTATCTAGTGCTAGTAAATGCAATCTATATTTTTTTACATTTACTTTGTAGTACTTAAAACCCAAGTTTTATAGATGTTAATGTTACTTTCGGCTGCAGAACAGAATAAGAACTTAAATTACAAAAAAAAAATTGAAGACTTCCTGAAGTTTGTGAGGAAAATGTTATCATGGGGTCACTTTGTGTGTGTGGCTCTAGCACTGAATGTGGAAATGGAGGTGGCAGAGTAAAGTATGCCCCTATGAAACTTAAACCAGACATCTGCAGGATACCCCCCTTCTTGCTGTGTGATGCTTAATGAATTCCAATGCGCACAAAATCATGTTGAACTTCTCCATGACTGATAGATTACTCTTGCATTAAATAAAAACAGATTAAAGCATGAGCTTTTTTTCTCTGTGATCCAGTATTGCCAGGTTATGTGAAGCCTAAGAGGCGCCAAGTGAAAAAACGGATCTTTCAAATACAAAATAGCTTACAGTCACAGCTCATTACAGTTTTCTCAAGTATAATATTTATGCAGTATATTTTCCCAACCTGTTTCATGTTCAGTATATGTTGTTTAGGATCTCAGTATTTTAATATAATCTAAATAATCTCTTTTGTGTCAGGTTTTATTCCATCTTAAACTTAAAAAAAATCAACAAACAAAATAACAACGGCATGATAACACAAAAAAGCACTGTTGTCTTAACTGGAACCAAACATTCAAAATAAAAAACCTATAGTTACTGCTACTATTAAGGTGTGTTTTGTTTTGGGTAAGCCCAAAGCCTTTCAAAGCCTTTCCGATTTCAAGTGCAAAAACAGAAAACATAAACTATGGCTATGTTGACATATTCAGCTAGTTCACTATCTGACCTGACCTTCATAGGCCTGTATCAAACAGCATGGCCCAATTCATCTGATTTTGGTATAAACACTCAGCACTTCCACAGCGGGACATTACTGTGACCTCAGTGACTCTTAAGAGGGTTTGTCTTTCTTTTTGGGCACTTCAATCTGAGCACCTG
Source organism: Triplophysa tibetana (assembly GCA_008369825.1). NCBI lineage: Eukaryota > Metazoa > Chordata > Actinopteri > Cypriniformes > Nemacheilidae > Triplophysa > Triplophysa tibetana. The sequence goes on along the minus strand of CM017914.1, from coordinate 15,627,319 downwards.
TGCTCCCTCTGAATCAAGCTTTTATAAGCAACAATAGAGACACTAAAAGCACTGCAGTAAAACTGACAAAATGCACTGTGCATGAAGCCGGATGATACACACAAAATCTTGGTTTCCAAGATTTCAAACCCATTTTCTTAAAATACTTGCTTCAACATTTGTTTTTACCATAAAAACTAGGTCTGACATCCTTAAAAGCATTAATTTCAAAACTTAAACACATTTTAAAACATTATAAAAACTTCTCTTTAAATCTCATTAATGTAAATGCCAGCACGTTTAGAAGCCATGATGCCTAAACGATTTTTATCCATCCTTAAACTGTAACGAAGTGTATTTTTGTAAAAATGTGTGCAAATTTTGACCATATTTACACATAAAGCCGAAATTGTTTTTTTTACAGTTACAAAGATACACAGTGCTTTCAGGCTTTTTATTTCATTGCAAGATCATCTGTGAATTTTTTAACAATTTTGTATGTGTTTTCATGGATATATTGCACAAAGAGTGTTTTGGCAGCATGAAAGTAAATTTCTTTATCATATGTTTTTTTCAATCAAAATCACTGACTTGTTGTCTAACCATATTGAAACACGTCACCTACTCCTAGCGACTGTTGAAAAGGCTTCGAAAAAAAATATTACACAACGGGGCTAGTAAAACAGTGAGAGTAAAACTATTTAAATTCCATTAATTGAAACTTACTGAAATTATACTGTTTGCGAGAGTAGCATAATTGACATTTTTTGTTCAAATTGTGCAGAATTTTCTCATACATTTGTCCATATTAATAGCTAATAGAAGGATGTTTTAATGAATGTTCATTTGTAGCAAAGAAGCTGCTTTTGTAAAAAATATTTTTGTTATCAAAACGCGTTACGTTGTGCGATACCCCACTCAAAATCAAGCTAAATGTGAAGATCTCTCTCTCTCTCCCTCTCTCTCTCTATAACATTTAATTATTTTTTCAGAATATCTTAACTTTCACTCTTTTTTTAATTATAACAACATAGCCTATCATTAATTCAGACCGCTGGACACATTACAGTAATGAGATTTCCAGAAAGTGCAATTCAATTAAAACAGATCATATGATTTTTCTGTGCAAGGTAGAGCAAACAATTACCTTTTGATCACTTTTGTGTTTGTTAATTATATGTTTATATTTTAAATCACTGCCAAGATGTTTCAGTAGTTTGGTAAGAATAACCCATCCGCATTTTTCAGTTCAAATAAAAGGTTTAATCTCAAGCAACACTTATGTCAGATAATTTGTTAAATCGTCTATTTTTTGCTTGGTCATCAAACAGTAGCCTAATAATCATTAATCATCATTAATCATTAATCATTAATTAATCATTAATCACTTTTATTGTCACATCACCACAGCACAAGTGCCTTGGTGAGTGAAATTCTTACGAGCGTGCTCCAGACAGTGCAGAAAAACAACAGACAATTTACCTATGGACAGACAGTGCAAAAAAACCCTAACCAATTTACATATGGACAGACAGTGCAAAAAAAACAACATCAATTTACATATGGACAGTACATATTTAATAGCAAATGTGATGGAATTGTGATAGGATAAATAATAGTAAGAGTGAAGTCGCACTCTTTTTAAATATGCGTATAAATACGCTATTACGGTCGTTCTTCAGATTGAACAGATCACTGAGTTTCAAATGAGATTAATCCACCTGTAAATGACACTTCACAGTGAGGAAAATCGGGTGCCATAGGGTTTTAAAGGGCCATTTAAACTGAAGTGCTCAACATGGAATGAAGGATTTTGAGGGGAAAAAACGTTCTATTAACTTTAAAAGAATGAAATGTCACAATGTGGTAGTGAAACAACAATTCTAAATTGTTAAAAGCAAAAATTGTTAAGCATTTTACAAACATAATATGTCAAACAAATCTCAAATGCACGGCTAGATAATTATTTGGCCTAGTTAACATTAATCACCATGAATGTTCAAAAAGAAGAAAACAAGTTGTAGCTAGACTTTCGAAATGTCAATGCGTTCTGCAATAATATTTTGTTGTCCGGCCTCCCTCGTGTCTGTTGGTGTATTTTGCAGTAGTTCGCCATCTTTTGGATTTGGTTTGTATTGCATTAAATAGTAATCATTTTGGACCAAAATCCACATAGACGATCCTGTCCGAATGAAACACAGGGTATGAGTGAATGAGCTAATATCTCCATCTGTCGGTGAAACTGTTGGAAGAAGCTTGCATGCTGTTTATTCATTGTATTGCATGAGGTGAAAAGAGACAGTAAACTAGGCCGAAAATATGCTGTTCCTAATTCAATGTAGCTACGCCTAAAGGAACCGGAACACTAAAGAGACTAATTGGCAATTCTGATTTATATCTAAGTCCAAAAATATAAATGTAAATAGGAATAATGCAATTTCGACGCACTGGCCATCTGCTTTGAGGGTGTATCCTGACCTGCATGTGGCATGAGATGTAGAGTAGACTGCGCTCCCGTGACCCTGCAAAGTTCGGAGAATGGGTGGACAGAGACGTGATATTTGTCGGGATCGTTGGGATCTTTCGTGGGCTCTGCCGAGCAAAACTAATAAAAAACAATCGAAAATATATGTACGTATAGGGCCAAAAGGCCTTTAATTTATTAGTAACATAAACAGTAAAACAAACAAACAAAACCTAAACCACATATTTATTTGAATTCATATGAATATTTTTGCAGTGTGTAAAACATAAAGTATATGCTTCAAATACATATATAATTTAACGACAAAAATGAAGCTGATGTGGAAACACTAATAACAGGCACAGCAGAAATCCTTCTCCTATCCGCGATGTGGCCCGCCCATCTCTGGAACTCGGGTATCAAAATGTTATATGGTAAAATAGTTTTCATCCGTACATCCTACTGTGTAGTTTACTAGTCACTTGACTATTACTCTGCAATATTGGTGGAATACATGCTATTTTTGCAGTGTTTAAAATAGACAGAATGTTCAAATGGTTATTCATATTTGTAAATATGTACTATTTTAACGACAAGACAACTCAATAAAGCTGTTTGCGGAAAAAACTAATAAATCATATCTGTCAAAGCAGAAATCCTTCTCCCATCCGCCATGTTGATTATGTAAGGCCCGCCCATATCGGGTGCTCGGGTATAACACATATTTCCCGAAATCCCATAGGGCGTTCATGTGGATTTTTTTACCTCGGAAAATCATATTTCCGATAATTCCGAGAGCACGTGAAGGCAAGATAATACAAGCCATTTAAAATAAATCCTCTTTTTAGAACACCCGCCCATTTTTGCTGAATAAACGGCCATTAAACAAGAAGAAAAAGACCACAAGCCCCATTAACCTTTGCGCACCCACGTGACTTCAACTTCCGCCTGACTGTGTGTGTTGTTCTCTGTCGCGAGTGTCGGTTGCCTGGGTGAGGATGGATCACACCTCTTTAACAGAGAGATAAACTCACGTTATATCTCTCTAAAACACACCATCATATCTACACACATACAACGGCGATCAGGGAGTGCCATCACAACGGGTGAGTTTCACGAGAAAACAAAATTCAGAATCAACCTAGCATACAGATGAGTTACAAACACTGGAGATCAACGATGAGCAATACACCTCAATAATTTCACTAAAATGGCTTGAAATGTGTTTTTATTTTTTTCTGTTATATTTAATAAGTTTTCTTGGTAGAATATTTGCTTGCTACAGTAAGCGACGCTTAACGTTAACAAAGTACCCCTGTAAATGCTTAAATGCGATTAATCGGGACGATGTTATGTTGTCGTTTTTCATTTGTTTTCCAAGTCTAACGTTGAATGTTGATTTACATGTGTTCAGGCTATTAAGTGACCTTGAAAAACATCTTAACTCCTTGAGTCATCTGTAGATCCACTAATTCCTCTTAAATCGGATTGCTGGTAGTAGCTGATAACTACGTTAGCTTTAAGATAGATGTAAACACCTTACAGAGAGTGTTTACTCTCTGTGTATGCAGTTGCTTTGGTATTTTGGAAGGATGGATTGATCTCCTTTCCATGTGAAGATCTTGTATTTTGTATATGCTCACAATATTTTTAATATATAAACATGCAAAGTAAACCATACCTCTGTAAGATTATTTTTATAACTTTGAGGTGAAAAGGTGTTTGATTCTTGTGTATCATATATATTCTAATTACATCTTAAACGTGAAGCGTTTTTAAAAACAAAAAAATACGACAATAGGAGGCCTCATTTGTGAAATGACTGCTCAGTTTTGTGTATTGAGGAGTTAACATTTATCATTGCGTCTGATCAAACACACAAGCCTGGATCGTTAAATCCCATTGGCTGATGAAGAGCAGAGCAGCACTATTCCCTAAAGCGTGACCGTGATGCAAGATCCTATTGAGATCTCCAGTTTGTGTCATTGTGAAGGATGGCTGACGTTTCAAAGTTTGTTTTACTGTTGATGAAGTAAAACAGTGTCTCACAAGTGATTTTTTTTCTTATTTAAGTGCCAACAGTGGGATGGAGAGGAGGTCACTGCTAGACTTCTCATAAGATCATTAACAGAACAGGAATGAGAGAGTGAGGGATCTGAGATAGAACAACATCTGTCAGTACCGTGTTTCTCTGAGGATGAACCGCTACACAACCCTAAAGCAGCTGGGCGATGGGACCTACGGCAGTGTCCTGATGGGCAAAAGCAATGAGTCTGGAGAACTAGTGGCAATAAAAAGGTGCGTCAACCCAAGCTGACACAGGTGACATAAACACTAGTGATGACCTGAAAAGGTCCCTTTAAAGGGTTTTCATTGACATATATCTCATAAAGGATGTCACTCCTGTGACAATGTGACATCCATTGATTTTTTTGGTATTTTAAGACCCAGTGAAATCAAAATAAAAGTTTTTTTCATTTTATAAAAATATATGTTAGGAATCAACAAACATATCAATAAACTCATATGAGCTGACAAATTCGCATTTAGAAGATAAGCGTTCAAAACTGACAGTTTCACATGTGCGCTCAGAAAAATATAGAAATTTCATGACATCCTTCTACATTTCAGCCCCTTTTTTTCTAAAGTTTCTAAATGAAAGCCGCTAAAGCGACGCCTCAAATTAGTCATTTTTTGTTAGCACTTTTATTTCGTCCAAATTGATGAATGACACACAAGGCACTAGAGCGGTTGCACACGCGCGTGGTACGGGTAAGAGAAACGCCTGAACAGGGCGGGTCATATGAGCTTATCATACAAGCAAATACGCTGAGAGAACAAAACATTACAGGAAGGAAGTGGTTTCTCAGATTTTAACTAAAGATTATGAGGGCACTCGATTTTTAAAAGAAAATGACCCACATTGATAAACTATAATCATAACCATCCTCATAAAAATAAACGCTGCAATGTTTCATGAAAAATTGGCATTGTCATTTTTTATTTCTTGGTTCTTACGGATGAAGCTAGTTGGGATAACTGTAGTGTTGGGATCATTTAAATTTTATTGATACTGATTCTGCTTGTCGATTCCAATTATTATCGGTTCCCAATTTCGATTCCAAAGTTTTGAAAATGAAGTAAAACATATCATACATAAACATATATGGTAATTTAGCCCGTCTCTTGACCTGTTGTTTATTTATGTATTTATGACCACTGTTTTGTCTACAAACATAACGACCATGTTTTGTCTGATTTGTATTACTAGATATAGTTTAGTTACAAATATAATGGTTCAACTGTCGTTACTATATTAAAACTGTGATACATTTGTGGTTACTGTGCATTAGTATAGTAAAAATATGGTAAATTTGCATAAGGCCTTTTATTTAGATTTCAGCACATAACAAGTCAACACATGCACATTTCTGAAAATGTGCTCGCAGGAATTGGTAGGAGTAATTTAAATACATTTTTTATATCAAGTATCTGATTCCTAAACTTTCGATTAAGATTCCAAGATCAAGGCATCTTATAACGGTGTTAAATAAACATTATATTGTATGAAGCGACATGTAAATGAAAGGAACCTGACCTGACTTAATGCGTTGCTATCTTTGTATACTGCATTAGAAGGACTAAGCTCCGAACTAAGCCTTAAATGTTAAACATGATTTTTTCACTACAAAATATTTAATTGCACATAACTGAAATAGGTTGGAAGAAACTTTAAACTAATGATGCCTTTGAAGAGCGAAACTTGATGTCTTTAAGCTGGTTGCAACTGACCACACCCCCTCCACTGAATGCCTGCTCTTTAAGTAGCCAAAACTCTTTAGTTGTAATGAGAAACGTGTTCATGGTTTACAGTCCTTAAGTACCTGAAATGAGTCGGCCACAACACTTACTACAGTATATTTAACCCTGACCTCGACACAAACAAACTATTAGAGCATTATTCTCGGATGTACATTACTGCTATTCTATCTGTTTTCTTTTTCTGTTTTCTTATAGCAGGTATGATTAGGCAGACGTTCCTTCATGATTCACCCACGAAAAGGTTCACCCAACACACACGCTTTTAGAGCGGGTGATGTGAATTATAAATGCGTCTCTGAGATGTTGTGACCATGCAGGAACAAGTGGTTACTATGCAAATTGATACTCGGGTGGCGGCGAAAGTAGCCAAGCCTGTGTCTCAGTATCAGCGACTTTCTCTCTTACATAATTAGTTATGAAAATGCCAATACAGAGACTTAAGGCTGTCAAATGATTATTCGGATCCAGAATAAGTTTGTGTTTACATAATATATGTCTGTACTATGCATATTAAAGAGTAAGCAGCATATGAATTTTAAGGTCCTACTTTGGTTTGTGGAGTGTCCAACAACAAGTTTATGTACAGAGAAGGTGTAAAAACACTATTATGTCATAATAATAGGTAATTATTCTTACCTTACTTCTTGACTGACTCTCAAATGATTCGTTCCGCGATTCATCCGTAGAATCCCCTCCTATCTGCTAGCCTAGTGTCATGTGATGTAGGGTCGGATGGTGTAGTCTGCTGTGATTGGTCAAACGCGTATGTATCGAGTAAGGCGGGGCGAGAGCCCTGAGGGTATCACGCAAGTGAGGATAATGAGTGTCAGCTGTGTTGCTCGGGTATCGCATTTATTATGTTTGTGTGGCTGGCTGTCGACCATGCGGGAGCTGCCGGCATTTTACTTTCGTTTCGTGGTTTGTTTATGTTTTATTAAAAGTTGTTGATCGTTCGCCGGTGAACACAGGATTTAGACGGCACATGCATCACGAACGAGCGACACTGTTTTGGGGGAGGAGAGTGAAGTTTTCGCAGCAGTCCCATCAAAACGTAGGTGTATGTCTAGTGATGTAGATACGCTGCGGTACTCGTTCACATCTCGTTTGCGTGATTCAGAGTCGACTCCCTCTTTTACAAGCCAATAACTTTGTTATTTATTCACCTTCGGACTTACAACTTGGACTGCTTACTTTCAAACACGGCAACATAACGCACTGGATGAAATGTAATTTTCATGATCTAATGCTACGTACTCTTTAATTTTGTAATTGGGTCATTCCATGAATTTGTTTGAGGTTCAGAGAAATTTGGGTAAAGGGATGTTGTGTCCCGAGCACTGATGGTGTGAGGAATTGATCTATTTATTATCCTTAAGTTTGATCTAATTTCTGAGAGCCTAAACATGTTTGTGTCTTAAGTGGCAAAAATTTACATCTGATATGGATTTCAGAATAAAGTGTGGCAGCATGGCTCTGTAGCGCAATCTATAAAAATGTATAAAAAAAAAAGATTAATGAAATTTTCCTTTTAACATTTCAACAGCGAATAATTGCACAATCCAGGTGAGGCAAATTGTAGTTTTTTTTAAATAGTCGCACACACACATGCTCACACAAACACACGCACGCAGTGTCACATTAAAGTTATTAATAATACGAATTATTTAATACTTTAAATTCAAAAGCTGATGTCAGCAGCCTCCCCCAATATGGCAAACGGTGCAAAACAGTATGCAAATGGAGACGTGGAACCCAAAACTCCAATGAAGAAAACAAACATGCATACAGAGTCCTACCACACTGCCCTAAAATGAAAGAAACATAGTTATAAAACTGCATGTTTAGACTCATGGGAGCTCCAGAAGCAATTCAAGCATTCACAGGGTGAATGCGACACTGTTTTTGTCGAGAGGGGGATGAGGCGGTGCAAAATTAGGCGTAGACGGCCGCCTCCAAATTCTCTATGCAGGAAAAACCCTGAGGTGGTGCCACCCTGATCTTCCACACACACGCAGGCCTACCGTAACTTTAAGTGGATTAAAAAAAGTGACTTTGAGTGTGACATAAAAAGGACAATTATGGAGTTGTTTAAACATTACTTTTATTCAACCAAATTGAAATGTTTTTTTATTAAACAAAGCTTTTTTTATGATTTTTCAACTAACTTTTCAGCCCACAATAGCCAACTGAATTAACCAGTCTTTCTAAATGAGCATAGCTCATTCACATTTTGCATTCTCTGTGGTTCACTTTAAATGATTCAATGACACCTTTTATACGCTTGTGACTGTTAAGTTCAATATTTTAAATGAATCTGTTCAAATGAGTCATTCGTGTGCGAGTCGTTCTGAACACAATGAGCATTCATACTGGCGAACTCGTTGTGTACAGTATACGCTGATTCAACGATCCAAGACATCACAATGATGTACGTCATGTTAATTTAAGAAAATTAAGAAATTAAATGTACTTTGATGCAAAACAAACAGCAGTGGAACATATCTTGTTCTGCCTCTGTGTGCTGATAACGAAACAGCGCCTCCATTGTGGTGTAATGTTGCAACTGCAGTTACAAATATCAGTCTGTTAAATGCGCTCAGCATTTCTTGGGAAGACTCCCCACATAATTTTGGTGAGAGCCTGTGGTGGCATGACATTTGACGTAGGTGCCTCCAATTTGTCTATGCAGGAAAAACCCTGATTCAGCATTTATCGGGCCCTCCCATCCTTGTGGATGTTGGGGATGGTGGTTTGAAATTTGAACATCTCTATCAAGAAGGTCTTCCTGTTTCATGGCGAAAAATCTAACTTTATTAGGCTCCCACGGACACACCGCTGAGCAAACACTCAAAAGCCTCACAATTACACATGGCAAAACCTTTAGATTAGACTAGATTAGAAGTTGTAGAGTGCCTGGAAATGGCAAAAAAAAGAAAATATAAAATTGTAGAATTCCTGTTGGGTTTAGGATATTGCTGTAAGACACTTTGTTTGTTGTTGGTAATGCATAAGAATCTGAGAAGACATTAAGGAACCTTTAACAGTTGTGGAGTTACAGGCATGCAAATTTTGTAAAAAGGACACGAAAATGCCTTTTCCTCATTTTTTTAACTGTCAGCTCAACTCAAATCAACTTTAATTATATAGCGCATTTTACAATTTTTCATTGTTACAAAGCAGTTGTATATGAGACATACTGACTACAAGTAAAACAACTAAAGTCATATACCTGTAAAAACAAGAAAAAGGTGAAAACACAAAAGACAGACATACAAATGCTCCACACACACAATATGCATACAAACTTGCACACATCGACATAGACACACACACGCAAACACACTCGCACACACGCACAGTGAAAGCACACATTTAAGATAATGGAGAGAGAACCACAGGTCAAATATTAAACGGACTATAAATTCCTACATGCAATATTAATTATGTAAAAATTCTAAATTCTAAAGCAGCCCCCCCCGCCAGGCAAATAGTGCAAAACAATATGCAAACGGTGGCGAGGAACCCAAAACTCCAATCGAGAAAAAAAGACATCAGGAGAACCCAGGCCCAACCAGGGGATTCCCCTCTGGCAAAATCTGCGGCCTCTGCACAAGCTCAACAGTGCTTGCACAACAAGGCTAAATGAAAAAAAAAAAAAACGTACTAATAAAGTAAATTATAGATTTAAGATTATCATTAACAATCTAATAGCATTTGAAATTTTGGAGTGAAATCGTGTCAAGTCGCCACGTCCTTTATCCAGCTCTATCCTCTTAGCTCTTGTCAGGTCACCGCTTCCCATTCTCCGCTCTGCCATCAGGTCTGGGCATGAACTGCATCCTGCGGTTACCTTGGAACAAAGAGACAAGACTGGCTGAGAGTACTGTTCTGCACTCTTTGATGCAACAAGTACATCAGTTGTTGTTGGATGTGTTCCTGGTTTCGGTTGATCTAAATAATGCAGCCTGAGGATTAATATTATGGAAGTGTAGTGTATGCAAGATTGAAAAGATGCGTCTTTAGTCTAGATTTAAACTGACAGAGTGTGTCTGCCTCCCGGACAGTGCAGGGAAGAATATTCCAAAGTTTAGGCGCTAGATAAGAAAAGATCTACCACCTGCACTTGATTTTGAAATTCTAGGCATTACCAACTGACAGGACGCCTGAGAGCTTACTCGCAAACACATGACTCCTTTGAACCAATTTGTTTATACAGAATACAAGAGATCATTGAACTACAAGAGAACGTAGGGTGTGAATGAGCTTTGCTCATTTAGTTAGACTGGTTACTTATGGGCTAAAAAGTCTTATAAAAATGTTCAACTTTTCTGTTTGATTGGAGACATTTAATGCTTTATATAACTAATTAGTGTGCTCTTGCACTGCATGAGACAAATGTAGCCAAAATCACATCATATATCCAATATTACTCTTCAATGTTAATGTATGGAGATGGTGGTCTAGTGGGTTAAACCACTGAACTGGTAATCAAAAGGTTGCTGGTTCGATCCCAGCAGCCACCACCAGTGTGTCCTTGAGCAAGACACTTTACTCCATGTTGCTCCAGGGGGATTGTCCCTGTAATAGGTGCACTGTAAGTCGCTTTGGATAAAAGCGTCTGCCAAATGACTAAATGTAAATGTAAATGTAAATGTATGGTGATTTTGTCAGATGGTGGTGCGTTTATAAATCAGGATGTTGCCAGCAGTAAAAGAACAGCTGGTTGGATTAAACATAGCGTAGGCTATATTTAGGTCGTATTCAGTCAATATTCTATGCTTGTTTTATGCCTGACAACAGAAAAGATAATATGTGATTGCGTGATAATGATATGATATTGCTTGAAAACACAATAGAATTTGATAGATCAGAGAGTAGAAGCGAAACAGATTTCGAGTGCCAACAATATACCAAACGCACATGATGACGTCACAAATATGGTCATGTGTGTATGATGTCATCAGCGCCACAGTCTCTTCAAATGCTGTGGAAAACACTGCTCTTCTACAAATGAGTGAATTAATCAGTACATATTCATCCATGACCTTTAATATTTTGGCTTGCATCTCATCAGATGTTGGTCTTGCTTCTGTAAAAATACATAAATAAAAATTAAACATTCGAGCCGGGGACCTCTAGTTGAGTGGACAGGGAATGACACATATATAAGCACATACACGCATATAATTAAGAAAAAACTAAAAATGAATAAGCGTTTATATATATAATTTCAGTTATTGGTAAATATAAATAAATTAAATCATAATAAATAAATCTAAAAATGTATATACATGTGTATTTAAATGTATGTTTTTAAAAATATATTTTGCAAATACAAACTTTTATTCTTGATGCAATCAATTGTTTGACAGCCCTGCTTCAGTGACCCAAATGATCTGCTGGTGTACTATAATATCAACCACATCGCATGTGATCGAAAACCCATCTGATCACATCATATGTACAGATATATTAGCATTGTTGCTTTAATAATTGTGTACTAAATTCAGGTGGCAGACTTTTTTGCATGAACCATTTGTTAGTAATGAAACCATGGAGATGACTTTAGTCATTATTTTTCACAGAATGAAGAGGAAGTTTTACTCCTGGGAAGAGTGCATTAATCTGAGAGAGGTCAAGGTAAGAAAAGCATATTAGCTATGTAAAAAATCGTATGCAGGCATGAGTTATTCAAATTAATGGTCTTGCATTTTTTATAAATATTTAGGGAAGAAAGCACCATAATTATTTAAAACATCAGATTTGATTTCTCATATTATGATTAATCAAATGTTTCCTCTTATTTAGAGTTCAATGTACTTTACATATATACTGGTTATGTTGTCAAAGTCAGTATTAAATTGAATGATCTGATCTACAAGTATGAATCTAGAATTTACCTGTTCATACAAGTGATAACGGTAAGAAACAAAAAACAGTTTCTGTATGAATGACTACGATAGCTGTGGCATCTGCAATGTTGAACAAAAAGGAACCTTTGCTGCAGTTATTTTTACTTAACCCATCCTTGTTCACGATACATAAAGAATGCAAATTACTGAAGTAACATAAGTTAACTATGTTATTTATGCTAAAAATGTAGATCTGTCAGCTTACTTAACACGTGTTTGACTGATCAACTTAACATTGTTGAGTAGAATGTAAAACGTCTTGGTTACGGATGTAGCCTCAGTTCCATGGTGGAGGGAATGGGACGCTGTGTCGAACCGACAGATGGGGTTTGCCCCTGAGAACCTATTACCCTCGACTAGCTTAGAAAAGGCCAAGGAAATTGGCGAAGGAAATTTGCATGCCGGACTCCTCCCCCGGATATCTGGGTATAAAAGGGAGACGGCGTGCTGCATTCATTCACCTTTAGTTCTGAGGAGCCTGAGAGCCTCTCACGACTGCTGCAGCATGTGGCACGTGTTGTGGCATAATGGACAAGACGTTCCCTTTCCAGCAGATGGCCAGCAGTGCGAATCTCTCGCCGTGGGGAGGCCCCCGTGGAGGAGATCGGCTCAGCTGACTTACCTGCCTGGCGATGCAGCTCAACGCAACGTTCCTGCATAAGCGCTGACTCAGTCTTACCCTTGTGGAGCTCTCTCAACGCCTTGGCCTGGACCTGCAGGATGGCAATTGCGTGGAGAGAGGGGGCAGCTTGGCCCTCTACAGTGTATGCTTTCGACACCAGAGATGGCGAAAACCTACATGATTTGGATAGGAGTGTAATTCGAGCCCCCCCAGGTGGCAGCCGTCTGCAGTGTACCGCCCGTGACGCAACGTCTGAATCGTGAACTAACCGCAGGTAGAACTTATCCACAACGGCTGCCCCAGCGTGCTGGAAACCCAACCCTTGAGGCAGCCATTGTGTCCGTCCACCTCCTCGATGAGTGTATTGCACCAATGAGAACAGCGGGACATGCCACGCTGGTGAAATTTGCTCTTTTCGAGAAAAAACTTGAACACTTCTGGAACTGCAGAGACGCCCAGGGGAAGTCGCTCGAGGAAGGGCCTCAAGTTGATCATGTGTGAAGGCTCCGAAGAACAAAAGGTGAATGAATGCAGCACGCCGTCTCTCTTTTCAGGCATGCAAATTTCATTTGCCAATTTCATTGGCCTTTTCTAAGCTAGTCGAAGTTGATAGGTGGTGCCAACCCCATCTGTCAGTTCGACACAACGTCAAGAGACCGACGGAAAGGGAACCCTATAATTTTGGACCCATTGTTGAGTTAACTTAATATAAACAAGTTAATTCAACATGACTGGTTGAGGGGGATTTTCAGATCGCAGCATGCTTTGCTATTGACTGCAGATAGGCAGCGAATTTCTACATTTAGTGTTATTTTAAGTGTTCTTCAGTAAAGAAAAACGACTTGTTTGTGCTTAATGTTCATTTATCTTTTGAGGTTTAAAAGAAATTAGTTGAAAGTATAATTCGGTTGATTTCCCTAACCGAGAACCCGCACTTGTTATTCTAACAATAACCGACTAAATAACTAAATGATATAAAAGCAAAGCATAAAATAAATATGCAAGAAAAAAACGGAAATAATTAATTGGTTATTATAATTGAAGAACCTGGAAATTTTATTTTGGTCAAAGTTTTTTCATCGAATAAAAAAAGCAGGTCTACCTCAATTTAAAGCTTGAAGTTTTTATTTATAAAAGTAACATGTTCACGTGTTGTGGTGACAGTCTGGAGCTTGCTGACAATTAGACCCACTGCAGAAAACTGTCAGGGTTCAGGTCTAGCACTACTCGTGTTTGTCTGTCCGGTCAACAGTGTTTGTTTTGTCGAGCACTTGACAGCTGCCATGTGCTCGGAGTCGCGTGTGTGCCCTGATTCACCTGGTTCTACCCTTAATTTTCCCTCTCCCCAGCTGGTATCTCATTTTTCCCTTCTGATTGCTTCCCTTTTTATTCCAAGTGTTTTTCATTGTTCTTTGTCAGTCTGGTAGAGTTTATCTCGTGACGATCTCTGGCGCTCTTGTCTAGTTCTCTGGTCTTGTCTTGCTATATCTAGTTTATTGATCACCTTGTCTTGTCCAGGCTCCAGTGCTTTACTCACCCTGTCCTGTTCTCCCTGATCCTGTTGTGGTAACCATCTCTCCTGGTTTCAAGCTGTGGCTATTTCTCACAGAATTTTATTTGAGGCGTGTCAAGCATCACATCTACCGGGGAGTCTCTCTTCTCTATCGAAGGGGTTTTCACCTGTGGATTCTTACAGTTCGTCCGTGTGAGCTACGCACTGGGATTACAAAATTGTCATCCAAAAACGGACTCTCGTTCTGAATCTCAACCGCGCCGTGTGGATTACCATCGTGAGTTTACAAACACTTGCTTCTGGAATCCCCGAGATTGACTCGCAGTTAACGGAATCTGGACTTATTGTGGACTATTACACCTCACTCACCTCCTGGTTGCTGCGGGCGTTCTATTAATTTATTTTTGTTTTATATTTTCTCATTCCCTTAAACTCTTGTTTGGCCGAGCACTCAACCCTTTGCCCCCCTTGGTATTTCCTTGTAAATAACTTTATTCATGCCAGTGTTTTTTGTGAGTGTGGCAATCATTAATTACATTTTTTGATCCCCCGGTTGTCTCCAGTGTCCTTCATCACAGAATGGACAGACCACAAGATGGAGTCAGCCGGATCAGACACCCTACGCTCAGCCCTTAAACATCAAGGCGTCCTGCTCAGACAGCAATCCGCTCACTTAAAGGCCACCATTCACGAAGTAGGGGTATTCAGCTCCGAGATGTCCAAACTTTTTTTCCCGCATGGAGGAATTCCAGCGGGATCCCACTGCTCGTGCCACAATGTCCGAACCTCATGCCAAAAACCCACCAATCTACAACGGCAACCCTGATTCTTGTCGCAATGTGCTCTTGTCTTCTCTTGGTGGCATATGTCTTAACTCTCCTCTCCAGAGCCGCCCGGGACTGGGCTCTGGCCGTATGGGAAGCCAAAGCTACCTTCTGTTCCCAGTTTGAAGACTTCCGTACGGAAATTATCAAGCTTTTTGACCGAACAGCCCAAGGGGATAAGCCTGCCGCCAAACTAGCACGTCTGACACAAAAGGAACACTCTATCACAGACTATGCTTTCCGACTCAAAACTCTTGCAGCTGCATTTGACTTGCAGAACGACAGCTCCTTGCACGCCCACTTTCTGGACAGTTAAGACCATGCTATCACCAATGAACTGGCACCTCTTGATTTATCTACGGGGCTTGACGCTCTAATAAATCTCTCTTTGTCCAACCAAACTAAACCATGGCATCCAGTGTCTCCGAAACGGTTTCAAGCCACATCTGTTCCTGCCTTTCCAGGGATCACATCTCCCAACAACGAACCCATGTGCTGTACGTCCTGGGTGCCTCGGGAAACCAGTTAGTTCTGGGGAATCCCTAGCTCTTTCAGCACAATCCTAACATAGATTTTCAAGTGTATTGTCTTGGTCTTGCCTCGTCTCCTGTCTCTGCGCTTGTAATCCGCAGGTGCAGCCTGCAGATCTCTCCGGCATTCCGCTGGAGTACCACGATCTCTGTACTGTGTTCAGCAAGTCCCGAGCCACCTCTCTTCCTCCGCATCACTCCTAAGGCTGTTTCATTGACCTCCTCCCAGGCACTTCTCTGCCAAAGGGTCGACTCTATTCCCTGCCCGCTCCTGAGAGAAAGGCCATGACCAAATATATTCAAGATTCACTCTTGGCAGGGCTCATCCGACACTCGTCTTCCCCTGCAGTCGGGGGATTCTTCTTCGTTGAGAAGGATGGCCCCCTTCGGCCCTCTATTAATTATCAAGGTTTGAACAACATTACTGTTAAGAACAGGTACCTCCTATCATGTCTTCTTCGTTTGTACTTTTACAGGGAGCCCCGGTCTTCACTAAGTTAGACCTCCGCAATGCTTACCATCTTGTCCGCATTCGGGAAGGTGATGAGTGGAAGATGGCCTTCAATACACCTATGGGACATTACGGGTATTTGGTTCTCCCTTTTGGTCTAACCAATGCTCCTGCCATCTTCCAGGACCTTGTCAATAGCGTACTGGGTGACATGATTAACAATTTTGTCTTCGTGTACGTGGACAACATTCTATTATTGTCTAATATTTTCGCTAAATTCTACGGGCGGTTCATCAGAAACTTCGGCCTTACTTCAGCGCCCCTTACAGCTTTGACCTCCAATAGGGTGCCGTTCCTCACGGACGACGGCCGGCGAATAAAACATATATACAAATACAAACATGTTCGGGCCCGGTCCTCTCTCTTTGACGGTCCGGTCACTCGCTCTCTTATATACTCCCAATCTCCTACGTGATTCGAGTATGGTGCGCGCCCAGCTGGCGCTCATTAACAGCTACTCCCCGGTCTCGAAGCACAGTCTCGCCCCACCTACTCCACTAAAGTATCATTATGTGCACTACACTGAACATGGACCAGAGAAAGCAAAGGATAGAGTTGTCTTAGGAGCTAAGAAAGAAAAAAATAGACAAGCATGGTTAAAGGTAAAGGATACAAGACCATCTCCAAGTAGCTTGATGTCCCTGTGACAACAGTTGCAATATTATTAAGAAGTTTAAGGTCCATGGAATTGTAGCCAACCTCCCTGGGCGTGGCCGCAAGAGGAAAATTGACCCCAGATTGAACCGAAGGATAGTGCGAATGGTAGAAAAAGATCCAAGGATAGCAACCAAAGAGATACAAGCTGAACTCCAATGTGAATGTACGTCAGTTTCTGATCGCACCATCTGTAGCTATTTTAGCAAAAGTTTGCCCAGCATGAAGAAAAACGAATAAAAGCTTGACTGGAATTTGCTAAAGTTCATATAAAAAAAAATTAAGCTTCCAAAGCAGCTTTCCGTGTTTCGGAATCTTTGCAGTCAAGACTATCAAGGCATTCTGGAGCTAAATGTATTACCTAGTGTTTGAAAGCTCCGTCTTAGTCGCAGGTCATGGGTACTCCAACAAGATAAGGACCCAAAACACACTGGACTATTCTGTATTGGCCTTCTATGAGTCCTAATCTGAATCCTATCGAACATTTTTGGAAAGAGCTGAAACTTGCAGTCTGGAGAAGGCACTCATCAAACCTGAGACAGCTGGAGCAGTTTGCTCAGGAAGAGTGGACCAAACTACCTGTTAACATATGCAGACGTTTCATTGAGAGCTACAGAAAACGTTTGCTCGCAGATATTGCCTCTAAAGGTTATGCAACAAATTATTAGATTATGACTTTTTCACTTATTTTTTATTATTAACAATATTATGTTGAATAAAAAATCAAAAGCAAAGTCTGATTTCTATTAAATATGAAATAAACAATGGTGGATGCCAGAGAAAATTTTGTATTCTTTTTTTATGGAGGGGTACCAACAAATTTGAGCATGTCTGTACGTCACGATACGGAAAAGAAGTCAATCACAACTTCCATTTCATGGTGACTTTATTTTTCTGATGGTGGCGTCTAATGAACTTAACGTTTACATTTGTGACGGCTCACTGAAGACCTTAAGGGGACATTTCAACATGTTTATATTTTTATTTATCACAATGTAATTCAAACCTCACAGAGGCTGTTATTAAAAAGATAAGGCTTTTAGACACTTATTTTCGTTGACAATTTAAACATAAGAAAATTATGGTGGAGAATTTTGACTTCACCTTAAAAATCACTGAAAGAAAAAAGTGTTTTATAATATATTGTCATCTGTATGTTGCAGTCACTGAAAAAGCTGAATCATGCGAACGTGGTGAAATTAAAGGAGGTGATACGTGAGAATGACCACTTGTACTTTGTCTTCGAATATATGAAAGAAAACCTCTACCAGCTCATGAAAAACAGGTACAAACCAAATTCCTATTTACCTGCCCTTCACCCGTTGTTGAACATTGCATGTGGCCTTTCTTGGGGCTCGTCATTCTGAAATAATTGTGATAAATGTGGCCATTGAATGTTTGACAGCTTTGCTGATTCTTTATCTCCAGAACCAAATTGTTCCCAGAGTCAGTCATCAGGAATATAAGCTTTCAGATATTGCAGGGATTATCATTTATTCATAAGAATGGTAGGTCACAGGGCCGTCATATTCACGTCCAAGAAACTAGAACAACTGAGTCTAGTTTCACATGTCTTACTCTTAAAACTCAGTTGTTCTTACATCTCGGTTGTGACAGGATGTGTGGGAATCTCAGCTGTTATATGTCAAACCAGGATTTCTTATCAGATCCAGTGTGTTATAAGTGTGTTATTGAAGAGGGAGGGACAGACCACACTTTCAATATATGCCAAAAATAGCATAGAGCTAAATCGCATTTGGAAGCTTCCATATTAACGTGGAAGGGTCAAGTCGAGATGACCTCGTATGCCCTGAAAGTTACATTGGGTTTCAATAAGTCAATCATTACAAACTGATCAACTAAGTTGGTGTGCACTTTAAAGAATCAAGTGTATCTTACACAGCAGCTGTGTCAGATGCAACTGCTTATTCAGCCTTTACAAGAAGAGCTTTGAGTCTTGCACATCCTGTGGGTGAGATGCTTTGGGGCTGTTCCTCTCTTATCCTATGCCTGTTTCTCCTTTCTTCTGTCTCTTTCTACTGTGTGAAATCCTCCGACATCAGGGAAAATAAGATGTTCACTGAGAATGAAATAAGGAACATCATGTTTCAAATTCTCTCTGGTTTGGCATTTGTGCACAAGCATGGTAAGATTCTCTCTCTCATTTGTTCTTCTTTAATGTGTTCCTTAACGGGGCATCATAACATTCTTTTGCGTTTTGCGTCGCTCCTTAATGAATTTCTGAATTTGATAAGATAACACATAAATCTATGTGTACAGTACATGTTGAGTTCAAAACTAAAAACTCAACATTATTTTTTGTCATGATTGATTCACTGTCATGTTGTTCCAAAACTTGGTGTTGGTATTACAAAGATGAAAAGGGGGAAAATTTGGGGGTTAAAAGAGCTTTTCCCTATATATAGGAATCGTATGGCTTCAGAAGACAACAATATAATAGATACTCATACTTTCTCATACTTGGATTAAAATCAAGGTTAGATCTGCTGTCTAACATACTGATCATATATCTCTCCGATTTGTTAAAACGGTTTCATTTACATTTGGCCACATGAATGTGTCACAGCTTAACAAAGAAAGTGGTGTGAAGAATATTTGCCCCCTTCCGGATTTTTGGTTTTTTGCTTATTTGTCATGCTTAAATGATTCAGATCATCGAACAAAGTTTTGTATTTCTCAAAGAAAACCAGAGTAAATACAAAATACTGTTTTAAATGATGGTTTTATTTATTTATTTAAAAAACAATCCAAACATTTCTGACCCTATGTGAAAAAGTAATTGCTCTCCTTGGTAAATCATGAATTATCTGTGATGAATTGAATAACAGAGTTAAATTTCACTAGCCACACTCGAGCCTAATTACTGCCAGACCTGTTGAATCAAATAACTTAAATAGAACCTGTCTGACAAACTGAAATAACATATAAGATCTCAAATAGCAAAACATCATGCGATATAAAGAAGTTCAAGAACAGATGAGAAACAAAGTAATTGAAATATATCAGTCTAGAAAGGATAACAAAGCCATTTCTAAGGCTTTGGGACTCCAGCGAACCACAGTGATAGCCATTATCCACAAATGGACAAAGCATGGAACAGTGGTATACCGTCCCAGGAGTGGCCGGCCTACCAAAATTACTTCATGAGCACAACAACGATTAGTCCAGGAGCTGATAAAAGATTCCAGAACAACATCTGAAGAACTGCAAGCCTCTTTTGCTTCAGTTAAGGTCACTGTTCATGATTCTAAAAAAAGGAAGAGACCATGTGGAAAAATGGCATCCATGGGTGAGTTCTAAGGCAAAAACCTCTGTTTACCAAAAATAACACAAAGGCTTGTCTCACATTTGCTAAAAAACATCTTGATGATCCCTAAAACTTTTAGGCAAATATTCTGTGGACTGATGAGACAAAGGTTGAACTTTTGGGAAGGTGTGCGTTCTGTTACATCGGTCGTAAAACTAACACCGTATTCATAAAATGAATATGATAGAACATCAAACCAACAGTCAAACATGGTGGGGGTAGTGTGATGGTATGGGGCTGCTTTGCAGCTTCAGGACCTGGACGACAGGCAATAATTGATGGATCCATGAATTCTGCACTCTAGCAGAAAATCCTAAAAGAGATTGTCCGGCCGTCGGATTGTGACCTCAAGCTTAAACGCACTTGGGTTATGCAGCAGGACAATGATCCAAAATACACCAGCAATTCCGCCTCTGAATGGCTAAACAAATCTAAATTAGGGTTTTGGAGTGGCCTAGTCAAAGTCCGGACTTAAATCCTATTGAAATGTTGTGGCATGACCTGAAAAAGGCTGTTCATGCTCTAAGGTCCTCCACTGGGCTGAATTAAAACAATTCTGCAAAGAAAAGTGGGCCAAAATACCTCCACTGCGATGTGAAAGACTTTCACAAACACTTGATTCCAATTGTTGTCCCCAAGGATGGCACAACGAGTTATTAGGTTTAGGGGTGCAATTACTTTCTCACTTTGGGTCAGAAATGTTTGGATTGTTATTTCCCTTAATAAATAAAACCATCATTTGAAAACTGCATTTTGTATTAACTCCGGTGTTCTTTGTGTAATATTCAAATTTGTTTGATGACCTGGATCATTTGAGCATGACATATATGCATTAAAACAAAAATTAGGAAGGGGGCAAATTCTTTTTCACACCACTCTATAAATCCAATCTTTTTTTCCGGTGCGAAATGCAAATGATTAACACTATTTTTCAGCTCATCTGAAATAGCAGTTTCGGAGGGCATTTACACCTATTTTTTTCATGATCAGTTAGCTATACGATAAGAAACGAGCAAGTGTAAAAAGGCCCTAAACTGAAAACAGCTTGCATTGACATATCTGAAAATACTCCCTTGCCACTTTTTTCTCAAAATGCATGCAATCAATATTTTTTTGGAAAGCATGTTTGTAAAAACTACCTTAATGCCCTAATTTAACCAAAGCCTAGTCTGGCTATATCTAATCCCTGTCTGGGAAACCCAGCTGTAGTGCCTTTTCTTGTGATTCTGGCCTTTTTGTATCTTTACATTAAAAATCATGAATCATTTGTTTAAAAGAGCAGCTAGAATATTTAAAGGTCTTCATTTGTGTTCCATTAAAGAAACAATGTCACACATGGTTTGAGCAACATGAGCGGGAATAAATAATGACATTAACATTTTTGTTTTGGGGTAAAATATATTAAGTCCTTCGCTGGTGTCATACTTTGTGTGTCTGTATTAGTGACCACAACGGAATTCAGTAAATAAAGATGTAGACATCTTGATAAAGTGTTAATTAATGATACTTTTCTCCTTGGCCTGATCCTGTAGGATTTTTCCACCGGGACATGAAACCAGAGAATTTGCTGTGTATGGGTCCAGAGCTGGTGAAAATAGCTGATTTTGGATTGGCTCGAGAGATCCGCTCTCAGCCTCCTTACACAGACTATGTCTCCACGAGATGGTATGAGAGATAATACATTATCACCTTTTATGGACATTCCTCAGTCAGATGGTCATATATCAGATGGTCATATATATATATATATATATATATATATATATTAGGGCTGTCAAACGATTAAATTTTTTAATCTAATTAATCACAAGGTTTCTTGAATTAATTTCGATTAATCACAATACTAAATATGATTGAAAAATTCACGTTTTCTGTGTAGTCTACTGTTCTCAGAACAGAAATATAAATGACAAGAAGCGGATATTACATTCGTCTCTTCTTTTTAATTATTGACAAATCCAAATAACTATTTTAATTCTAAACAATTTTGGCAATTTAGCCATTGCTCTTAGCAAATAAGTGAATGGAACGTTTTTCTTTTCGAGAAATCTATTTTTTTCTTAAATTTTCCACTTGTGTGCCACGATTTGAAACTGTTGAGCACATACCTTTACAACGTGACGCTCTTCTGTTTTCATTAAGGTTCAAGCAAACGACATTACTTTCCAGGTTTTAGTGATGTGATGCGCCGTCACACCAGATAATTGTTGTTACTAACGGAGGTCCAGTGGTCTTCTGTCAAAGCAACATATCCGCTGAAGCCAAATCCTCTTCCTTCGTTTTCTTTTCAGCGTCAGTTGATTTTTGTCATCACTGTGCCTCTCGACGGTATCTTATAGAATGCGTCTAAAGTTGCCGCTTTCAAAAATTCTGTAAAATGGGGATAAGCTGCTTTTGTCCCAGATTCACTTCCATATAGTTTTCAGGTAGCTTTGCAGGTAAGTTTCTTCTAGCATCTTGGAGACATTTGCATTGTGTGTTCGCATTGTTGTTTACATATATATTAATAACTATTTATTGATAATCTATTTATTCTTACCAATATACTGTGAATATTCATGTGCTGAATAAATTCTCTTAGCCTAGTTGTATTGAAACGGGCTAAAACAAAAGCATGACAAAGCTCTGCTGTGTGTGTTTTTGTTCAGGTACCGAGCTCCAGAAGTGCTCCTTAGATCACCGGTTTATAGTTCACCCATAGACATTTGGGCGGTGGGCTGTATTATGGCCGAACTTTATTCACTACGACCACTCTTTCCTGGCAACAGTGAGGTGGATGAGATTTTCAAGATCTGCCAGGTTCTTGGTACAGTAAAAAAGGTATGATCTCTTTTAAACCTTATGTATTTATGTGTTTGAAAGCGGAAGCAGTTAGGTCTGTAGAGAGAGACTGACCTATAATTAAGTCATTTAACATAATATAAATAAATTGTCACAGAATAAGAACATGTGAATAACTCCGTTTTGACAAAAATGTCAGATGGAACTTAAAGGAGTCATTTGACTCGGCTAAAACTAATATTATTGTTTGCTTTAGATGTAATGCAATGTGTATATACACAATTAAAGGTTCAAAAACGCTGTATTTTCCACATACCGTGCATGTTTGTATCTCCTCTTTGCTCCGCCTCTCTGAAATACATTTACATTTTACATTTAGTCATTTAGCAGACGCTTTTATCCAAAGCGACTTACATAGAGTTAGGGAGCAACAAGCGATATGTCATACAGGAGCCATAATACATTAGGTGCCAATACAAATTACTAGTTTCAACAAAAGCTAGACCACTACCTGTTGAGAGAAAGGGTTAGTGAGGTTTTTTATTTATTTATTTATTTGTCTGTCAGATATTCACAGAAGAGTTGGGTTTTGAGTAGTTTTTTGAATGTTGTGAGAGATGTGGTTGACCGGACAGAGTTAGGAAGGATGTTCCACCAGGAAGGAGTTGTGGAGCGGAATGAGCGGGAAAGCGATTTACTGTCCTTATTAGAAGGCAATACAAGACGCCGCTGGTTTGCTGAACGCAGGGATCTTGATGGGGTGTAGGGTTGCAGGAGGGTGTGAAAGTACCCCGGTGCAGATCCAGTGAAAGTCCTGTAGGCAAGCATTAGTGACTTGAATCTGATGCGGGCTTCGAGGGAAGCCAGTGAAGAGAGATGAAAAGGGGTGTCACATGAGCCCTTTTGGGCTGTTGGAAGACGAGGCGTGCTGCTGAGTTCTTGAGCGGTTTGATAGCTTTTGCAGGAAGACCAGCAAGGAGAGCATTGCAGTAGTCCAACCTTGAGATTACCAGGGCCTGGACTGCTAATCATATTTATGCTCTGATATTTTACAAAGCTCATCTCTCTGAAAAGCGAGGTGTGCTATGATTGGCCAGCTCACTAGTGTGTATTGATTGTTTGAAAACTGCATGGAAATTTAACGCCTCTTACCATATTCGGAACAATAAGCTGCGCCGGCGACAGTACAATGAGATTTACAAGACCGCCCACCTTACTTGTGTATACATTTGGGCGGTCTTAGTCAAATCATACCACAAAGTGATGTATATGCGTGGTTACACAAGGTGTTTCAGGCAGGTCTGGGTTCGCATTCGCTTTTAGATAGAATGCATCTTTTGTTCCGACACTTAAATTTTTGCAATTTTACGGGTCTAATACATGCATGGGCAACTTATAACACACCAAAGACACAGAAAAACAGGTATTCCGCCATATGAACCCTTTAATAATTCCAAGGTGATTAATATCAGGAGGTGACGAACTTAAGCATGTACATACAGAACATGTGTACTGTCTGTTTTGTGGTAAAGGCTAAAGGTATGTAAATTTCTGTAAATCTTGTCTATGATTGTCCATCTGCAGTCAGACTGGCCAGAGGGTTATCAGTTAGCTGCTGCCATGAACTTCCGCTTTCCTCAATGTGTACCTACACCACTGAAAACCCTGATACCCAACGCCACTAATGAGGCTTTAGATCTCATGAGAGACCTCCTCCAGTGGGATCCAAAGAAGAGACCGTCTACTGTGAAGGTACAGTGTTCACCACCGTTCATGCAATTTTATAGTCCTGTTCAGCCTAGCGTTCAGCCTTAACGACAGAGTTACACAAGTTAAAAGCGGGCTTAGATCTTGGTGTGAAATTTAAAACAGTTAAAATGATGAGACAAACAAATAATTATTTAAGTTTATTTGAAATATTCAAAAAACAACTCGTTAAAAGGAATGTTAAAGGCATGGAATACATTAAATGCCATACCTTAAAACAATCTAAAAGTCCAATGGGTTAAAACTTCAAATGTAATGTGTCAATCGGAGAATACAATTCAAATGTAATATTCCAAATTCTTGCCAATAATATTTCAGGCACTCGGGTACAATTACTTTCAAGTGGGACAGTTTCTGGGCCCCAATCCCATGACCCCTGAGGTACAGAATGCTCAGATTAAAACTCATTGCTGCTCATTGAGTTCAAAATGTAGAACTTAAATCAATTTCATACAATGGATATAATGCACTTTAAAAAGATTACTGAGCAACGTTATTCACAGCGAAAAAAATCTACTGGATAAACATTGGTTGCAAATATTATTATACACCCTTGGCATAATTGATCTATGTTTAAGGGCAAATTAATGCTTGTTAAATGAACGTTTTTATATGTTGAACCTACACTGAGAGCAACATTCCTCTGGACATCAGTAGCCGCAAAACTTAAAATATTACAAAACATCAAATCACTCTTAATGTAAAATAACTACTCTCCTATTGCATGCTTGCATGAACTGGAAATACTCTGCCCAGGTAAACAATGGTGTTTTAACACAACACAAATCATTCATGTTGTCCCAACTTGAATGGGTCAAGTAAAATGGTGCAAAGAATGCAAAGTTATCTCTAAATACATTACTATTTTTTATTCCTAAACGGTGGTAACGTTTGACTTAAAGGTGAGATATTATCTTAAAAAGAAATCGCTTTGTAACTCTTTTGCCAATAAAGAGGCCGCTATTACAGTCAGTTCTATAAATATTGCTACATCGTCACAATTCTAACATTTTTGGCTCTATCCACCACCACAATGGATTTCAAATAAAACAAACTCTCAAATGTGCTTTAACTGCAGACTGTCAGCTTTAATTTGAGGGTATTTACATCCAAATCAGGTGAACGCTGTAGGAATTACAACAGTTTGCATATGTGCCTACCACTTGTTAAGGGACCAAAAGTAATGGGACAATTGGCTTCTCAGCTGTTTCATGCCCAGGTGTCTGTTATTCCCTCACTATCCCAATTACAATGAGCAGATAAAAGGTCCAGTGTTCATTTCAAGTGTGCTATTTGCATTTGGTATCTGTTGCTTTCAACTGTCAAGATGAGATTCAAAGAGCTGTCACTATCGGTGAATAAAGCCACCAATAGGCTGAAAAAAAAAAAAACGAACCCATCAGAGAGATAGCAAAAACATTAGGCGTAGCCAAAACAACTGTTTGGAACATTCTTAAAAAGAAGGAACGCACCGTTGAGATCAGCAACACCAAAATACCCGGATGACCACAGAATACTGGTGGATGAACGAAGAATTCATTCACTGGTGAAGAAAGCACCCTTCACAACAGTTGGCCAGATCCAGAACATTTACATTACATTTAGGCATTTGGCAGACGCTTTTATCCAAAGCGACTTACATTGCTTTATCCTATACATTTTACATAGGCATTTGCAATCCCCTGGGATCGAACCCACAACCTTGCGTTGTTAACGCAATGCTCTTACCGATGAGCTAAAGGAAAGCTACACTCTCCAGGAGGTAGGTGTATGTGTGTCAAAATCAACAATCAAGAGAAGACTTCACCAGAGTGAATACAGAGGGTTCACCACAAGATGTAAACCATTGCTGAGCCTCGAAAACAGGAAGGCCAGACTAGAGTTTGCCATACGACATCTAAAAAAGCCTTCACAGTTCTGGAACAACATCCTATGGAGCAGATGAGACCAAGATCAACTTGTACCAGAGTGATGGGAAGAGAAGAGTATAGAGAAGGAAAGGAACTGCTCATGATCCTAAGCATACCACCTCATCAGTGAAGCATGGTGGTGGTAGTATCATGGCGTGGGCATGTATGGCTGCTTGTATTTATTAATGATGTGACTGCTGAAAAAAGCACCAGGATGGATTCTGAAGTCTTTCGGGCAATATTATCTGCTCATATTCAGCCAAATTTTTCAGAACTCATTGGACGGGGCTTCACAGTGCAGATGGACAATGACCCAAAGCATGCTGCAAAAGCAACCAAAGAGTTTTTGAAGTGAAAGACGTGGACTGTTATGCAATTGCCAAGTCAATCACATGACCTGAGCATGCATTTCACTTACTGAAGACAGGGAAAATGCCCCAAGAACAAGCAGGAACTGAAGACGGTTGCAGTAGAGGCCTGGCAGAGCATCAGTAGAGGCCTGGCAGAGCATCACCAGGGATGAAACCCAGCGTCTGGTGATGTCTATGAATTCCAGACTTCAGACTGTAATTGACTGCAAAGGATTTGCAACCAAGTATTAAACCTATTATAGTACACCGAAAATACAAAATAAAGGCTCCGTAAATAGCCAAAATATGACTAATTTAATACATTGAAAATAGATACACTTCCTAGTTTCAGGTTAGTTCCAGTCGTTGACCAGCACATGCAGTTTGCCTAGTGATCTGTTTGATCTGTCATTTGATGTGTTTCTGTTATTGTCTAGTATCAATAAAATAACTTATTTGTCTGATTGTGCCACTGTGTCGGCAACTCAGGTTTTTGGGCACAGGGGTTAATGTCTCTTACTGATTGGTTAAGCTTGCATACAAATTGGGTGGTTCCTGGGTGCCAGTAGTTCTGGATCAAATAATACAATGTAAGAAGAGGCAATTGTAAGAGGTAATGTAAAAATAAAAATGATTGCCCTTTTTTGTCGATGCAAAACTACCAAACCATTTTTAAGGAGTCATCTTATGACAGGTAGGCCTACATGTGGAGGTATGCAGTTAATTGTTGTTAAATATTATTTCAGGCACTCAGGTACCCATACTTTCAAGTGGGACAGGTTCTGGGCCCCCATACCTTGACCACTGATGTACGGAAGGCTCAGATAAAGATGGCTGGGACTAGTGAACACAGATCAGAGCTGCAGTCTTTTTCAGAACCATCGCTAGTGTCTCAGGCTAAAGCTCAGAGCAGAGGTTCCCATCAGCCACTTCAGCAGATTCCTCTGCCTCAGTGTCTCACTCAAACAGAACGGAACGCCAACCCACTCCCTTCATATACACAGAAGGTACCACTTCTGAAATCTAATGATAGTTAATAAGAAGATTTCCATCATGGATTTGCTTGTTATGTTATATTTTATATTAAATTACAAAACCAAAAGCAGCTAAATTGTTTTAAAGAGAAATGTTCTCCAGAAATACTACTCATGTCACAAGGAGATGAATTGTGCTTTTGGTTCCTCACACCAGGTTGTCGGAGGTGAGAACAGCTTGATGGGGTTGAAGAATGGACGGAGAAGATGGGGACAGACCAACATGAAAGCCTCGGACAGCTGGGATGAGTCTGACTGCTCTGATACTGCAGTATCCCTATCGAAAAAACCCAGCAAAGGCCCTGAGGAGGAGAAACCCACTCTACAGTAAGATCACTTTATTTTTAGAGCTTTGCAACGATCACACTCAATTAATTTATGCTACATTACAACTCAGCACCGTCGTAACACCCAGTGAACTGCATTTGATCATAGATATTAGAGTTAAAAGGCACTTTATGACCACCAACTTTGACCACCATTTAGGGAGGCATAATAGTTTCTCTTCAGTTGGACGGATTTTTTATTTCCCAGAATCTTCCTCAGATCTGTAAAGAACGCAACACTGTTCTGTGCTGGGTTCCAATAAACTTGGATTGTTGGGATTTCTCAGAAGTGAGGTGGAAAGGCAATTTGGCTTGGTTGACACTGATAAAGTATGTCATATTTGTAACTTTTCATATTGTGCGTAAAACAGTTAGGTTAGTAAGGTATGTGGACCTTTCAAAGAACTTTCAAAGAGGACAGTTACGTGTTCTTGCCGCAACACTTGATGTGCTTTCATTAGATGTGCAACGATTATACATAGTTATTAGTATATAGTTTAATTTAATTTTAAACCTTTTAAAGATTTTTTGGATTGAGTTTGTACAAGGTTGGTTTCCTGAGGTTTTGTGTTTTCAGGCTAATGTCATGTAGCCTATAAGTCAGATTTCTGCCAACTCTGAATTCACCAAAATGTTATTGTTTGAAGTCACATAAACTTAACAGCAAAAAGAAACATGGGTTTGATGGATTAGTGTTCCATCCATCCATCCATCCATCCATCCATCTTCTTCCGCTTATCCTGGGCCGGGTCGCGGGGGTAGCAGTATAAGCAGGGATGCCCAGACTTCCCTCTCCCTAGACAGTTCCTCCAGCTCTTCCGGGGGGACACCGAGGTGTTCCCAGGCCAGCTGGGAGACATAGTCCCTCAAGCGTGTCCTAGGTCTTCCCCTGGGTCTCCTTCTTGTGGGACATGCCCAAAACTCCTTCCCGGGAAGGCGTCCAGGGGGCATCCGGAAAAGATGCCCGAGCCACCTCAGCTGGCCCCTCTCAATGTGGAGGAGCAGCGACTCTACTCTGAGCTCCTCACGAGTGACCGAGCTTCTCACCCTATCTCACCCTATAAGGGATCGCCCAGCCACCCTGCGGAGAACGCTCATTTCGGCCACCTGTGTCCGGGATCTTGTCCTTTTGGTCATGACCCACAGCTCATGATCATAGGTGAGAGTAGGAACGTAGATTGACCGGTAAATCGAGAGCTTCGCCTTGCGGCTCAGCTCCTTCTTCACCACGAAAGACCGGTATAGCGACCGCATTACTGCAGAAGCTGCACCGATCCATCTGTCAATCTCCCGTTCCATCCTTCCCTCACTCGTGAACAAGACCCCCAGATACTTGAACTCCTCCACTTGAGGCAGGAACTCTCCACCCACCTGAAGTGGGCCAGCCACACTTTTCCGACTGAGAACCATGCTGATTCTCATCCCAGCCGCTTCACACTCAGCGGCAAACCGTCCCAGTGCACGCTGAATGACCATGGATAAGTGTTATGTAATTATTTAGATGAAATTATCGTCAGATTTGCAGCTTGCTAGGTTTGTGAACAGCCTTTGTTTTCATGTTTTTTTCAATGTCAATTTTATGCTTCTTTTATTAAATGATTTAGGCCCAGGGATCAGAAACCCATTTACACATTTAGCACTGTCACAAAATTACCAAACAACAGCAGACTGAAGCAGCCAGACTCCAACCAGCTGACAGCCACATCAGCCAGACAACATTATCTGCGCCAGTCAAGATATATGCCAGGCAAGTTTTCTGCTGTGTGCTGCTTGTGGAGAAACTAGAAGTTAGAGTTGAAACAGATCTGAGTTTAGGTTGTATATAAAACAATGCTCTTTTTATATCACATGACATTTTTCTGCTCTAATGCAAGATCATCCATGATATTGCTGTTAATTCTAGGGTTAATCAGCAAGAACACACCATCTGTGAGCAACAAGGAGTCTGAGAAAAACTTGTGGGGCCCATCGGTTATGCACAAATCCCTCACACCTGTTGGACGAGCATCAGCATCCCGAATCAGTCCAGGTGAACATAACATAAAGACATCAATACTAAAGGCCCGGTTATATTTTACTTTCCGCGTCCGTCTCACGCACAAACGCGTCCGCACAGCTTCCTACGCATACTCCATTTCGGATACAAGCTGTCGGACGAGTTCGACACATGCGCAGTACAAATGAGTATGTCTACTCCACCAGACCGTCAGTGGGCAGCACTGAGCTACATTATTCACAGTCTCACTGCAAATCAATGGTAGAAAGAGTGGCCACTCCATTGCAGACGACATAGATAAAGAAGGAACAGCAACCAGCGAGGATGGAAAAAATATGCTTCTTTGCGAGTTGTTCTTGGAGGAAGAGGAAAATAAGATAAAGAGGAAAAGACAATGATGTGTTTTGACCCCTAATGGACTAGTGCCCTTAGACCGAAATAAAGCATAGGGAAACATTGTGGTGGAGGAATTTGAGGGACTTTCTTCTGGACAGATAAGTAACAGTCAAATTTCTGCCAGGTTACCAGTGCCAAGCTCCAGTAAATTCGTAGGACACTCAGAATATGTATTCATCAGTATTACGTAAATTTCACATGTCACCTTTAATTAAATGTTTTAAGCAATTGCAGCAAGACATTTGATTAATTTTGTCCATATGGAAAATGGTGTCATTTGAGTTTTTGGCGAGTTTCAATGGATTGGTCTTGTATATCCATGGTTTGTGAAATATCCTTACAGTCCCAGCTGATCTCCCTGACTTTCAAGTTTAAAGAAAAATTCCTGTCCACGACTCTGTGTAACATGCCATTTTATGATACTTTAAGGTCTTGTCTTTCTTGCGCCATAATAGTGTCTCTCTTATTTGTTAACATGGATTCAGAGGAAAGCAGGAGTAAAGCCACAGATAAAGCTAAAGAAAAAACACTAGAGAAAAGTGAAAAGGTTAAATGTACACACAACATTTTTCACTCCATCGTTCCAAAAATGATCATAGGTTTGTTATGGAAGACACTAAAAGGAGACATAGAAGAATCATTAGGAGACTGATGACTAATTCTCTGCCAGATGACTGCATTGTAATTTTGTAAAACTGCGGCCTTGTGCTTTCAGGAAGCTTTGTAACCACCACATACAATCTCTCTGAAGGATACATCCCATCTTTCCAGAAGAAGGAAGTGGGATCCGTAGGACAGAGAATTCAACTCGCCCCTCTTAATAATCAGCATGCACGTAAGAGTTCAGTTTCCCAAACCCTATAGTGAGCTGCCCTGCTGTCTACTGCCAGTATAGGAAGCAACTTTCTACAGTAGGACCTAAGTGAATGATTTAAAGCACACGACATGGACAGTAGTAAAAGTCAACTTGAATCTATCACAGTAGAATCATAGAGCAAACACTTGATGTAACGGGGAACAAATCTATACCTGCAGATATTGGGCAAATATTTTTATGAAAATTGTAGCATCATTATTTTCCCAGTAAACAGCACAGAAAAAGTTACAGTAAAGTTACATACAGTAAACAGCTCACTAGGCTTTGCAACAAAGAGCAGTTCTCTTGATGCTTCGAAACTCTGTACCTTAACTGTTTTTATGCATTCTTTTAATATTGTTCTTTAAAAAGTACAGCGTTTTTCTTTACACTACCTTAAAGGGATAGGTCACACAAAATGGAAAAATTATTTACTCGCCCTTAGATTGTTCCAAACTTATATACGTATTATTATTCTGTTAAACACTAAGGAAGATTTTTGGAAGAATGTCACTAACCAAACAGATCGCATCCTCCATTAGGATTCGTTCGGGGATGTGAACTGTTTGGTTACTGACATTTTACTAAATATCTTCCTTTGAGTTCACCAGAACAAAGAAATGTATACAGGTTTGGAACAATCTGAGGGTGAGTAAATGAAGACAGAATTGTCATTTTTGGGTGAACTCTCCCTGCAAACTTCCTTCTGTGGTCAAGAAATATATCCAGCTGCAGGACCGCAGCGCCACATGTTTCGGGACACACGAACCAGACCGACAGTCTCAGGCCGGAAATGAAGGCGAACCATATATGGTTAAGTGCAGACCGTCCTACCACCAGTTTTTGTAGCTAATGTTCTTATTTTCGCATAGATTTTAGTGACTTTAATGTACTATATCTGTACACGCTAGAACATGCATAACCTACATTTTTATGTAGTTATTATTTGCATAGTGCTTTCTATTTTACTGAAAATAATATTGATTTAATGTTCATATCTACATAATCAATATCTGCATATTTTGAAACAAACACTTAGGCACAAAATATAGACTTTCAATTACAAATATACTTTATTTTTATAATTCAAAATATTATTTATTTGATACAAAATGAATATCTAAATAATCAGTATCTGTTCAGTTTGTAACAAGTACATAGGGACAAAGTGTTGAATTTAATGTTAAATATACATAAAAATAGATTTTTATAATTTATGTAATATATTTTTTTCAGAATTCAAATAAATAGAAAATAAAGTATTGCATTTCTTATATACATTTCCACAAGAACATTATTTTAAAACATAATATAAATAAAATGTATATAGATGTCTATTAAATGTTTATAAGATAACTTAATAAACACTCACACCGTGTCTATCCTGAATGTGGCGTGACAAGAGACAATCGAACGCATTGGAACCCATTATAATTGTACAATTTGTCCACACCAAGTGGCGCGGTGCGGCGTGACAATCCCATTGGAACAAACCGTCTGTCGTGTTGCATGGCGCCACATCCGGTGTAGACATGGTGTTAGAAATTAAGACTCTTTCAGTCCAATTTAATTTAATCAAATGTATTTTACACAAAAAATACTCCATGTCTTCATGTAATGAAGAAACTAAAGGTAAAGGGCTCCGTGGAACCTTCCTGGTGTTCCATGATACTGTTAATGGCCATTTCCTCGTTCTCTTTATCTACTGCCAATGGTGTGCAAAAGGGACACTAATATAGGCTGCAACAGTTTGTACACCGTTGCATAGAAATGTCTCTACAATGGATGAAATGAAAAATACATAACATGTATGACATAACTAACAGTTAAGTCCCTTAAAGTAACGTGTAACATTCCACAAACTCAACCATAAAAAATGAGTTATTCATTGAATAAATAATCAAGAAATTAAAAACAATAATAAAGATAGACATACTGGCTTTGTCGAAAAGCCCTCTTACAACACCTATCTAAAAAGAAGGCTGTGTGTCCGCAGAAATAAAACGCACAAATCGATTAAATACTACAACAATTTTATACTTAAAAGGGGTCATATGGCGCGAACCCGTGTTTTTCTGTATCTTTGGTGTGAAATAAGTTGCCCATGCATGTATTAGACACGCAAAGTTGCAAAAATTAAAGTGTCGCAATAAAATATGCATTCTATCGAAAAGCGAATGCTCACCCAGACCTGCCTGAAACACCTTGTGTAACAACATACCAACAAATCTACTTTGTTTGAGTTGACTTAAACCTCCCAAATGCATAGGCAAGTAAGGTGGGCGTACCTGTTTATACAATTGCTTTAGAACCTTATGTTACAAATATGGTAAGAAGTGTCCCACAGTTTTCGACCAATCACTACCCACTGGTAAATTGGCCAATCATAGCACACCTTGCTTTTCAGAATGATGAGCTTTGTTAAAAATTCACGTGTTTCATAAGAGGCAGTCTATTCACATTGCATAATATTTTAAACAATCGATAATTTTTGTTTAAGCCGTGTCATATGATTATTGATGATAATTATAATATGTGAAGGATGTGCATATAATTGTTGAGATAAACACCTAACTTATTACATACATAGATTTTTCACAACATTTAAATAAAACTGGACAGAACTAACCCTTCTCTCGGCCATGCTTTTAATGCCCTTGTCCAAAAACGCGTGGTGCTGCCGGCCCGCCCCAACTAGTGGTCTGGATCGTGTGTTCTAAAATGAGTGGGTGCGGACCTGCCGCTGGATACTATTGGTGGTCAAAATTCTCTTCTTAATGAATCTGTCGTTCTTTCTGCTCATTCCTACTTTCTTTTGCTATCTGTCTGCGTGTCAACAAATAATTTATATCTGCTCTTAGTTGACCTATCTGCCACTGCTGACTCTATAGCGGTCAAAGCTAAACCTTCAAAGTCCAAACCTTCATCTACAGTTTCACTCAATGAAAGCTCTGAAGGTAAAATGTCAGATCCGTAGCCATCTTAGCCAAAATGTCTTCACAAGGTCCAACATTGACACAACCTGACAGTGACTGTCAATATAATAATTTAGCGTGTATTAGAGGTATAGGTCATTCACAGACATGCAGGCAAAATGCACAATTCCAATCAAACTCTCTACCTAACTAACATCTGACTCGACTTTCATGTAATCAGAATCAATTCATTCAATGTATATTCTCTTTTTTCCTATTTTTCAAATGTCAATTTTGGACCCTGTCTCTTTTTTTTGTAATTTCTTCAAAAGCAGCTTTCAGCTTCAGTGTCTGGTGGTTTTGTCCGAGTGTGAAATACTGTTTCTTTTTACAGATTGTGATGGATGGAAAAGGAGAGCTGACAGAACCCAACTCAAAAGTACAGCTTACTCGGCTCTGGGCAAAAACTCAGCCAATCTTCTCACTCGTGCACAACCGGTTCAGTCCGTGCATGGGCGCGTCGACTGGGCTGCAAAATATGGAAGTCACCGATAGTGCTTGTTGAGCTTCCATGCCATGAGGACTATGGCCTGTTCAACACTCGTGAGAGAAGCAGCTTGAATAGGTCTATATCACCTTAAAACATCAGGCCATTATTTGCTGAAATGTGTTGTGCAATTAAGACACAAATCTTTATTATTGTGTTTATTTTCAGTTATGCATCTAATGCCTGCATTTTTTCTTAAGTAGACTACATAAATGTCCCGCTTATTTTTTATGCCATTTTTAGTGTGCAGTTTATAAATGCATTTCATTTTTCTTTTATATGTGTAAATGTGATTAATGCTGCAAGGATGTTATTGTTTACTTGTATTAAAACAGCCTTTTACTAACAGTCTTTACTATAAGCAGTACAGAGACCTGTACGTGAACATACAATGTGATTTGGTTCACCCAAGCTGAAATAAAGACTATTTTGTAGGTATTTTAAAGCTTTTTAATTATCAGACTGCTGATGAACCATTTGAACATTCAGAAATGTTATTGAACATTTTATACAATAAAAACATAATTACATGTTTGGGTTACATTTTAGAAGAAAAAATTATTTTTGTATTTTCTGTATGCATCATGACTGCTGTGGTTTCTGCAGCATCCTAGCTCCAAGCTTGGCCACCATAAGAATACTGCAAAAGATTTCCTCTCTTAATTATTTCAAGCTTTAGAAATGACAGAAACAGTATATTAAGAAGCATACACTTGTTTTGTGTAAGGAACAGACTGGGGAGGTGTGCAATCTTTTCACCGGCTGTCAGTGATCAGTGAGCTTGACATGAGTCAAGCTAAGACTAATCTAAACTTTCCAGACACTTTAATAAGGTGAAATATTACAGAAATGCTAATTACCTGACTCCAGCAATGAGACCAGCTGGCATGATTTTGCGTGAATTATAGAATCTCTTTCCCATGACAGCAGCAAGAGTCCCAGAAGTGGCTGTGAAAGAAGTGAGGATCAGTAAGTCCTGCTTGTGTAAACTGTTTATGTGTTTGAACAAGAAATACACTTGATAGAGATAATGTGTGGAAACTGCAAACCTAAAGACACCCAAATATTTCTGGGATCTTGGGATATCTGGTAGGCACCAAACCCAGCCAAACCCCCAAACAATAGCCCTGCCGCCAGGGATGGAACACTGCCTGTAGGAAAACCATTCAAATGAACGAATACTAAATTAAAAAACAATAAATAATGCAAAGGTAAACAATATGACAGCAGTGACTATTGTGTATATATAGCAACAGCAAGATCTAATCCTTTTAAAACACAACGCATTACAGCAAGAGTTTTTACCGAAACTATAATGTTCAAAAACAGACTTTTCTCAGATAATTTAGGTATTCGGATTAGGTATAATATCAAACTTCAGCAAATTACATCCTACATTAGATTTCATCTTTTAAGTATAAAGTTATTGAACCACGTGATTGCACACAAGTAAATAGGGATCAATTAGAATACCTGAATGTTAATGGACAGTAAAGTAAAAACAAAATGAAAAGATAAAAATAGTTCTAATGCTAATGCGTCAAAGGAGCAACAAATAAATTAAATGGGGATATTAGGTATGAAAACTAAATTAAGTCTAAAACAATATTCCTCCTTTTAACATCATTTAAAACAGTTGTTGTTTTCAAGGGGGGCTTTAAGCCCTTTAGGGGAACTTGAATCCCAGTGATAGCCTTTTACTAATTTGACAATTACTGCATCTGTGTAATCACCACTAACTAAACAAAAAATACATATCCAACATCTTTAAACTAAATAAATTGCATTTTACATTAAACTAGCTCAAAGCAAGTTATCTGTTATAAGGTTAGCTAACAAATCATGTTGTCCTGCTATAAGTCGTTTGGTGTTTCTTGGTTTTACCCAGTCCATTTCTTATGATACCGTCTAACGTTAGTCCAATCTATGATGCACTTAGATTTCATGAGCTTTCATTACCTGCTTTGACATATCCTACAACTCCTCCAGATGCTACCAGTGCTGCATATCCGTATCCAGTCCAATCCACAGCCATAATTAACACCTAGATACACAGACATTTAAATATACACACACACACACAGGTCTGATGGCTCCCATTCTCTCTGTATGTTATCAGTCAGTGTAAAAATGACAAATGCAGAACTATTCATCGAGTCAAACAGTGCTCTGACAGACGCGATATAATACTCTCACATTGATAACGCTACAAACAGACCTGCTGACGAATTATTCGTCTTAGTGGGGATCGCTGAAAATGGTTTCCGAAATGTTTTTACACACTGCACCGGTAAGCTTAGATACGTGTTTCCATTGACGTTCTTTTAAACATGCGGTCGCAGTGGCTGTAACACTTTATAATTATTTTCCGTGTCCTTATGACATTGATCAATGAAATATGAACACCGTGTAAAAAAATGTGAATATGTTCATACTCGCTATCTTATACGTGCCTGTGTCCCTGCTGATAAGCGTGTTCGCAAGTTGTTTATGACGTCACTCCCAAAGACCACTGAAACACAAGCATAACGTCCTTGTCATTGTGAGTTGGCTTATGGGAAATGAAGTTTATATACAATAAACGTTTTATTTCATTAACGCTAAATGTATTTTACATCGTGTTGTTTTTTTTCTTGTCATTTTAATCTATGGATTATAGAATAGAATAAAATATCGTATATAATGCAATATCGATCAATTAGGAGTGCTCAATAAAAGCAGGGCTGTGATTAGGCCAGATGTAATCACAGCCACTGATTTGGCATTTATAGAATAACTATGAACTAAAAATAAACCAATTCGGAACTATATTTTATTTTCCAACACAGACATTATGATTAGGAATGTCGGGGATCACAGCTGTCATGTTGAACATGGGCAACTAATACTGTAGCACTGGTTTAAAAAGCTCCGCAGTTCCAAATACCACCGGTAGATGGTGGCAGATGACCAGACAACAATCGTTTTGCCTTCTTTTACCAGACTTTTGGTTCTCTGCCGATTGGCCTGTTTTCTTTAAGTTCAGCGTTAAGTATCATGTTTAGAAATTAATGCTGCTATGAGTGAACTTATTCGTTCTGTAATATTGTGGCCATAACACTGCATGGTTATCACCCTGTTCTAAGCTGCAAGAGTTAGCTATAATTAAAATACAGACAAATTTAGTTGTGGGATCATAATGGTTATCGTGATATTAATCAGTAAACAAAGAATCCGATGACAGAGGTTTTTAGCCTTTAGAAAGAGATGATACC
The DNA here is from genome assembly GCA_008369825.1 of Triplophysa tibetana. Taxonomy (NCBI): domain Eukaryota; kingdom Metazoa; phylum Chordata; class Actinopteri; order Cypriniformes; family Nemacheilidae; genus Triplophysa; species Triplophysa tibetana. Next base: position 15,589,028 of record CM017914.1, on the reverse strand, counting down.
GGGCTTTCGTACTGAAGGGAATCTTCGCTTGTCCAATGGGAGGCGCCAGAGGACAGCAGGTTATTCAGAGAAAGAGAGTGTACTCCAATATTATATCAAGTATAGGCAAGGCTCTACAGTATGTGTCTCTCACTATACAAGCTTTTCAAAAAAATCAAACCTGATTCAGATTTAAATAATTCGTGTGCATTTCTGTACATTTAAGATGTAAATAGGAATTAAAGTTGGTCGGTGACAGATTCAAACAATCTGCCTCCTCTACACACAAAGTCTAAAACAAAAATAATTAAACTAATATCTCAGCTGTCTCTGAGTTGTCTCTGAGTCTGTCGGCTAAGACCTTAAATTCACTTTTTAATTGTGTGCGTTTTAGTAAAAATAATGTAGAGTGCAGTAAATAGCCTACCACTAAATCAAAATTAAAAATATTTGTATACAGTACTTAAACTGTAAACGTTCATAAAAATAAATAATAGACATTTTAATAATAGGTATTTTCATAGTTTTACAATTTTGAAAACAGCAACTTGATCAGTCCATCGCGCCTTAAAGGTCCACGTCGATATAACACGTCGTTTTTTTCTTAAGCAGGAATCTCAACACTTTTTTTACTTTTTCCAGGTGTCCTTGTCTTGCACGTGCCCATAAAAGTGCGCATGCGCCGTGAGGTGGTCCTCTGTTTTTATGGCCAGGTGAGTAGATTTTGCTCAGGTAAAGTGGTATTTTGCTTAAGAATAGAAGACCCAATGAGCTAACACTGTGTGATGTACCAAATCCAGAGAGAAGATAGAAGAATGTCACTTCTGGGCAAAATGGGAGACTGGCAGGTACGTTCTCTTCCTAATAAGGTATACGAGCTTGAAGGGGCATGCTTTTACTTTTGCATAAAATTACGTTTTTTCGAAGGTAAAAAAAGTTTTTAAGGACAGTTCGATTTTAAACCAAGTGAAACTAATCTACGACTGTACGGTTTGTCTTTAGGATAATAAAAAGTAACAGAGACATCAATTTGATTGTAGACATTTGCGGAACAGCGGTGAAAAATGATCGTGATCAGATTCGTCTAAAATATGACACCCGTAAGGTCATTGCTCGGAGAAACCAAATGTGCTGTTGTTTTATTTATTATGAGACAAACGTCTCTATTCAATATATTATAACAACTTTATAACTAAATTTCGTTCAGGCCTGGCCTACATAATTCTAAGCGTGTTTCCCTTACACAAACGTTTCTTAAAATGTCTCTGTATCAGTAATGTAGGCTAATATTGTCTGTATCTTTTCTGTGAGGTTTTACACTCTGCTCCATTACAAACACAAGCAAAAATAGAAAAAACTATTCAAAAACAGAAATAAATTGAATTATGAAATATTATCATTAATATCATTGAATAAAATGTTTATCACAGTGAGGATTGACAATTAGTGCTGTAATAACAAGTTGAAAACAAGTATCAAAACAAGTTTAGCTTTTGTGCAAATGGTTTCAATGATGGACCCCTAATCAAGAAACAGCAAACAACAAAGTAACACACCCATTAATTTCTACTGCGCGTTTCTCTGCCTCTTTTCATTGTCATTGTGTCTTAGTTTCTTTCGACCTCTCATAAATGACAACTGGACTCACCCCACCAAAAATGGTAATGGAGATAAGAGAGGGACAACGCCTTAGACCCGGCGACCTGTCTCCTGACCTCATTCACATTTAACAAGGCATGTTGTTGTGTTAATTATTTACATTTATCAAATTGCGCAGTTACAAGTCTAAATAGTGCTGTATAACTTCTCCAGAATCGACCACTTTTGCATAACAGTATTCGGAGTGTGTTTACAGGCCGAGGTTCACTATAGGACTAAAACAACAGTTTACAATTACCCGGCTTAAAATGGTGCCCATTGAAATACATGCATTTATGCTTCGGTTTGCAGTAGTTTCGTATTATTTAAAATATTTTGTTCGAATTATTTTCTGACACTTGAAGCTATTGTATGAATGCGCGTGCTCAAAACCTGGTGACATAAGATAATCATAGCCTTAATATTCGTCACATCCTTTACATGGAATTTACAGTATTTATTGAACTTTTACTAATAATTCCAATGCGAATCAATCCAATCCATTTGTTATTTTATAATAGGTCTCACCGTCAGACATTCTCACTCATGACTGTGAAACCCTACTTTTTCAATGAACTTTTGAAGTACAAATGAAACCAAGTAAACGAAGCCTATTCTTACTGGAATTCTCGTTGCAGTTTCTACCTGTGTTTATTCATTGGCTTTGCTCTCTTGATATGCTAATGAGGGTTATTACAGTAGCTCGAGAGTCTTTTTCTTCCACCATTAGAGGGAGATCTGAGCGCGCAGCTCAAGCCCTCTGCACTGTGTCAAACTTAAGCGAAGGCGCATTTCATTCTATCAACAGCCAATGAAAATGCTTTGGAAGTTAACTGATAATATTAAATATGAAGACTGCGAGGTAAGCGGCATAACCGGACTTTTTATACAAAAATTTGCATGATGTTTTTCAGCTTGTTTTAACAGTTTTTTCCCCGTAGTCAGCTGTTACTTAAGATTTTTTGCGGTGTGTGCGCATATTTCATTAATGAAAAGTGCTTAAATACATCTGAAATATTGCATGCTTCAAGACACGCATAGGTTTGTTTAAATAAGTAAATAAATGAAATAAATAAATAAACTATAATAATAGTAGGATATTTAATAAAACAAAAGTATCATCATTATTTTTGATATTATTATAAACCCTAATTAGATACTTTAGAATAAAATATTATATTTCAATTGCATTAAAAATAAGTGACATGTTTAAATATTGAAATTATTTTGTCTGTGAAAGAGACAGGAAATAATAAACTTACCAAACGCAGGTTTGGTAAACAGAATTAAAAGAATCAATTCTTTAGAATTATTTTTTTCCTGTAAAAGTCCTTTATGTCCCTGTTCCCTGTTTGTGATGAACGCAGTAATATATGGGAGTAGTTTCGGAGTGGCGAAGCAAGTAAAACATGTTTTGCATGTTTTCGAAGATTGCACACCCTTTTAGAAGGAAAGATTTCCCATGTCCTTATGGTTTTCTTTTGCGTTGATCGAAATGCTTATAATAATCGCATTGGAATTGAGACGGAAGTGTGCCTGCGATGAGTGCTAACGCCTAAAGTTTGTTGTGAAAATTCGCCTGGGCGGTGAGCTGAGCTGCATCGGAGTGTATTGATGTGTCGTGGCCGTGACTAAACTCTTGGTGAGGGATTCTAGTGGGCCGTGGAGCACGAACACGCGAAGACTAATATGAAAAATAACGAGAAAGACGGTCATCCCGTGAACAGCAAAAATGTGCCAGTCGAGATGCCCTCAGCGGTTGCTGGATTTTCACCAGAATCAGAGGTGCACATTGTTTCCTTCCTTGTGTTCTTCCCCCTTTCATTCTCTCTTTCTTTCACTTTTGCTTGCCCTCGAACCTTTTAAAATGCCACCCCCCCTCTGATTCGTCAGAGGCAGGAGAATGTCCCTCTTTTTGTCTCTCTCTTTCGCTCTCCCTCTCCCACTCCCTCTCTCTCCTCATCTCTGATTAGATATACCGATTCCTCATTCAATGGACGTCATTTAGTGCAGTCTGCCTTGAGTTGCTTTCTCGCTTCACGCTCGATTTCCTAGCATTCTTCCCTTATTAAGTATTCGTGTAATATTAATAGTCATGAATATCTACTATTAGGAGTGCAGGGAAAGAGGCAGATCTGTGCTAACATGAGCTCAAGCAGGGGAACAGCTTACTGACAGAACCAGAGGACGACAAAAGGGATCTAAAAAACTTTAGAGAAAAGCACTGAGCTGATGAAGAACAGTGGGAATTTACCTAAATTCTGATGGATTATCGCTTTATTTGAACACTGGCCACAGACACGTCGTGCTGCAGTTTATATCGGCTTGGTTTCATTTGCTCGTTCGTTTTCGTTTTGTACCATCGAAATTCTTGTCTTTTGAAATCCCCCGGAATCTTCACAGATGTTAGTGCACAGTTTTTCCGCGATGGTGAGTGACTATCGGGGGTAAAGATTCGAGGACTGCGCCTAGCTTTTACTCTCCGATTATTTGAATTCGTTTGTATCATTATGCCAGCTGTTCTTGGTATAGTGTCAAACGCTATTACAGATATTTTATACTTGGTGTAAACTCTTCTTTTTACTTTACCTCTCAGTGGAATATGTGGTTGTTTAATCGCTTCAAATTGTTTACTTGGAGAATGCAAAATAGCGTATATTACGCTACGTTGTAATTAATATTACAATTACTGCTACTGAACGAAAACAAGACATGTTCGATTGTATTTTTAAATAACTCAAATTGCAAATTGCTTCCATTTATTTTTCATAGAAAGAGAGTAAAATAATAATTATTATAGTCTAATATTAGTATTAATAATAAAACAGCACTAAAATTGTGTATTTTTCTTTCCCAAGGATCGCCACGACGGCACCAGCAATGGCACAGCTCGGTTACCCCAGCTGGGCAGCGTGGGTCAGTCTCCTTACAGCAGCGCTCCTCCACTCTCCCACACGCCCAACTCAGACTTCCAGCCGCCATACTTTCCACCACCATACCAGCCCATTTACCCACAATCTCAGGACCCTTACTCTCACGTTAACGACCCGTACTCCATCAACTCTCTGCATGCCCAGCCGCAGCCGCAGCACCCGGGCTGGCCCGGCCAGCGACAGAGTCAAGAGAGCAGTCTGCTGCACCAGCACCGCGGGTTACCACATCAGCTGTGCCGAGAGTACCGCAGAGAAGTTCTGCTGCCGTCGGGTCACGGCATCGAGACCGGACTCACGGATTCAATCCCTATACATGGAATACCTCACTCTTTAGAAGATATGCAGGTGAGGCGATATTATTTAAGCCTATGATTTAACATGCAGTATTATTTATTAAGTTATCACGGCAATTGCTTACATTTGCTGCTATTGGTAACAAAACACATAGGCTACTGTAAAAAAAGGATAATTAAACACTGCAGCCACATATTTTAAATAATGTCAAGTTTTACGTAATTGGTTTTGCGAAATACTTTGGGATTGTGTTTTTTTATGGTATAATGGTAAAATGTGAAACGTGACGGTGTACATGAGAAGCAGTTTTATAACACGGACGAAGGTAAAATAACATTTAAGATTTAATTGCAAATTGCGCTAATTTATGCTGCTATTACCTTGAATGGTATCCTCTATGGCATATGACAAACACTTAATATCGTTTGTAGAATAAGAAATATGTGTAGATATATATATATATATATAAGTTACATTAACTGTACAATTACATTTAGTTTTTAATTTGTAATAGCCTTCACACAATTGAATGTATTCATTGTTTTTTTTTTATTAATACACCATTAACAAAGTGACAAAGACTTGATTTCTGGATGTCCCTCTTTTTTAACGAGTAATTCAATTTTAACCTATACCGACCGAAGACATCTTGGAGAATTACAGTGAAAACAATACATAGAGAAAATGCTCTGTAGCACCAATTGTACGTTAATAGGTTTCCGCTGTTTAATTCTTTGAGTAGTTAAATTGATATATTATAATTATTTTTCCAACTACATAAAACACAATTAAGAGAATATTGTGATCATTTTGTGTTTTCTTTACTTTTTTTTCAAAAAGTACGTATTGTCTAATTTATTTAATTATTAATTCGTTGTCTTTACAGCACGTTGAAGATCAAGGAATTCACATCCCAGACCAAACTGTAATCAAAAAAGGTAAGCCGAGCATGCCTACACAATAGCACGCAGCTATTCTCACTTAAATCTATACACTTCTAACTGCTGTTTAATTTGTAGGCCTTGTGAAGATAATGCACAAATCTGTTTAATACAATTACCCGCATCAGGCTCCATACGGTATCAGCGTGTATTGATATGATGGGGCTTGTTTTATCGAAGCTTGCTCTGAGTAAATGTAATTTAAAAATATTATGTGAGAAACGCATGTAGATACATTTATGTTAAGGATTCGAGCTTTGGTTACTATATACCAACAATTGTATTGTGTGTCTCAGTCATTTTGTACTTCTTTGTTTCGTTTGGGGTACATGTGGTGGAAGAGTGCTGTAGAAAAATAAATGCAAATAGTAGGGTTCGAACTGTTTTGTCGTTGAGGTTCATCAATTATTTTTTTATACTACGTGAAAAATGTACATTTGTTGCACCGGGTATATACTCAATGAACAAACACGTTATGATTGGGATCACACAAATTCGTTTATCTTCTCTTGTATGGATTAGTCTCACCTGCACTATAAATGTCACTTGTGATCTATCCAAAAGTCCGTGCGCTTTTGTTTCCGGGTAGCACATAAAGAAGCAACGGGCGCTGCTGCAACAGGATAAGGCCTGAACACTTATCTATGTGCGCACTCATTTGTAAGTTTAATTTGGTGTGTTCTTCTATTTGTGCGAATCATTTTATGCACTCCAAGACTGGTTGGTGTGGATTGGTTTTGAGAAATAAGAGCATAACGCTGGCTATAAATTATTATTATTTTATTGAATATGCCTTTACCAACATTAATGTTAATTTAGCCACATTTTGAAAGTCTTCATTCAGTTTTCTGTTTTGTGAAGTTGCATACTCGTGTGTAATATGTGTCACATTTTATTGACTGCTGCACGGTGCAGTCAGTGTTAAACGAGAGGCAGCGATGTGCAATGCTCGAATGTCATCTTCTGTGAGTTTGGTCTGGAGTCACCATTGTGAAAATGTGAAATATTTGATGGTTAGGCCACTTCATTATCTTGGGCATATTCCAGCAGTTACATTCACGAGCTGAATGAAAAGCTATTGCTGTGGTATCTATTTTCCTCCCCCTCTGATAAGACCATATTGCCTTTGATTCCACACGGGCGTGCGAGATGATGTGCATATAAACGCATATGTTTAATCTTACTCAATAGCTGTCTGCTGCATAGCAATTCATCTTTTTTTCCATTAGGTTGGTGCTGCAGACTGAAATGGAGGTCTAATCACATTTTTTTTCTAGGTCCTGTCTCCATATCCAAGACCAACATCTCTGCCATACCGATAAACAAAGACGGGCTTTTTGGCGGCGTGGTAAACCCAAACGAAGTGTTTTGTTCGGTTCCGGGTCGTCTCTCACTTCTCAGCTCAACCTCAAAGTACAAGGTCACGGTAGCGGAGGTGCAGAGACGTCTCTCTCCGCCTGAGTGCCTAAACGCCTCTCTACTCGGTGGGGTCTTGAGGAGGTGAGTTAGACTTACATTACACAGCCCAATAAATACATATACATGTTATCAAGCACTTTCCTTTATCAAACCAACCAAAGTGGTACATCACATTCGACTTATACACCAATAGACAAAACAGTGAATCTTGCATTATGATGCATTATGTTGGTAATGCTGCCCAATTTCATTGAGCGCTTGTTGTCACCACGAATTAAATTTGATCTGTGAAAATGTAACATCATGTGATGACAGGGGAATACAAATATGACAAACTGTTCGATAGAATTATAAAAGGTATTTATTTGAAATATCGTCACATTTTCGTTTTGCTTTTACCATTTAAAGTTATCCGGAGATATTTAAAAACGATAGATGTTGGGTACACTACTGCTCAACTTGATATTCTTGAATACACCGGTCCTTATTTTACTTACGTAGCCTATAGGGTACAAACAGGTTTTAAAATGTAAAATCGATTAATCACGCAACGATATAAAATGGCTTACAATTAAACAAGCAATTACACTACTTAACATTTTTGTCATTTCCTCATTAGAGCAAAATCTAAAAACGGCGGAAGATCTTTAAGAGAGAAACTTGACAAAATCGGATTAAATTTACCAGCAGGAAGACGCAAGGCCGCAAATGTTACCCTCCTGACGTCACTGGTGGAAGGTAAGTTTCCCGAAGAATTTATGCATATTATAACGCAGGTGTTTAATGCGGCTACATGAAAGCAATTCAAAAGCAGGATTTGCATTCATCCGTGAAATGGAGAGAGTTTGTCTTGCAAGCAACAATGCATGAAGGATATAAGAAAAGGCTGTTTTCAGAGAATGGAATCTGGACATATAGTTTTGAAAGAATGTTGTGGTATTACAGGGGCTTTTTAAAATCTGCGAGGAGTATCACTTATTTTTTTATGTGTGCACTATATAGCTTGTAAAGAGTCTTTTTGTGGCCTACTTTACGCCAGATAAATTCTGCAATTTTATTGCATACATCGTATTTTAATATTTTAGGCGTATTACTATTATTATTTTGATTTTATCCTCATTCTATCGATGCCGTTGACAGCAGGTTAAAAGCCCATTTTTTGAAAAATTAGTTAATTATGTAGCTGTGCGAAGATTCCTTTGCTGTTAAATAAATCCATTTTGCTTGCAAAGTCGGAGGTGATTATTCCGTGCAGTGGTATTTGGTGTGCCTTGGGTTTTAAAGGTGAAAGCTGGCGACGGTTCATTGGTTCCTGTTAATCATTGCCGCTGAAGACTGAATGTAATATTCATCGTGCTTCATTGAAATTTGGTCTTCTATGGTAATGAGCCTGAAGAAATGTATGATTCCTGCGAGATAAGGGCAGAGGGGGGTTTGATGGAGACACAAGCAAACGCCGATGTAGTTAGAGGACACTGGGTTTCTGAAGTGCTGTTATTGTTTATGATCAGCTCCATTTTATGGAAAGCAGTTTAGTGCAGTTGTGCTTTGATGCTAATTGGCGCATGCGTCCTTCCGGACTGTGTGCTTATGACAGGAAGGCCCGCAGTAAATACCCAACTGTTTCAGGAAATTAAAACCAAAGACTTAGGCAGCAGATAAAACAGACATAGATGGACTAGCCTAATTTTCATTACCAAAGTATAAAAATACATTTTACTCTAAGTCGTTTGAAAGAGCTCTATATAGCAGTCTTGTAATAGATTGAAAGATAACGAATAAATCACATGATATCATTATGGTTTGGAGTTATGATGTTTCGTCCTTTTAATGTCAGAATAAATAGACTCACATCCTGTTTTCACAGAATTGTTATTTTCTGTTAGGACTGGAAATTAAGGTGCATCAGTGATGTAGAAATTGACAAAGAGCGATGTCCTGCTCATTGGCATAAATTAATTGGATTACAAATGTGAAATAGGATAATTGTAGTATATTTAAGTAAAAGGCTGCACACTGACTCTCATTTTCTCCTAGGTGAAGCTGTGCATCTGGCCAGAGATTTCGGTTATGTATGTGAGACTGAGTTTCCAGCCAAGGCGATGGCTGAATACGTGAACCGACAGCATTCCGACCCTAACGAACAAGTCCAAAGAAAAAACATGTTATTGGCATCGAAGTAAGTGCTTTTCTCACTTTATCAACGTCAAAGACGATTTCAATGTTTTTTTGTCGAGGTGAACAAGTTAATTGTGGTGGTTCATACAGCATTTAAGTTTGCTTTACGCTGCTGTCAATGGTTAACATGTGCTCATATTCATATAGCTAGTACCCTAATAAATAAGATTGCCTAAAAACGGCTCACTTGGAGTTTAATTCTTGGAGTAGTTTCCTGGAATATACCACAACATGGAATTAACCTACACGAAATTGTAAAGAAGGTTGAAGACTGATATTATTTTCCCAGCCAACAAATCAGCATCCTTTACAATATTTTTTTAGATTTCGAAATGCATCGAAACAGATAGATACATCACCCCCGATTTAAAATATTACATAGAGAATAAAGCAACACTTTCTGCAAGAGTCCTGGAAGTTAAAAGGTCTGATCCAATTCACATGGTTGACGTTTCTCTGACGTAGGCTATATGTGAAACTCAGCATTGAACTTGAATTGTCCATCCCTCTGATCCTTCACTGACCAAACCAGCTGCTGTCAAAAGGAATATTTGTCTTGTTGATTATGGGACACATAAGGAGCACATAGTGTTACTAAAACATTTCTGCCTTCATACCTTCAGCTGTAATTAGCTTCACCCTGACACGCATCCTGCATTGTGTCTCCTTTTAGACAAATCTGCAAAGAATTCACGGACCTGCTCTCGCAAGACCGCTCGCCCCTGGGGAATTCACGTCCACAACCCATTCTCGAGCCCGGGATACAGAGCTGTTTGACCCACTTCAGTCTTATTTCTCACGGATTCGGGACTCCAGCCATGTGCGCGGCCCTCACGGCGCTGCAGAACTATCTGACGGAGGCCATTAAAGCCATGGACAAAATGTATTTGAACAACAACCCAAACAGCCACAACGAGACGGGCTCTAAAGCGGGAGACAAAGATGAAAAACACAGAAAGTGATGTTCAACCACCACACCGCAATTAAAGTGGAAAAATGCATAGATCGAGCACACTAGTGAACAAGACGAGTCATTGACGCGACTCCACCTCCTGATCTTGACATTTTGAACGCGTTTCATTAAAAAAAAATCTAAAACAGTTCACCTTGGGATTCGTTGGAAAACTCATTTCTCTAAACAAAATAAAATGACAAAATCCGAGTGGCAATGAGAGGAGTAGCCTACGTGTCGGCCACAACAGAACTTTCTGAGGAACTCATTTTTTTATGAGTTCAGTGGACTAAAATCCCGCATTGTCCCTTCAAATATCCCATTTACGATTGTAGCCATGTGACAGGAAGCTGAAGAGGATGATTTTTTATCAGTATTGTGAATAATAAACTTGGAGAAAAAAACACAAAAAGATATCCACAGCTCCATGCCATGACTTCAAGTTCGCTCTGATCGACCAACTTGAACTTTGAATTTAAACACGATTCACGGTTATATGAGGGAATCTGTGTTCATGTATGTATATATTTATTTATGTGTAATTTAATGGGAATTGTAAATATGGTACGTCTGTTAAAATTCCTTTTTTTATTTATCTGGTGCCTCCTGTTTTAGTGGGTTTGAATATTCGCTTAGTTCTTCATGTGTTTTTATGGTTCTTAGAAAACAGAAGTTTGGGGTATTCTTCTCTGGGATATTTCAATTCAGCCCTCTTGTAGCATGTTGAGGCGACATTGAAGCAAGTGAACAAATTGAAATAAATAAACATCAACTTCTCTATATATTATTATTATTATGCCATTCCGTTTTAGAACGAAAAAGGTCATTACAGAGACCCTTACGATGCTAGTTTTTGTGTTTCTATCTTGTTTTTATACGAGCTTTTTATGTGTTGTGCCAATTACCTCTTGTTCTTCCCTCAAAGCACCACAAGAGCAATAAATGGATATTGTCCTATGATTTTTTTTCGAATAAATTTACAACATTTGGGACCATCTAATACGTTGTATGTCCACTGTCTAAATTGGAGGCGGTTTTATCTGTATTGTATCAACCTGTGCTGGCAATAGCTCCCATGCCTGTCAATGTATAGTTCTTTGTTGCCCAGAAAAAAATAAATATTTGATACGCTTCATGTCGATTTTTATTCATTACTTTTTTTATTCGCTGCTTGCTGCGCAGGTCTCTCTCTCTCTCTCTCTCACTCTCTCTCTCTCTCTCTCTCTCTCTGTCTCTCTCTCTGTCTTTCTATTCAGCACGGTTACTGTAATTGAGTTTAACTCTCCCTTGACGATTGCTCCATGCAATAAGCAGTTGAACCCATTGTTTCCCTCAAGTATAATATAAAAACTTACTTTCAACTCTTAGTTCAGAGCACAGGATCATTCAAATATGGCAGGGAGCTTTTTGCCAAGCCAAATGACACAGAAAACAATGAATTCTCTTTCGTGTTTGAAGTGAATGTGTGTAGTTTAGCCCTCAAGCAAGAGCGCTCTTTAAAATCAGTCAGATGTAGAATCCAGCTGAAGGTTAGTGCAGTTGCTATTTCCATGCCTTTATTTGTAGTCGGCACCTTTCGTTTTCGTATAAACTGTCAGCTACGTCGAGCCACACTTTAATGTCATTATAATGCATATCACCAGTTGAGGTTTTGCTTGCCACCTTAAACAAGCATTGCCATGTTGTCCTTATAATTTTTCTCTTGAATAAAATTATTTGGAAATACATGCAGATAATGCCGTGTACGAACACGTACGATTATTTTGTGCATTGCACTCGGAGGAAAATAGAGTTTCATTGCTTATTGATAGCACGCGCCTTAAATCAATCTTCACTGAAGCGCACTGGGTTTGCTGGCTTTGTACCGCATGCATGAACTGATGACGTCACAACTTTAAAGGTCTTCTTGCACAATATTTTCACCATTGTGGCCATTCTTTTTTTGTTGCTAAAACAGTCTGTTCGATTTAGAAGCAGTTGTTTTCAAATAGCATGAACGAAGCTTAAATGTACATGTCCGTGGCATAATTGCAATGCACAGTGCAGCAGCAGGTGAAGTAAGGCATTGTCTGTCAAGACTGTTTTTGTTGGCTGCTTCTCAGATTGTGTGTGGGATTCTAACCTCGGGCACAATAGCTCTCTCAGAAAGAAGGATACCCGGCTGCTCCTCCTGTGCAAGCACTGAAAAAGCGCATGAATAGTAATTTTAAGAAAAACAATCATGTTAAAAATTATTCATTAGAACAAGGAATTCCTTCACATGTCTGTATTATTAACATTTTTTTTTCAAATGTATAAGAGGTTTATACATGTTTTTGAGCGGAACGAAACCATTTGAAACAGTAACATATTTATAAATATCTGCAAAATATCACTCTTATTTAAATCAACATACACACAATTAATTGTAATTGTGAAAACTTTAGCTAGGCCTATTAAAAAAGAAATTGAAAAGTGAAATTTACTGCAATGACAGGAGGAATTCTGTATTTTTACTCCATAACCGCATTAGATATATTTTAATGACACATTATTTCTGAGTAATAATTAACCCGGGTCTTAGTAAATGATTGGCGATTTGGAGAGAAAGACAAAATAAGTAAAATTGTGCATAATCCTACATTGCCGCCTTTAAATAGAAATCTCTCTCTCTATCTCTCTCTCACGCACGCATGCACGCACACACACACACACACACACACGCGCACACACCAACTAAAACTTTCATTATCAGTGATTGTAACCAACAGTAACTGGCCAGAGTTACCATGCAGTTCCGTTCGGATGCCTTCGATGTAGCTAGTCTTTAATCCTTAAGTCATTGTAATCATGTTCATTGTGCTTTGAAGTTTCCAACTATAGGCTTTAAGAGTTTATCCGTCCTTTTCATTCATAGTTGAAAATTCTGTAACTCACAAAAAGCCCTAATTAAGGTTTAAAATAATTAAACACTAAGCACCTTTATGGATACCATGCCATTGTCATGTTTTTATGCTAGGGTGTCAAACATATAAGTAGGTTTTGGCCTATGTTCAGCACCTTTGCACTTGACAGTTCTCCTAATTATGCTGTTGACTTTTAGAGCGATCTGCTTGTTTGGAAAATCAACGTCACTTCCTCGCTGTACTCTAATATTTGAATTTGATGTAAAGAGCGATTTTTACGATTTCATTTAAAATACAATCTGATAGTATAGTAGCTCTTTTGTTTTCTGCAAATAACGAATATGTTTTGGGACCCAACGTCTCTCGAGCAGTAGCTGTTATTATTTTTGGCAAACATAATGTGACTTTATCTCTGTTGATAAAAAAGCATCAGAATATTTACATTGTTTTGTCAGATAAATAGGGTTCTGGTAACAAATACATTAATTGATTTCATGCATGATCCACATATATTTAAATATGGCTGAAACAACCTAATTACTTTTAATTACACCAACAAATGTATTTTTAGGATTTCATGGGCCTGAAGCAAAATTAATATAATCGAATTGTAGGGTACCACTTACGAACACTTTTTTTTACGAAAAACAAGTGATAACAATTGAACAAGAATATCAAGGAAAGATGTCCATTTGATTTTAAAATCACAAGGTTAGAGTATGAGCAGTATTCTTTCACTCTATTTTAGCGAAGGAATGTTTTAGGAAGGCATATTTTTAAAGTCTCTCATTCACATCTGATCCCACCCGACAAAACTGAGCTGGCCTTCTTAATGTCAAAAAAGGTCAGAAGCTTCATCAAATTACACGTGATTACTTGAGGCATAAGGTAATCGATTAGATAACATTAAGTGACTTAAATAACAAATGATCTTTAATAGGTAGACTTTGAACACAGAAGGTTCGGAAGACGTAAGAGTAAAAAATAAAAGGTTTTGACGTTTCATCTTCCATGTCGCATAATTCATCCTTCATTTTCAAATAGCTACTTCCTGTTTATTTGTCATTAATAAATATGACGCAAACCTATACACTCTGACATCCAAGGTCTTACACATAGAATCTTCGTGTGCGCCCCAAAATATAGAGTTCACGTCTGTGTTTTGTTTCGCCTTTTTCTCGAAATAGTTGATATTCGAGTTTTTGCTTCCCTCTCTCTCTTTCTCCTCTCATTCTCTGAAGCCAGCCGGGGGGGAGTGTCGCCGCGGGCCAAACATATGCTCCTTTCCATTGCACTAATCCAAATTCAGCGTGCAGGAATAATTGCTGGAGTGGCCGTGCTTTCGCAGGGCTTTGTCCCGCTCTGGCTCCCGTCAGCCAGGCACACGCCATTTCAATCAAATGCTTTTGAGGGCTGTCTCTTTTTATCAAACATCACAACCTCGCCAATGATGCGAACACGTAACGAAACAATTCACGCTTCAACAACACCATGCACATCATCGACGCGGACCCCTATCGAATGATTATTCAAGTGTTTATTTGTTTTCGATCTGAGATAGTACAACAAATAAAGAAAATGGATAACATCCACTGGTGGCGTTTAAGAAAAGTAAAGATTGGCGTTTAAAAAAACATCAAAGCTATCCAGAAATGATTTGCATTAAAAGCTATTCTGAATAATTTGACATATGATAGAAAAATGTATTTGGATGCAAGATTATTTTATATATTGTTACGGTCGTGGCAACCGTGTTCCTACAATGATCATATTTTGGTATTTTGTAAACATTATCACAACTTTGTAATGGGACAGTTATCCTTATGTCATCAAGAAATGCCATCTGCTCTTCTGGGGTCTCCTAACTGATGTGGTGCGCATAAATGTATAACATTGACCATCAAGACACATTATAAAAAAATAGTCAATGGTGCTCTGAACTCCACAAAATAATGACGCATTTTAAATGACTGACAAGGTTATTTAACCACTTACATTATATTGAAGGATAGTGAAGACCAGTTAGCTGTGCAATGATCACAGATCGAAAGTAGATA
The DNA here is from genome assembly GCA_008369825.1 of Triplophysa tibetana. Classification (NCBI taxonomy): domain Eukaryota; kingdom Metazoa; phylum Chordata; class Actinopteri; order Cypriniformes; family Nemacheilidae; genus Triplophysa; species Triplophysa tibetana. The sequence continues at coordinate 15,573,752 of CM017914.1, read as the reverse complement.
TAGGTAAATCTTTGACAAATATTTTATACTGTAACGTTTGAAATGGAAATGTATTAGTGCCTATTAGTTTAGTTTATAACTAAAAGCCAGTGTTAATTCCACACATTATTGTTACACATTTAAAGCAACAACGCAGCGATTCCCATGTTGTTGTGTTGTTGTTAACATCTACGATATATTGATCACTATTTACTAGGCTATATATAGACAGCAGATAGTAGAAGAAATTCTATATTCTTTAGTTTAACTCAAAATTGTAAATGTTTCTATGGCCATTTCCAACACCAGACTGTAAAAAACTCAATTTTCAGATAGGCCTACTTTTGTCCTTAACGAATTACAAAGAAGATAATGACGGATGTGAAACCTTTTCCAAGTTATTTAACTTAGTCTTAGCCTTACTTTTATGTAGGCATCAGCGATTACATTTTTCAGAGTAAAAGGGTCCATTTGTTTGGAAATCGCATGTTTTCGCGGAAAATGGATTGAGAAGAGGGAGAAAGAGGGAGACTGAATTAATAGACGTGATAATTTCACACTAAAGAAGAACACTATTTCATGTGGCTCTATCTGTCGCATCAGAGAGCAGCTGTGCTGTTATGATGAAGTTTGATGATGATGGTCTGAATTTTCCTCCAGGCGACTCATAGCTGCAGGCAGCACCAGTGCCCGACCCTGATAAACGACTTAAACACACACACAGACTCACCAGATCGCTTGTGTCCCTCTCTTCCTTTTTCACAATACACAACACTATTATCACACACTTATAGGCTTAAAGTTCGGATTTAGCGGAAATATTTATTTATTTTTACAAACATCAGAGTGGATATAGCTACTACAAATGTGAATTGATTTCAATTTGGGATGATTTTCTTTTAAATGTGAGAGTGGGAACATTTTGAAAAAGCCGATTAATTTGTGTCAAACAATGACAAACCCAACCTTTGGGTTAAAATAACCCAGAAAATGTTTGTATTTGACTCAACCATGGGTTACAACAATCCAGCATTTTGGGCAGAAACAACCCAGCATAGGTTAATTTACGAAGTAATTTACTGAATTATTTTTTATGCTATATCACTTCTTATTACAGAGAAAAGTTAGCATTCAACATTTATTCTCCGTTTTCGTTTGTACACTGTGTACGTATCTACACTGTTAATTTTAAAACGAAAAAAAGTTATCATGATTTATTAAGACAAGCCACCAGAAGTTTGCTACACAATAATTATGAGTAGTGCATGTAACAAAATATGCCATATGCCTAAAAAAGAAAATTGGACCGACTAAAAGAACTTGCGTATAGGGCAAATCTTTTTAAAAATACAATATTAAAATATTTTTTTATGTTATATTTGTATCATGTTTTTTGTGTATGTTAAAAAAATAAATAATTTCAAAATGGAATCTACTAATCATATAGAATTTTAAGCATACAATGCCTGTGTATCGTGCTGGCCACTTGGCAAGAATGTGGTAATCAGTGTCCTCCTATGTGTGTGTGGTCATGTTTATTGTCACCCTTTTTGTTTGTCTTAGTATTATCACCTTTTGATAATGCGGTGTCACTCTTACACACTATTTTGTATGCTCCTTAAGAGTTCCACCATTTATCCTTGTTTGGCTGTTTTGTCAAAACACCAAACTGTGAATAAATTGCCTTAGGGATTTGTTTTAGCTTTTCTCGTTTCCTTCTCTTCTCTTCTCTTCTCTTCTCTTCTCTTCTCTTCTCTTCTCTTCTCTTCTCTTCTCTTCTCTTCTCTTCTCTTCTCTTCTCTTCTCTTCTCTTCTCTTCTCTTCTCTTCTCTTCTCTTCTCTTCTCTTCTCTTCCCTTCCCTTCCCTTCTCTTCTCTCCGCTCCTCTCCTCTCCTCTCCTCTCCGCTTACACTATTTTGGAAGGCTGGCTCATGCAATGATGTTCATGTCATAGTCAGCCTGACAACTTTATCTTTTGGATGTTATATCTAAGGGGGAATAACTGTGGACTGGCTGTTGGATTTTAAGCCTCTTTGGATCACTTACTAGATACACAGTATTCATCATATTGCAATATACTGTTCTGTTATTGTGAAATACTACACTGAGTAATTTCAAATTAATTTTGTGTGTCAACTTGTTTCTCATCAGTCTTGCTGTTTTTTCAGCACTTTTTTAGGGCATCTACAGAGGACAAAATCCAGAATTTATGAAGGTTTCCTATTTAACTCACGCTGTATATTTGCATCATCTTCAAACTGTTAAACATTAGGCATGATCAGTGTATGTACTAAGAGAAAACTGTGTGAAGTCATTGTAGTGCACTGTGTGAAGAGTCATTGTAGTGTGAGATCAAGCAGATTTTGGTTAAATCTACTTGATCAGATATTATTTTCGGATTGATTTATGTCTGCAGAACATTTTCAGCATTTGTCACTTGTTAAAACATCCAGTCAAATAAATAAAGTTGGAATTTCCCTTTTTAGCACCCACCTGCTTACAGTACAAATCAAACAAGATGCATAATGCTTAATATTGGAGTAATAAATTAGTTATGAATGTTTCCAACATAACAAAATTTATATTGAAAAAACATCAATATAAATATAAGAGTATAAAAAAGCAGAGTAAGCAAAATTGTCCAATCATTTGACTAACAGTACATGCTATATGTTTTAAGGGAAAGTGACTGACCAAGAATGCGTTGGTGTTTGATACATGTCTTAAGTTTGTGAGAGTTTGATTATGACACTCGATTCAATGAGCCACAGTTTAGACTCACTTCCAGAGAGCTTCATCTATCAAACTCAGAATAAATATCTCATCCTTTACTTATGTTGGCCTATCACCAAATCAGAGTGTTTAACACAAGTTTCATTTAAAGAGTCCATTTACTTAATGAAAGAAGAAAGAAGAGAGAACCTGAGGCAATAGAGCAAAAAAGAGAACAACAAAAGAAAAAAACAACAACAAAGAACGAAAGAGAGATGGGGAAAACTCATTGATAATTAAGCGTTGGTTTCTTTCTGGGTGAGGTGTTGCAGTACTTTGCTTCCCAATCCAACAGCTGTCTGTATCTTCTGTTTGTATCGCTATCACACACACTGTCTAATAGGCTTCAATTAGAGCTACGGGAGCTGGGGTTAATTATGACTTAACACATTTGATTGAGTGGATCAGATCAGCAACGATGGGGACTCAAGGGGATAAGGACTCATTTGTTAGCCTCTATTTGTGTCCTCGTTTCACAATGTTAAAAAAACAGTGTCTAAATATCTCCAACCTATCGCAGATGGTGTCAGGGACATTTGCGTATTACATTCAATCCATGCGCTTTGCATGTGCATAACTGCACGCACCTGCCCGTGTTGATTATCATAATGTAATGGGATATGCTGTAAGTCAGAACAACAGTCGAAATCTGAAGAGCTTGTGCATTTAACTGAGAAAAAGAAGGTTCAACTTTGAGCAGGCAGGTTAACCATTCCAAGGGAGGCCAGAATAATTGGATGATTTTGGAAAATAATTCTGGCTGCCGAAATATTCCGCCACTTTCCTCGGGAAAGCATCACGGCTTCTTCGCTCTCCAAGTAGTCTTGAAGGTTAAAGTCATCATTCAGTCACACAAAAGCAAATTCTATCTTACAGCCCAAAGACACAAAATCAAGGAACCATCACTGAGCAGTAAATATTTATAGTTGTAGACTTGAAGAGCGGGAGGAAAAGTAGAACATACTGTATAAAAGATTGAAAAAGGACGACAGACAAGTGAATGATTTATGCCAGGCAAATTGATCGTATCCCAAATAAGCACTTTCCTACCACTGTTGAGCAGATCCACACAAAATAAGAAAGTTGGGAATGAAGCTTTTGACAGGCTGCTAATGAATCGCTGTAGGCCCATCTGCCTCAATGCAAACAGAAATGTGGTAGGATCTCTTGAACTGTTACCACTGTCACTGTAAACAATAATTGTCAAACATATTTACTCGCAATCATTTTAGCAGATGTCACGCTTTTTGTTTCCGCCTGGCTTTTGTATCTCTCCTTCACAGACATGCCATTCGGCCTAAATGCACTTGAATATTGAGCAGGTATTCGGCGAGGTGCTCTAGGGCACGAGGTTGTAAGGGGGAGAGAGAGGTTAAGAATGGAGGGAAAGGGAGAGAGAAGAAGATTATCTGGGCCCCTCATCAGGAGAGCAGCCCACTCCCTAGTCATGATGCCTGGAGGCCTAGGGGGCAGCCCTGCCCCGCAGTCATGCACCTCTTTATCACCCTAATCTGTTAATTGTGGAAGCTCAATTGGCACATGGTGGCTTTTTATTACAGCCTGCCCGCATTAACCAGACAGAGAATGCGCTAGAGTCTGTGCAGCCTGCGTCCTCCAAACCCCTCCTACTTTTCTCTTTCTCTCTCTCTCTTTCTCTGGATTTAATGTCAGCTTTAGTAAAAGGGCTCGGCCCAAAAGGTGAACCTTGCGACTGCGTACAACTGATGGCATATCTGGTGTTGCTTTATTCCACCTCCATCCATGCTCTCCTTCATTCTTGTGGCGTGAAACAAAAGGCTGGTGATTTTTTGTTCATGCATTAACCACATGGAGAGGGCCCTCTGTTTCTAATTGCTCTTTTTTTTCTCCAGACTGTATGTCTTTCATTCTCTCGATGTGATGTTCAGCATCTTTCCTTTCTAAATGATTTGTCTGACAAAAGTGAATCAGCACAGAGATACATTTGTGTCCAGGTGTTGTATGAAAAATAAGTGCAAGTAACATATACCTTTTTTCCGGTTGAAACAGGAACTCAGGGAAGTACGTAACCAAGTCCTTTTTTCTTTATTAAAAAGCCCATAGGTAGAGATACTTATTTGCTGGATGGAGGGACGCTTTTTTATTTTAGCCCAGAAGAAGCCCACAGGTGTACAGCGTGCAATTACAAAAGCGGCAACAAAAAACAACTAACCAAAAAAAAAAATCTTGGGTGATCCATGCAAAATGTTCAGTTGTTTAGTAAAACAGCCATATCCATATAAACAACATTTTCGATAAGTTTGCAAGAGCCAAGTGTCAACCTACTTGGTAGAAAGATGCAGAATGAGAAGAAGAGGCATTTTTTGAAAATTACTTTGATTTCCTGTATTTCTGAAACTGTAAATTAAGTTAAAAGTGAGTTCTGTCTTTAAAGCTCTACTTGCAAAGTCCTTGAATGTAGAATGTATACAGCTAACATACATTACCAAAATTAACAAGAACAAAGGTATTAAAGCAAACCCATGTGTTTAACATAGGAAAAAACAAGCAGTCAAATTTAACCAGCCCCAAAGCAATATAAGTCCTGTTCGATGTTTGTTATTCAAATCAAAGAAATATTTGAATGTACTTTAATGGGAAAAATATATTTTCTCACGTAAAATCGCAAGAATTCAAATAAAATAAATGAGCAAATTACATATCTGACATAGGTGAAATAAAAAGTCTGAAAACATTTTGAATGTTCTTATTTAAGAGATCTTAATTAAAAAAACTGTTGGGTTGAACTGAAAGTGCAGGCCACCCAAAAATGTAGTATGGCAACTTGGTGACAGCAGAACAGAGTGAGCGATTTATGACAGGCCATTAACGGCTGCTGTTCTCAGTCACTGCAACACAGGTGTTTTACTAATCGACTCTCAAACCACCATATCAGGGCACTTTTTCGACTCTTATGAACGTGTACACGCACGGAGGCAAGCTAGCAGGCACGCACACACGCACATACACATACAAAGGCTATATATTTATTTGTGTTCATCAGAACAAAGACATTTATAGAGGTTTGGAATGAGTAAATGATGACAGAAGTTTCATTTTTGGGGAAATAATCCCTTACCAAATACATATATCTGCATGTTATGCTTTTATTAAAGGTTGTAACATTATTGTAATTTTAAGGTTCCAGTGGAGATAATATTTAAAATAATATACTTCAATTAAACACTATACTTCAATTGAAAAATTTACAGTTTCATATAGAACAAAACGTATTTTTTTCAGTTACTGTAAGTTTCATCAACGTTTATTGCATACAGAAACTTATAATAATGACTTGCATTTTAATACCATCACTGTCTTTATATTATTTTTTAAGGTGTTGTTATTTTTTCAAGTTATAATGTGTGTAAAGCTGCTCTGCAACAATGAACATTGTATGAAAATACAATTTAATAAATTTAATTAAATTACCATGTTATTACGATTGCTTTGCTTCATGTATACAATTATGGAATTCTTAAAAAGTATCATATAAATGCAATGACACGTGGATCTCATTACCATATTGCATTTCACATGTGGATCTCAGTACCATATAGTGCGAATCAAAGTACTTGTGTCTACGACTGAACCATCACAGTACATTTTCTGTAGTGTTGTGCGCAGTACGTCCTTGGGTACTGCTATATTCCTCAACGTAGAATGATGCTTAGAACAAATTCATGTCAATACACACCTACTTCATCAGAAAGTTTGCGTGAGAAGGGGTGTTCAAAAAGACTTTACACCCAAACAATTGTTTTAAAATCTGCATTTTAAAAAGGCACACTGAATATTTATTTCACCCTGTCAGTTTATCTGTGTGTTTGTCTCACCTGGGTCAGAACTCTGGGTTTCCCTTGTTGTGCGTATGTACAGATTGCCTACTTGTCTGTCTCAGTGCAATTCATTTAATCACAATGGTGCGGCTATCGTTTGTGTGTAGGCCAACCCAAATAGGGTTTTACAAGTTAAAAGAAGTCTGTACCCCAGGCGACGTTTTATTACAACTACTGTTTACCTCTGACAATACATTGTAAGTGTTTTATTATTAAGTTTGGACAAATCATTTGCCTGGGGTTGAAGGTGCTATGCCATTGAAATGTAATCCCACAGCTGATCTTATTACCACCAAGACAAACAAGAAGAAATCAATTTCAAGGGAAAAGGAATGGAGGAGGAGGAAAGGAGTAAAAAATAAGATGGGAGAAATGAGACCAGAAAAGAATACAAATAAACGGCTGCATTGGCATCGAATGCAGTTACTGTCACTTCTTGTCATACTTATGAATTTGATTACATTAGATTCCTATTCATTATAAACTTGCATTGTTTTAGTATTCATTCTCCCCTCAGACAAACTTTCCATCCGTTTGTCTGACATTTCGAACATCCTTTTGTACAGTAGGTTGAACAGGTGGGCTATTTTGGAAGCGTTCTTAATGTCATGAAGAGTTGGGGATGGGTTCATTTATCTAATGCCAAACAAATACCCAAATCACCTTAACAAGTACATAGCAACACTCTGACATGCAGTACATTGCTCGGGTTGTGAGAAATCACACCTGTTTCTTTTACAGACTCTATAATTATATCAAGGAAAGTGGGTCAGACTTTTAAGCTATTTAGCAATGCAAGTTGGCTGACATTTCTTTGGAGATGGGTTGTAGAAAGAGAGTGTGCCCTTTGAAAACACTTTTGCAGAAAAATTAAAACACCAATATTCAGGTTGGTTTTACTGTATTAGTGAGGACATGTCAAAATGTCCATATACTTTAAATCATCAGATTTAAGTTTAAACATGATTGCTACAATGGATTATCCTTTTGTTAATGATTATATGGTTTTATTTTTAATAAGTTGGCCCACATGAATATAGATGAAACATGACAAATACATACACATACTCGCAGGGCAGTGAAGCACTAAAGTGTTTATTCTTTGCACAATCAAAGGGGAAAAAAATGAAATGCACGTGTAAATCTTTGGCTTAATTCAACTACTCACACACACACACAAATATAGCAGAGAGAGGTTGGGTGTGATCCAAACAGAGAGAGATAGAGAGCAAGATGGAGTGAAATAAAGCTGAAAACAATGACTGGTCCACAGTGTTCATGCCTGATAAATGACGTCATGGAAAGGATGGCTGTGCTATTGTGCTTTGCTGCGTGTTTGCCGAAACAGACCGATCTCAGCTGTGCTGGGGTAGACTGTGAAGGTGTGAGTGATCCTGTATATTTACTTGGTTTTTCCACCCACAGACTTCTGCTAAACATTTCCTCCTGAGCTCCAAAATGAAGCATAATTGATTGTCAGTTTGACAACTGACACTGACACACTGTGTGTTGTTGCTGTGTGTGTATGTATTTAAGTGCTATGTTTTTAAGAAAATAAACAAACATGGAGAAATATAGTTGTTGTCTACGCACATGAACATGCAATCAAACTCAAAGACATGTCAAAATACCAAACCCAAACATATAGAAATGCACTTTTTACAGCACCATGACAAATAAAATAAAACACCCATGTTTAGCAACTGAATGATGGTACTCCATTTACACTGGCAAAGAAATTCCTGGTGCTTGCTTTTTAAGTTCACACATGCTCCTTTTGTGGATTATGAATGGATGAAGTAATATTGTGTCTTTATTTATCCACAACAAACACAAGTCACCTTTCAAAGGTTCTTGTTTTTTCTGTCACTGCTGCTGGACCAGCATGTTTTTCAAATTGCAAATAGAAGTAGATTAACCAGATCTACCACAATTCAATAGCAGCTTGAATTACAATCCATGTGTTTGTAAGTCAGAGACAGAGATCGAGAGAAAGGAAAAGTGTGAGCAGATATCATAACAATGAGGGAAAGTAACAAACAAACTGACAGTTTGTCTTCAATGAATAATTCACCTGACAAGCGGGACTGCTTTCTATCTAAAGAAGGAACAGCATGTTCTTTTATAAAAATCAGTAATATTTACTTTCTGTAATTGGTCATTCATAGTAATAAGGCAATAACAGTGCAAAAAAAGAGAGTTAGACCTAAATACTTAATACAAAAACTGTTCAGATGAAGTAGCAATTAAATGCTTTTTAAACATGACAATATATTTAATTCTATTTGTATTATTATATATATGTTGGTTCAGCGTAAACAAATGCTTCTCTGTGTGTTTCTTGTATTTATTTATACAAAATGTCAATTTACACACTGACAGCACTTATAAACGGCATACTTACCACTATACTTTATAAAAGAAAAGGATGACTAATTTGGAAATTTGACAGGAGATATTAAGCTACTTTGTGGTGTTATAGACCGTGCCTCACCATAAAATGTACTGATAGGTAAACATTAGATCTTATTAAATCATACACAAGCAGATGTGCGACAGTTGTTATATTTTTACTTTTTACACATTCTACCTACATTTTCCAAATAAGAAAATATGTGCAAAAACGAGGGTCAAATCTAGGAAAAAGATCTTTGTAAATAATGTTTACCGTCTCATGTTTTTATTGAAGACCATATACAGTATATCAATGAATCTCTTTAAACACTATGATCACATTTAGTCTAATTGGTGTTAAACATTTGTTTTCTATTTGCTAGCTCTCCAGTTATATTTATATTGTCAGTACATATTTTAATAGCAAAACGGTACAGTCTTAACTTTAGGTCTCTGCGTGTAGCACTCTTCTTTAAGACACAAAATAAACTTTGCTGGGTTGTAAGCAGAGGTGTAAAAAGTACACAAAAATGTTACTCAAGTGAAAGTACATGTACTGAGTGAAAACCTTACTCAAATAAAAGTACAAGTATCTGGCCAGAGACATACTTGAGTAAAGTAAAAAAGTACCACGGTAAAAAATTTTTTTTAAAGTAAATGTTACTATAAAACTATAAAGATTCTTGTTCAAGCATTATATCTTTCACAATATGAAGTTAATGAACCACATGCAATGTTTGTATGTTGTATTTAATTGTATTTAACTCTTGCAATTTTATCAAACTACAAGACATGCCCATTCAAATATGCAACATGCTACTCAAGGTTGTAAAACCTCTGGTTGTTAAAATGTTAGAGTCGAGAAAGGCAGATACTTCCTTGGTGAGTGGGAGACAAAGAACACACTTGATCTTATACAAATCCTTACTCATTCTACTACAAGAAGGCCAAAGGGTGCTCTTGATCCTGTGGCAGGTTTGAACTAAATTAGCAGCTGAATCGTGTTCCTCCATTTTCTTCCACTGATTATTTCTCTCAGGTCCGGGTCAAGCAAGGTGCTGTGCATTTTGGTAATTGATGTGACATGACATCACTTCAAAAGGACCAATGAACATGTCTCGCCAATTTCAATTTCACTGAATAAATAAAATTTATTTTTAATTTTATTATTATAAATTATACTGGTTATCAGCGCAATTCAGTGGTTTTATTAGTAGTAAGGGAAGAAAGAGGAAAAAGAACATTTCGTTCTTTAAAAATGTAATTAATTCAAAGTAAAAGTATTGTTTTTTAATTGTAGTCAAGTAAAGTACTGATCCCACAAAATACTACTTAAGTAGTACTTTACACCTCTGGTTGTAGTTCATCAGTTTCGTAATGATTTTTAATAGGATCCTGCATGAAGCAAACAATATAATATATTAGACAAATTAATCTCAAAACAATTTACAATTTTCCAAGAATAACCATTTAAAGCTGCAGTGTTACTTCCGCCGGAAGTTTCACTCAAAATCTTTTTTAAAGCAGCAGCCCGGGGATAACGGTGTTAAACAGAAGAAAAATAATATTTTTTACACGGAGAAAATGTTGTGTGCTTGTGTGATTAAAAGGAAACGGTATGCATAATATTGCATTCTGCTCCAGAAGGAGAAATCTGGCATGCAGGAATGTTTTTGATGCGAGGCAGAAAAAACATGCCTCTAAAGCATGAACATTTGAATCAGGGCCGTATGTCATTTGTATTTTGCAGTGTGCCCTGTTGTCTATGGCTGTTTATTCTCAGGCAGTGAGTAGATCCGAAGATATGAGATGACAAGACAAAGAGGGGGAATCGCCCCAAGGCACTTGCGCTTAAAGTCATGTCATTTCCCTTCATGGCAGCCAGCACTAAATAAGTAACTTATAAGCATTTATTGATGCACAAGTGTGACATCTGTTCGTTGGCTGAAGCTCTGGCTGCAATTAACCCAAACCTTACGCTTTAATCAGGCATCATGCGTTTTAAAGAGATGCCATTTGCTTCCTCTTTCCCCTTTTCTTGTATGTCACAGTCCACACAACACAAATCTTTCAGCGTCTAAAAGGCTCTGATAAAATTTATCACGGTTTTCATTATTGACAATTGTCATTATTAACCAAAGAAAAAAGGTGTAGCTAGGTAAAAGTTCAAGGAATATGTTCAGGAATGGATAATCTGGTGGTCTCGTTTTTGTTTAACGTGAGACAAGGTCTTTGTAAAAATCCTGACCTAATATTAATTTAGTAAAGAAAGCAAAACTTGCAACTGCTGTACGAAGAAGAGTTACGACATTTTGTTCAACAGGAAAATCATGAGTTTGGAGGGAGAGTAAAATGGATATACGAAGAATGTGTTACGGATCTCGTGGCAAGAACCCAATTGCAAGGCAGACAGGACGACAGGAGGTGAAGGGGTTAGGGTTTAATATATAACAAGACTAAACAAAACAGCAAAACAAAACCCACGAGGGGGAAAACGAAACAGGATAAATAATAAAACTTTAACAAGGACAAGAACACTGACTTACTAAACTAAAAAAACAAACACTTGGAACAAACACTAAACTAACACTCACTTTGACACGGGGAAACAGGAACAAGGTAAGACGAATGGGATACAGGAACAGCAAGGCACGACCAGGACAAGATACAAAATGTACATACAGGCAAGGTAACACTACATCAAACAATGAACCAGCACTGGACAATGAAACAAGAGGGTGTTTTATAGGGGAAACAGACAAAGGATAATTAATAGGGGCCAGGTGATAAGGGTTAACAATCAAGGAAATCTAATCAACACAAACTAGGAAACAGGAGGTTGGGAACGATGACGCAGACTAGAGAGAGAGAATGGCGGCAAATAAGTGCCAAAATAGTCTCTCTCTCACATGAAACAAAGGATTCTGTATGATTCCACCTCTAAACCAAGAAATACCTGACAAAGAGAGGTGAAACCATGACAGAATGTTCAGTTAAAAGTATTTATAAAGGTCAAATTATAATGCAAATACCTTCATTAAACTCAACTTTTTTAATGAAAAGTGCACATTCCTACGCATGATACTTATGTACATTTACATTTACATTTAGGCATTTGGCACACGCTTTTATCCAAAGCGACTTACATTGCTTTATCCTATACATTTTACATAGGTATTTGCAATCCCCTGGGATCGAACCCACAACCTTGCGTTGTTAGCGCAATGCTCTTACCGCTGAGATTCAGGAAAACTTATGTCACTTATATCAGTGGTTCTCAAACTTTTCAGATCAAGTACCACCTAATGACATGAATAAACACTTAAATTAGGAGTAGAGTAGAGTTGTGACTCTTTACTTCCCTCATGATTACAAACAGGGTTCCTTAAATGACCATTTTTTGGGATTTATTAACTTTGTGGGGGCTTGCAGAAAGGCTACAAAGCTATATTAAAGACAAACATCTAAGAAAGAAAATGTAACATATAAATGTATGCATAAACATGCAGAGATAGTTGTATATAACACATATATCTAGGTTTTAAGTAAGTCTCACTTGTTTACTTGCTATGAGAGTCACACTTTACTGAAGCGGCTCGACAAAGCGTCGTCTCGAAACTAAATCGCATCGTGCATTTCATTGATTGAACCTCTTGAACATTGATTGAAGTAGATTCAGAATTGTGTTATATTAGAGCTTTAAAGGATTAGCAATAACAGCGTCTGTCTGCTCCCGCTCTGTGTTTGAGCTGACCATCATATATCGAGTTAAATCGACCAATGATAAAGAAACAATAATCAATACAACTTCAAAAAAATTGCACACAGGCTACATGAGATGTATTCTGTATTTATTGATGAAATTATATTTAAAACACAAAATGAATATATGAGTTTTTAATTTCCTGTCGTGTCACGTATCGCTGTCTCTTCAAGTACCACTAGTGGTACGCTTGCCACATTTTGAGAACCACTGAATTATATAATTGTGTGTAAATGTAAGAGTTTTCGAGTGTATGTATATCAACACACTCAAATAAACTATTCATTCTGTTGTTGACAACAGTGAAGAGATTTCTACCTAGCCTTTGGGTCTTTGTGTTGAGTCTCATTTGATATTACCAAGGATTTTTTATTGACCGCTTGACAGAATAGATCAACCATAAAATACTCTGAATGGCCTGAACTGCATCACACAGTAAATGTCATTTGCCATTAACAATGCATCAGTGAGGTACATAAAGTGTTAATATACCCTTTATGACTGTTCAGGCTAACTGGACACATCTTTTGTTTTGTGCCTCTTAATGACGAGCAACTACTCTAGCTGAAAATGACAAGTTGACTTGAGTCATTTATTAATTAAATTGTAACCCTACATCAATTGACACACTAATAGGTAAAAATAATTTTTGGTTTTGGAATAGAGACCCTCTGGATGGTAAATAAAATGTACGATGGTAGAAGACAGCGACTGACAGGCTATCCCTCATCCCCAGGAGTGAGACACCCAGCAAGATCCATGGAGCCGGTCTGGGTCGGCACTACCGCCCAGCTATAGATCATCTTAGGGAGACTATTGGGTGAAGATTCGACTAAAGCAGCAACAATGGGCCACAGTCTGCAGGACGTAGCTAAGCAGCTGGGCGTCACCATCATGAATAGAGGGCTGAGGCTCCCCCTTATACAAGCCTTTATGCTTTGTCTGTGTCCTGCACTAGGGTAAAATGATGAGGGCTAGCAGGGTGCCTATCATTGGTGACTTATTTGGCCAGATGACAGTAATAGATGAATGGATTATATAGAGGAGACACAGGGAGGCAAACATGAGAGATTCTTACAGAGAAACCAAAGGAGTGCGAGCTGCACATTACAAGCCTGAAGCAGTTTGTCTATGATCATTTGGAAGGGTGGAAGAGATGGAGAAAGCAAATAGGATATTCTATGTGTGAATGGAAGAAAGAGTTTGGCAAGCTCATTCAGTAAACTATTACATGGCTACTTTGGTTGTCCATGGGTTTTCTCTCCATTGGTACATCCTCATTCTTGGGGTTTGGGGAGGAATAAACTGTGAGTTTGTTGTTCTCTGTCACGAATCTTGGCTTAGATGCACGTCCTAAATTTCCGATTAATGTTCAAGACTAACGGTTTTGAAGACTAGCTTGTGTGTTGCCAAAGAACATTCAGGTATGGGTTCGTCTACTGAACCATCACCAAAATATTTACACCATATCTAAGGAGGAGTCACTAACATCATGACTTTGCCTTCACCACAGCCTTCCCAGCTCCACGAGGTCTTGGTAAGGCAACGGTTAATCGTATTAATTGAATTTCCTCAGCATCTACCTGGCACAACATGATGAAGCGACGACCGAGGCTGGCGTTACAGAGTTCACCTCGAGTTCAGCACGCTTTTAAAAGAGATGTTATGTTCACATTATGATGGCACATTAACCTTTTCTTTAGAAGAACATAACACAGAGATGGATTTGATTCAGACCTATATAAAGAGTAATGTGCTTTGATGGATCTCTGATACTTTGGGTACAAATAGAGCAGAGCTAGTTCCTGCCTCCCGTTATCTTATCACTTGACCAGAGGAAGTGAGCAGATTATCATTCATCATGGCCTTGTCACTGCCTGACCTCACAACAATTATGAGCCAGATGTCAATTCATGGAGCTCTAGCGAGTCAGGGCAGACTCTTCTGTTTCGGCTCTTCCCCCTCTGTTCTGATTATTGCTTCTGTTCTCTAGATCTCTCACTGTCTCTTAAGCTGCAATTCATTTTGAAATAAGCTACGCAGGACAACCTGGATGGGGCGTGTACCTGGTCCATCAGCTTTTGTTCATTCTGGAAGCTTCAAAGAAACACAATAATTAGCCAAACCATTCATTCCTGCCCTACGCATTTATTTAACACTGACATGTGATTGTTTAATAGACATATTATTCCAGGAAAAGACTTGACTGATTCAGAAATATAAAAAAAACCCGTTGGAAACAATGGTAACCGCAATCTACAATGTGATCAAATTCACTCTTAAAAATAAAGGTACTTAAAAGTTTCTCTACGGCAATGCCACAGAAGAACCATTTTTGGTTCCACAAAGAACCATTCTGTCAAAGGTTCTTTAAAGAACCATCTCTTTCTTAACTTTTTATAATCTAAATATAATTTATCGCCACAAAGAGTCTTTGTGAAAAAGAAAGGTTCTTCGGATGATAAACATCGTTTATGGAACCATATTTAGAGAAAAAAGTTTTTCTATGGCACCCTGAAGCATCTTAATTTTAAAGAGTGTTATTGTGATAACCAATTCCCTTTGCAGTGCTCATAGTCTTGCTTTTTATGTCCAGTCAACTTAATTTACTTTACATAGTGCTTTATACAATACAGATTGTGTTTAAGCAGATTCATAGTAACAAACAGGAAATAAATGACAAATGCCGCACACTTTATCAAAATATTGCTGTACATTTGGTTCTGGTTGAGTTGAATCAATTTAAAGTTAGTGAACACTTTCCAGTCACATCTCTATACATGTTTAACCCTAGAGTCTAGAGATTTTTCTTTTTTGAAATGGGACCCAAAGATAAACATGTAAACACTGAATATTACTGGTGACTACTCTAAACCTTTGCAGTGGTGCCATTCGGTGCAAGCTTTTCAGTGCATTCCAATTCCAAACACAACGGATAAGAATAGCTAGTCATCGTGAACCTCAGTCTGTCATGTCAAGTTGTCAACTGCTTCTGGTCAGAGTTTCTACACTATTTTCAGAGCTGTAAAGTACTTGAGTAATTTAACTTGATTATCTTCTCAAGTATTATTTTGGGGGATCTGTACTTCAATTGAGTACAATCAAAAATGAATACTTGTACTTTTACTAAATACAATTTTAAAAGAAAAAAAAGTACTTTTTTACTCCTTACAATTTTATTTATACTCCAAAAATACTCATTTTTGTAGTGTCACTTTTCTCTTTCTTCGCTTACTACTAATGAACCAATTGAATAGCGCTGATAACCAGTTTAAATTTAAATGTTATTTATTCAGCCAATAAGACTTGTTTTAACATTCAATGAAATTGGCCAGACATGTTCATTGGTCCTTTTGAAGTGACTCTTGTAGTTTGATAAAACTGCAAGAGTTAAATACAATTAAATACAATAAGTTCTAAAGCAGGATAAAACATTTCATGTGGTTCATTAACTTCATATTGTGAAAGATAAATGGCTTGATCAAGAATCTATATGGTTTTATAGTTACATTTACTGTACTTTTACTCAAGTAAATTTAAAGGAACTAGTACTGTATTACGAGTATGTTTCTGGCCTGATAATTGTACTTTTTACTGAGTAAATTTACACTCAGTACTTGTACTTTCAATTGAATAACATTTTTGAGTACTTTTTACACCTCTGCCTATTTTGCCATCACTGTTTGTAGCTACTTGTATCAATGAAGTATTCATAAACACCTTTTAGATGCCCTCAGGAGCTGTAGGGAGGTGAAGAGAAGGAAAACATGCAGTAAAGAGCACAAACAGGATCTGAAATACCGACGTCTATCTGGGGGTGTTGAGTTGGACTCTCCTTACTTCAATTTAAGGGTTTAGACCTTAATGAGAGCACTCAATCAGGTCAGTATCTACTTAAATCCCCCACACTGGGCTAAATTAGACCACCTAATGGTGCTGCCTCTTCACAGTCTTATTGTGTGGAGAAAAGGTGACATATGCATGGAGTTAACCCCTCTTACAGGCCCTACCCTATCCCCTTCCCATCAGCCAGGCTCTTCTTCTCTCGGGCCAGCCCCTCTGTCGTGCCACATTGAGGACACAATGAGTTAGCAGTGGTTACTAATTCACTGGATCTGGACACTACAGGGACCTGGGTGGACCCTGGAGTCTAAATGACTACAGCTTACGGCTCTACACCCCGGGAGGGCGTCCATGAAAACTTCTGCTGACACAATACTGATGCTGTACTGGGACAAAGAGGTACTTGTGGCTCTTTATGAGGGGACCAGGGCATCCACATGTTTCTTTCCCACACTTTTCATTGCAGTAGTTGTGATGGACCACAACAGTGATGCCCATAACAGAAAAAGCACAGTCATTGACGGTGGTCTTCAACTCACCAAGAGTTCATTGTTTTACATAGACAAGTGTGTTTACAGTTTGACCTTTAAATAGCAATGAAGTTTGAGATAAGTTCTGACAATTCAGTTGATTATTTAATCATTCTGTCAGAATCAACCATATTTAAACTACATTTATATCTTGTTTATATTGGATTATATGTTGATCTGCGTAGTTAGAAAATGAGTTTTTGAGGTCATTGATCTGGATGCTTACCCTTTATTTGTAGGAAAACCATTGAAAACAATTTTTGTTTTGTTTTGGTTAACCTCCACCGACACGTCTCAACCTCTTCCATGGATTAAGCAGCCTCTGCACACACACAAATCTCACCTCCACAGGCAGAAACTTTTGATGACTTTACCCTCCAATTAAAGCATGCAGCTCTTCTCTTATTTATAATAATCCCCAGTAACATTTTCAGCTGACTGAATTATTGTTTCTTTTTATATTCCACTAGTGTAATTCTATGATAATGGTCTATTGTGCTAAACGTTATCTTAAGGAGGCATCATCTACAGCTATTTCAAACATATATAGTTGAATGGGCAGTGCAATTCAAACCTGTTTGTTAACAATTATTACAATCTATAAACTACAAAGCACTGATGGAGAAACAAACCAGTGAAACAGACACTTCATTGCTATTGATGAATCCAAACATTCAATGACAAAACTATAGAAGAGTGATAAAAGTCAGAGATGATACGGATGAAACAGAACAAGCTGATTCGGGCCTGAAAAGTGGCTTCTGATAAAAAAAAACAAGTCATACAGTAGAGGACAAAACTGGACTCTTTCAGGCCTTGACAGAAACAGATGGGGGTGGGGAGAAAGAATGTTTGATGTTTATGTGTGTTTCTGGCTTGTTATTGTGAATCGCCATATCAATATGCTGCATGTGATTAATTTGGATGAAGTGAACAATTATGATTCCGTGCAGTCAGTATGTATGTTTTTCATGGATTGTAATGGAATACAAAACATGATTATATCAATGTTATCCCCTGTGTGTGTTTTGTCTGAATTGATTGAAATGTGTGAGAATGACAAGTTATGTGATATTAATGTTTTAGGACTTGACTGGTGTGTACAAACTACTTTCAACAATCTAAAATGTAAAAGCACTATACATATACAACATAATTTAACTAAATTGCACATTTAAACCTCAATTACTTTGAGAGGTGTTATCCAGGTGCACAAAATAATCATTGAACTCACTGATCTCACAGTAGTGGCAACTTTCGGTCTATATGATCTCATCTGTTTAGCATACTGGATGTGAATGTAGTGTTGAAATGGCATTTTTGTGTGTAAGGAGTGTTATGACCTTTCCTTCTTTGATGTACCTGCATAGCTTCAGATCGAATGTATGTGTCCAAAACATGCAGTCTCTTAAGTTATAAATGGCTCGCGTAAATTAATGCAAATGTGTGAACAAAAGTACTGGCGTACATATTTTGAATTTCTGTTAAGTTTCTGTAATGGCTCATTCTTGAATGTAACATGTCATCAAACACCAGGGAGCTGGAAACAGAGCTCACTCTGAGTTACAGAAGTTTGGTCTATTGTGAAGAACTGGAATCATTCTTTGACAAACAGATATTTTGTTTGTCTTGTTCAACCCTCTGCTTTTTTTACATTTACAAAATGTAGCTTTCTGTGTCACCATGACTTACTACTAATACCATTAACAGGAACTTTTAGACAGATGTATAATGTAAACTATTTCAGCATATATGTACAGTGCATCCCATTCATGCTATTACATTTAATGGGAATTTTATTCTAAGGTAGTTTTAAAAAATATGAGTACTTATTTACACCATCGTTTTCTTTTCCTATTTTAAAAACATGATTCGATGGTTTGGCTCTTACTTTACATTTTTAGATACTTAACTAAAAATAAATACTTTTTTTTAAAGAGAAATTTCGGAGGTGGAAAAGCATTTTTTAAAGTTTGTCAATATCTTATTCAATTGAAGTGAGACAGCAATAAATAGAATGTTTACAAAATATTCCACACACAACAAGATCTTTAGCAGCACTCTGAACAAACAATCAAATTAATATTACAAGCTCAGCTTTATTATCAAGGTTTACAAACGCTTTGGAGAGATCATAAAAGATCCCAGTTATTTGTGCACTGTCTAATGTGTCCATGTAAATATGAGTGCGTGTGAAATGGCCCTGTCCTTCATGGGGCCTGTTTTGGGGTCCGTGGCACTCACACACTTCTCTCATTGTGTTCCTTTATCATGCGTGTGTTGACGGTTGGGTGATGGTCATTGACCGCTCAGTCACTAGAGGAGCTGCTGATAATTAAAAGTTCTCAACCCCTGCAGCCCTTAGGGGCCCCAAGAGCCCAGTCAGTCGACGAGGAGCCGAGTCGACGTATGCGACTGCCAATGAGCTGCGGCTGTCACATGCAGCTACCGATCGATGAGCTGCTTAATGCTCAAAAGTGATTGGCCAGCACTGATTGTGGCCATGGTCACCAAATCACCTTCGACCCACAAACAGAAAAGCCATTAGAGCCTCGCATGAGACTTTTTATTTGTGTGCCACTTTCATTTCTCGGACAACCCAAAAAATCTCAATAAATGTAATTTTAAATCTTACATTTGCAATGGTATTCATATTTGTCAGGTCTTACTAACTTTTTGTCCCCAAAATATAGTGAAGTGCGCACAATCACGCACGCACACACACACACGCACGCACGCACACCCACACACACACACACACACACACACACACACACACACACACACACACACACACACACACACACACACACACACCTATAGAAAACATGCATGCAATGCTCTATTTCTGGTAAAACCTGCACCTGAAGCACAATGGTCCAGAAATCACAGTGGGTTCACTTCCAAAGTAAAGCTCCATATTGACATCTCTGCTCATATGCATCATGCTGAAAGAAAAATTCTTACCGCTTTGAGCATGACATGACAGATTTGACTGCAGAAAGCAGATGCTCTAGGGACAGTTATGAAATGCTAGAGTATAGCAATCTACATTGAAATAACACACACAGTGTGTGTGCGCGCTTGTGTGTGTGTGTGCTTGCCTGTGTGAATTCATGGATGCGGGATGACACTCTTTCCACCACGGGGTAATGTTTTTTTTCTTTACTAGTAAAACCTCTAAATTATCCAGAAAATGTAAAAAAAGTTTGGTATAGTACACCTCAAAATAATAAAAATAATGACAATATTAAATAGAAAGAAAGAGAGAGAAGGAAAACACCATTCCACCAATATTTAAAAGCTATTAGAGAGCAAATGAAGAGCTCTTTTCCAAAACGCTATTAATCCATTTTAATAGTTTTCATGAAAATGACATTTTCTTACCTAGACCCACACTTTTTGTTAATATTCAATTTATCCTGTTAAAATGGTCTGTTGGCTCAGTCTGAACATGTTAAACAATGATTGTTAAATGAAACAACAATGTTGTCGATTATAAATTCAAATTATCTTTTCTTTTTTTTCAAAACGCTACATATCCATCCTTTTCTTTCAATAAAATGTTGGTTTATTTCTTTTTATAAACAAACAAACAAACAAGAGAACATGAAACATATGACATCAGGGACTCGTACTATAAATTAATATAAATCAAATACATGCAAATTCATGAAATAAATAACAGCCAAACAAAATAAATAGTAACAAACTAAATAGTAAAATAAAAAAAATATTTTAAATTTCATGTTTCAATATTTTCCACCACGTACAATAAATAGTTTAGAAATAACAAAAATACCACTAACGAGCGAATTCTGATTGGTCGAGAGGACATATAGCATTTAGTCTAAAAACAGGTCCAGGAATTATAGCTTTTTGGAAAGAAACTGCATCTTGCAGTAGATTTTAAATAAGGAAATATAGCAATTTGGCATGAAACATTGATGGAGCAGTGAATAGGTTGTGTACACAGCAAAATGGCATGACAAACTCATTTATTTTGTTAAATTTGTCATTTATTGCGTTTTGGAAAGTGGCATCATTATTTTTTTCTTCATATGATACTAGTTTCTGGTTGATTGGAGATGTTGACAGTTCTTGTGGAGCACATTGGGAAAAGTCCCGTTCATTACCAAAAGCGTACCATTACCAACATAGCCACTGGCTCTTTTAAAGCCCTACAAGTGGGCACCTCTGATTGTTGAACTCAGACCTACCTCACATGACACCTCACCTGAGGAAGACCCACAAATACCTGGCCGCATAATTAAAGTGAAATCATTGATGCATTTGCATTGAAAAATGTATGGCTGCTGAAGCATCAGGAGCTATAAAAGCCCTCAGGTGGAGATTAATGAAAAGCATTCTGCTGGAGACAAACACTACAGCTCCAAACAGTAAGACAAAGAGAGGCCATGAAAGCAGGCTGTCAGAGAATAGAGGAGATTTGCATCAGGCCTTTCTTCTTGCACTGCCTCTATCTTTCAGTACCGGTGAAAGCAAAGATGCTTTGAAATGATTACGTTTAAATAAACAGCGTGAAGCCTGAGGGTTTCAGAGCGCAGGCCAGAGACTCTGATGCTATCAGGCAGGTAAAGCCAATGAGCACAACAGCCAGAAGTGACCAAGCCCTCAGCTCAATTATAATCATCTACATATTTATCTGAAGTCTGGCAATCCTCCTAAACACAGTACATCCTCCTCTCTTCCCTTACAACACAAAAAAGTACTGTGGTGGTACCATGGTGCGGTGATAGAATCAGATAATGTCAGCATCATATGTGGTTCACTCACAGGGAAAGATATGTTTGTGTGTCCATTACCTGGAACTGATACTGTTTGTTCTCCTGTGGCTTAGCTGGTATATGACTGTACTGCAATTGCACCAAATACAGAAACATTGGATGGTTATTTTTCGTATTATTGGCACTGTTTATACAAAAACTACCATCTCCTTCAGTTTATTCTTAGGGCAAATTGGCAAGCTGTTTTAAAGCGAATATGTGTTTTTATGCAATGATCCTTTCATGTTGCACTTGAACAGTGATAATAGCACACAGTCACCACCAGACAGCACAATGACAGTTCACACACTTCAAGTGGTCCACGTCTTTAACCCAATGGGAGAGTTGGAAACTCTGGAATATGATGATATAATGCACAGCTGATGATCTTCTTATGTCATTGTCCAAGTAATGTAATTAGATAAACACGCATGCGCATGCATGCACGTACGCACGCACGCACACACACAGTTTAGTTCAGTAGTTTACTCTCAGTTAAGTTTAATTTAAACATGTCTCAAGCATGGACTGCAACTGAATTACCTTTACCTGTCATGAAACTCGAGGTGAGACATGGACAGAGGACCCAGATGTAGACAGCAGGTTTAACAAGACAATTAATGATAAATACAAAACAGGAAACAAAAACCCACGAGGGGGGAAAAAAATATAACATAAAGGGTACTAACGCGAACAAAGATTCACTACACTAAACTAGACTAGACTAGACTAGACAAAAAAATATACATTTACATAAACTTTGACTTACTAGACTTACACTACAACACCAAGGAACAAGAACTCACCCACATGACACAAACAATGGACCAGCACAGGACAGAAAACACAAGGGCATTATAAAGGTAACTAAATCAGGAGAGGGCAGGTGTGGGGAATGAAATCATAACAAGCATTAACAAGGAAACAAGAGGGCATGAACAATGACAAGACCGGAGAGAGAGTATGGCAAGCCAATAGCGCCATAAAGCCTCTCTCCACATGAAACAAGGGATCCTGCTATGATTCCGCCCCATCATGTCATGTCTTTCCTGGTTTTTTGGGCCAGGTGTAGGATTTTGAGAGCAAACTAAGATTAGATCACTAAGATTAATTTTGTAGTCTTGTAAACAATTTTGTGATTCAGTCATTTTTTATTGGTTTCATATGTATTTCATATGTGTTGTATCACGTGTTGTATAAATGAGATCACAATTGGTCAAAACAGGCAGCGCATACATGTGAGCTCTGAAAAAAATTCAAAGCAAAAATGATTTTTAATAATTAGTGTTTTTGCCCTACAAAATTTGAAACTATAGTCATGGCACAAATTCCTATTAAAGCTAAAATGGTTATTGAGTAAACAGCAGCTAGTGGTTGTTTTCTTTTGTTGAGTTAATTTCAGAATAACAGAGCGGTAGGAATATTTAGCTGCTGTCACTTCAGGACGTAAACATGGATATAACACTGTACAACTCAATGTGCAAGATCCTCGTTCCCTTTGGTGGTACACTGACACAGAATACAATGCATGTTTTAATAAAGATCACAATGGATGATTTTTGATTTTGACCTTATTTTAATCACAATTCCCATTACCATTGAACAAAAATAACTGTCAATTCATGTTTAATTGTTAAGAGGGATTTTCACTTCTGCATTTTGTATTACGGTAATGAGAATGAGATTGTCATAATAATTGAGGTGTGTGAGTGTGCTTAGTTGTCAAATAGTTGACAATTTTGATTGATTTTAATTGTCTAATAAGTGATTCTAACTGTCCTTAACAAACGCTTAATTTTTTAAAACAAAAGAGAATCAATCTTTTAATTTTGTGGTGTTCTTACATCTGGACATTTTCTTGACAGGTTTCATGAGATCAGCCCTTTGAAGTTTAAACCTACTCAAAAGGGTTAGTGTTAGGTTGGCGTGAGATGTAGTGGGTAGGTTTACGTTTATGCATTCGGGAGACGTTTTTATCCAAAGCGACTTACATTGCATTATATTATACATTTTTGTTTCTGAATATGTGCAGGATCTGGGATCAAACCCATGACCTTGGCATTGCTAGTGCCATGCTCTCAGTACTGAGCCACAGGAAAGCCGTAGATGAGTGTTTAGGTGTTTAGGTGGGATTACCCTGGACAAAAAGAGGGTTATATGTTGAAAGCTTAAATGCCAAAGAGTGAGGGTGGCCTATACTGAAGAGTTGGTAAGAACACACTGATCAATGTCTAAATCCTGTTGAATGTACTTGTTGTAGTGGGACTGTAACAAGACAATTTACAGTTAAAGCTAGCAGCAAACTCCAGAGTCAATGGCATGAAACAGCTGTGATTTGCTCTGAATTTAGTATATGACAAATATCAGGTAACCACAGTGCCTTGCAGTGGGTTTCAGAGGATTGTGTGTAGCCATATATGTATTTGTTTGTCTAATTTGTGCAGAACGCGTTGGGGCATGAGGACAGTAAAAATTGTGAAAATGGTTGCAATCAGGCATGCACGAACACACTCACGTGTACATGCACACATACCACACCTCATTCAGGTGAGATATAAGACGTTGATTTATTCCATAGTCAAGAATCACGAAGACTTGTCAAAACTATGACAAACTCCTCAAAACCCCTTTAATAGTTTCCTAAAGCTTTTCAGGAACCTTCATATCTATGAAATGTTTCAAAGAGTGATTAACTAATAGACCAAGTGTGTGTGTGTGTGTGTGGGTGCGTGCGTGCGTGCGTGCGTGGGGCATCATCCAACTCAGTGATTTTTTTTGGGGTGGGGGTTCTTTTATATATCAAGTGTATGTGTGTGTACCTGGGGTCTGATTCTGTAAGTCATCTGATGTGGGAATTCCCTGCTATCTGATCCTCAGTGTTTCCTTTTGAGTACCTAATACTCACTGTTGACTCACAATAAATGATACCAATGACACCCAACACTCACTGTTTTCAACTTACTTGTTAGAGACACACTCATATATTTCTACAAATATACAATGTAATGGTTGCATCATGGTTTCTGTCACGGAACTGATGGGGAAGAAGAACCCAAGTGCAGGCAGCGACGGTGAAGTGGTTTTAACAAAGGTTTATGAAATAACAAAACTGGATCAAAACAAAAGCCCACGATGGGGGTGACAAAGACAAGACTAAATTATATATCACAACAAGAAACATAAACACTTCTCACAAGGGGGAAAAAACTAAACTAAAAACAAATTGACAACAACGTCATACACACAGGGAAGGCAATGCAAGGCAGGGCAAGGAAATGCACGGGGTAAGGTTTTAACAAGAGCTATAGCACACGACACAGTAACACTACGATGCTCACAAACTATCACAGAAGTACATCCAAAGACAGGTAAGTACGGGTACAACGAACGAGCACAGGACAATAGACATGAGGATCTTATATCGGGAGACAGACAAAGGATATGGGAAGGTGTGGGTAACGAAACACTCAGGGAAAGTAAACGAGGAAACGAGATGGCGGGAACAGAGAGGAGCACCGGAGAGAGAGTATAGGAGGCCGAAAGGTTCAAAATCTCGTTCTCCACATAAAACCTAAGTGTAATAAGGTTAACTTAAAAGGAAGGAAGGAAACGGGAACTGGCAAATATTTCAACATTTAATTAAACAATTGAATAATATAGAGCCTGCAGCCCCTCACGGACAACATACACAAACCATAACTAAGAGCCAGGCCTGGTCCTCTCTTGTCAGCAGTCCTGTCGCTCGTCCTCTTATGCTCCCAATCTCTTCCGTGAGATATGCGGGACCGGTGTACACACAGCTGATTCCAACTTTCAATCACGCCACCGGCCCAGCCTCACGGCTGCCGTCACGTCTTCCTGACCACATACCCCCCTCGCCCCTTACAGGCCGGGGGGTATGTACAGTCGAGACGAGCGAACGGAGACGGGAGAACCAGGAGCGACAGGGACGAGAGAGGGGAAAAAAATAAAAAATTAGATCTGGTTCCCCAACATGCTGCCGCTCGTTCTCAACCCAGCAGAGAGGGTCTTCCTCGTGGTGCTTTGTGGCGGTGCTGGACCTTCGGTGGACGCCAGATCCTCCTCCACCTCCTGGCGGTTGGCGATGGCTTTCTTTGGCTTTTCTCTTGTCTTGTGCTGGTTCATTGCTTGTGTGTTTGTGTCATGTGGGTGAGTTCCTGTCATGTCAGTAAGTGTAGTTTATTTTGTAGTTGTGTGATGTGTTACTAGTCTAGTCGTGCTAGTTTAGTTCGTCTTCATGACTTCATCAAGAAAGCTTTGAGTTATAATATCTATCTATCTAATGTGTATTATATGCATGCTGTAGTTGAAGAGATGTTGAAAGACTTGATTCAACTACATACTATATAGACCAGTATCTTATATTCACCAGGGGGTCTCATTTACATTTAAGTCCCCTCAGATTTTTGTAATCGGAATTTGCGAAAGGTGAAAATGAGTGGGTGTGATTGGATGTTTAAAAACAGCTGTTGCATTTTGAAATGAAAATAGCACCAGACTGATAGTTGAAGGGGAGGGTACTGGAGTAGGGGGTCCTCGCCGCCGAGTGGCCTCGTGGTGCCAGAGAGTTCGGGCAGCGTGGGCGAAGGTCGTCCGGCCAAAGCTTCGGTGGGACGGAAGTGCCGAGTGCTGTAACCGCCTGCCAGAGGCCAGAACCTGCGTCCCTCCACCCAAGGGGGAGGAGCAGGGGACGGGGAACTTGCCGCCGACTTCTCGCTAAAGGAGCAGCCCCTGCCGGCTGCCAAGGGGTGGACGGTTGAGCTGTACACAGAGCGCCCAAGGCCACCGCAAGGCACAGCGAAGGAGAGTACCCCAGCTGGTTGAGGACCGAGCAGCAGCATGTCGGGGAACCGGACTATAATTTTTTTTTCCCTCTCTACTCTCTCTCTTTCCAGTCGCTCTGGGGGCTCCCATCTCCGTTCTTTCGTCTCGTCGGTGCATACCCCCAGGGGAAAGGTACACCGAGACCCCCGGACAGAGGGAGCAAGCACAGTCTAGGGGGTACCCCCCGGCCTGTGAGGGGCGATGGGGGTATGTAGTGGAGTAGGCGGGACGAGACCGTGGCCGGTGGCTGAGTGATAATGAGCGTCAGCTGTACGTGCTCCGGTGTCGTATCACAGAGGAGATTGGGAGCATAAGAGGATGAGCGACCGGACCGCCAATGAGAGAGGACCAGGCCTTGGTTTTAGTTGTGGTTTGTGTGTGTCTATTTTCTATTGTTTTATTAAATGTTTGAATGTTCGACTCTACTATCCATCATTTTATCCAAAGCGATATGGGAAAACATGAACATTTTTTTAATTGTTGATTTGTTACTCCCATTCAATTCTGACCGCAGTTTTCAAAGTTATTGGTTTAATAATGTCACATATAATGCGTAGCATCCTTTGTGCAAAGAGTTTCATTTATACGCTGCAATGGGAGGTGCACTATATTCTGTTTTTTTATAAAAAAATATGCTCAAGATGAAAATAAGTAGACTGCATAATACTTATTTTAGTGTCAAAAGACTTTCCTAAACAGAAACTTTTCTCACCCTCCAACTTGCCATAAAAAGGTAAGCCAATGATTTGACTGGTAGCCGCAGAGCTACTTCGGTTCTATCCTGGGGCCGGTTGCATAAACTGCTTGGACAGTCTCAGAAGTAAATCATCTATTTTCTTTCTTCAAGACTCGTCATGACTTCTTTATATCAGTTATATAAACCGGTAGATTTGGCTAATTTAAATATGAAAAGTAAGACTGACTAGCCCAAACTAATCACTGGTCAGTGAGACTAGTTGTTAAGATACAGTTTAAACTTAGCGGCTGAGTTTATGCAACTGAGCCCAGGTCCTCACAAGCCCCAGCTCTTTATTTGTATTCTCTCCTAAGAGCCCTGCAAAGTTGATATAAAGGGGCTTGAAATGCACTGCCTCTGCTACAGACACAAAGCAAATGTGGAACCACTCCCAAATGGTGCTATATTTTGATGCTAACAGTTCTTTTTGTAAGCAAAAAAGACAAAGGTATCCATTTAGTGAACATTGATTCACTGTTATTTTTACAGCACAGGTTGTGCTGAAGTTTCTCTTTCCAATATGTTAAAGATAGAGGTATCCCCTCCCTTCTTTACTCTTGTGTAAATGTTTAAATGTTACCTAACCCTCAACCTTTGTGTGGAGCTGCAATTAAAGGCCCATGACTGTGAATAACAAAAGCATTGCTGCTCATCTGTGTCTGGCCTGGGGTGTTGTTGACACGGCCGCACTTCAAAGACATTTTTAACCTTTCACAGTCCCTCTGCTCAGGTATTAATCCACACTGGAAAACATCCATCCTAATCCCAAATGAGAGCAGCATTCCCAAAAACAGGGACATGAAGCATGCAAACAAAGATTTGTGGTTTTGATTTAAGTTAAAATTTTAAATTTTAGTTAAAGTTTTATCAATTCGTGTCATATGCTTTAGCCATTTTTTTATTTATTTGATTAATTTTTATGTTGCTATATACAAATTATTTATTGATTTTTATTTTTGTTTATTACTGTATTATAATTTTAGTCCTTTAAACTTATTTCAGTTTATTTTTTAGCTAATATCTAAATGTTTCCTTTTTGTGAAGTTTTTTCAATAATTTTGGCAGCATGGTCTCTGGTTAGAGAGCAGGATTTTGAAGAGCTAAAACCGAAATGTATTCATTAATGGCCTGATCTTTGTTCACAGTGACCTGCTGCAGTTCACCTGAGCTTTGTCTCTTTGTAAGAACATTATGACGTCAAGCAGACATCAAAACGATAGTATCCATGTGAAAAATACCAGTGAAAGGCCACAATGCATTAATGGATGAATTAAAATTGATGATTTAATTTAGCATTACTCATGTAAATGCACACACATGCAATTTAAAGCAACTTTTTTTCCATTGGATCAAGCTCTTCATACTTGGTATCAGCATCTTAGTTCATGCGTGAAATAAAAAAACATCATACAACAGTAAATGACAACTACACTGTTGCAATGCTCCCAATGCTGCCGTGTTTGGGATTCAACCACAGAAGATTTTTACTTAACAAAGGAAGATATGTTTGTAAGTCATCACATATAAGGCTTTATCAGATACCCCATCGTATCTTCACAGTGTTGAATACCAGTGCATTTTTAGATTTAAAAAAACAATTTTTCTGTACAATTTATTAGCTTTTTTGCCCATGGGGACCTCATGAGTCTCCATTTGTTGGTGTTCAATCAGGTTTAGGTCCCCACCGGGATATAAAAACAAGTCCACATAAAAACAACACACACACATGCATGCACTCAGGCACGCACTACACATCAATCAGCTGTGGACTCTTTTTAGTTAGAAGGCCAGGTGTGTCGGTATTCACATTCATTTTAATGTGTGTGGTAAAAACTATGCAGCACAAAAGTGTTTAGTTTATTTTGAATAGTTTTACTATACTGTTGAACATTTAAGTAATCATATTTTACAACCACATTCCCTAAAGTATTTAGATTATGGATATGACAAACTATAGATAACTATATAAATGAAGAGCTTTTTTCAAATGATTTAAAAAATGAAGCATGGCGTCAGTTCGGGCAGGCCATGTTAGTCTAGCTTGCATCAGCCGATCAGATTAGGTGCAGTTAATCAACGTTAATCAATAGTCATACAACAAATAGACTGCGTTCAAATTAATTGGCCTTTCTCTGCTCCTTAATAAGCTGCTTAATTGTGCTGCACTAAAAACCCACCTCCATCCCCATCTCCTCCATATCTGCTTGTACCTGTCATTTTAATGTAGTCCTGTTACGCATCATGAACTGTTCTAGTTCCCCATGTGGGGGGACATGTATTGCTGCGCTCCCGCTCTCTTAATACAAGGCTGGATGGCCAGGTGGAGAGTTTGCCAAGAACAGTTTCATTTCACCGACCTTAAATATTGCTGTTGTTATATTTGACGACAGCAGTCCTCACAGAATTGTTTTTTATTGTGCTTTCCCATTAATATCAATCAAACTGAAGTTTGTTTGTTTTGATTTAAGCCATAATAACAAAAAATACAGCAAACTAACCCAATAAAAACATGGTTTTTGAATATTTTTTCGAACTGAGTTATCTCTGTTTAGAAACGAACTCTTCATATACAGTATATAAAGTATATCATATATTTTATTTCTGATATTCCTGATCATGTTTTTTATAGAACCAGTGGGCTTGACAAAATCAATGTAAACAAAAAGAAATGATCACTGAATTCAAGTACTCAAACAATGTTTAGCCCTTTAAAATGTAATATTAAAATAAATAGTGTACATAGATGATATACGAGCCACAGTCACCTCTATTTCCATATGCACATTTCCCCATACAATGAAAGTTACTGGTGATAAAGGCTGCTCCACAAAATGAAGAAAGTCATGGGTTTGAAAAAAAACATGAGGGTAACTGTTATGGTGTCCCTCTGTTTCTCCACAGGTTTCCCCCTTGAACTTCAGGATGTTGTTTAACAAGAATGAAGCTGTAAATATTGCCTTTTGATTTAATTTCCAAATCATTCTGCTAATGCACATTTAAATTTTACAAAAGCCAGGTACAAGCATGTATTTTGGCCTAAAGTCATTATGTCTAAATGATCAATCAAGCAGTTCCATAATAGTATTTTCAAAAGTGTAGGAAATCTACTTGGACTTTACAATTTGTCTATCTTGTCTATTTTTGTGATATATAATCAAAAACTGTGAAAAACAGTCCGGACTCTACAGATATAATAGTATATCATCCAGATGGGTGTTAATAGAAATGTTTCATTACTATTGATGAGTAGGCTATCTACACGCATGACCATGGAATACAGCACTTTGACAAGACTACAGTTAACTTTACCCTGTCGGGCAATATTTCAATTCAAGTTCCTCTTCATTAGATTTTGTAAATTACATACATTTTTAATTAATAAAACATTTAATTACTGTATAATTCGTTCATTAACTATAAGAACAATAGTGCAACAATAACATTAGTTTATAAACAGTCCCTATATTCTCATGTACTGTATATAAAACCCAAAGAAAATTAATTTTGATGATGAGCGGACTAAATGCACAAAATGCAATATCTCTAATCAAAATACGTTGTACTACCGCGGATCTCAGTGTATTATTTTAAAAGCTGTCAAGACTGACATACTGTTTTAGATGAAATAGATTGGAGGAGAAAGGTAAAATTCTCTTTAGGAAAAGTTCAAGCAAAAATCATAATTTACTCACCCTCAAGTTACTCCGAATCTGTTTACATTTCTTTGTTCTGATGAACACAGAGACAGATATTTAAAAGAATTCTTGCTGGACTCTTTTGATGATGCTTTTTCGTTCAACGCAATTGTATTCAACACAAATAAATATATTTTGAAGAATGTAGGAATGCAAACAAGTCTGGAGCACTTTTGACTAGCATTGTATTTTTTACCATGGTAGTCGTTTTTGGGTGAACTGTCCCTGCGAGTTTGGACAAACCTTTGCACAGCTTGAAAGTAGTTTTAATACACTACTAGCTAAAAAAAATTCTATAAACTTGACATAATGTCCACAGTATACAGCAGCAATCAAGACAAATGTTTAATATTAGATAGTGTCTTTTTTTACATGTCTTTTCCTTTGCCCTATTTTCCATTTGCATGATAACTTTTTGGACTTTATAAACTAATAAAAAATAAGTATGTGTCTCCAAAATTTAGACCGGTAGTGTAATTTTAGAACACAAGTAAGTTAAATCACAAGTACAAACACTAAGAAGGAGTTCAGAGCTTGCGTGTGATGACACGTAAAGCGCTTCACACGTAATGCTGTCACATGAGTGAATAATGGCAACATCAAATATTAGTTTTGCTCTGACGCCACTGTTGTGTTGCAAATTTGCATGAAGACAGTTGTGTGCAGTATGTGGAGTATGTACAAGGCTGTATTTGAGAAGTCCACTTTTTCTGTAATGTTAATAAACTCGATAAACCACAGGCACATCTCTACTGAGAACAGAATAAAGACACAAATAATTTCCCCTGAGCAAAGTCTGCTCCAAATTGTAAAAAAAGATCCCAGGAGAGATGCCTTTAAAAAATGTGATCGCTACTAAGGAGTTTTTGTCATTGAAGAGATTTGCCTATATATCAAATGCAACAATAAGGTCTTATTAGTGTTGACATGCTAATAATGAGGAGTGTTTTTCTTCCCAAAAAAGGTAGATGGAGCATTTCTTAGTGGCCATTGACATGAGATGTTAAACGTCTTACAGCCTATTAAACAGGAAATACTCAGCCTGGCACAAGCAAAAATAGTTAGGGAACTGCCAAACATGTTTTTTAATGCTAATGAACAGCAGCCCTCACCACAAATGCAAGGATTCCCTCTCCATTCAGTTCCCACTTAAGTAACACAAAATGAACTATTATTATTGACACAAAGTATATACTGTATGTCAATATATGTCAATATATGCATATATATATATTAGCCTGAGCCCCAGTTAACCTCTAGTTTGTGTTTGGTTAGTGTTAAATAAACGATTTGTTGAATTATGTTGTATGTTCATTTTATTAAATAAACAATTCGTGGAATGGTTCCTTGCAGTTTGGTCGCAATTAAAGAAACCGGTACATTGACATCTAGCGGTTAAGCTTGGTATCGCAGTCAAAATTAAAAATATTGGAGAAACAAGTTTGACCAAGTAAAGGTTCTTCTCGGTTTGTTTTGGTTGTTATAAGAAATAATCTACAGAGAGTCAATTGTTTATGAATGTGTACAGGAAGTTAAGTTGGGGTTACAAAGTGCGCAGTAATGTTTGATTATGTTGTTTAAATGAAACCGTCTAAATGGGGAATAACTTAGGAGAATAGTTTTGGTCTTTGCAAAGTCCACCCTCCAGCGCATCTTCCCCATGGTGACACTTGTTTATCTAATTTATCATGATTTGCCATCTTTGTTTATCATTGATGTTTGCTGGCATTAAATTAATGTTAAGTATGTTTGAAATGTTGAACTGCATTCAACAGTAGCCTAAAACAATTATTTGCCCAACTGTCTGCAAAGGTGTCAGTGACATCACCTGTACAAATACAACGACAAACAGTTTCCCCCTTAGAATAATCTCTGGTTGTGTATTCACGGTGTGTGTTATACTCACTGCTGTGTGTATGCACTTGGATGGGTTAAATACAGAGCACCATACATGGCCTCACATCACTATTACTTTTTACTTTCATAATGTGCACTAATAAATCATTCACAATAACTGGAAATTTCATTCTTTTTGAGGAACGTTTTGCTTGAAACTTGCTTTGTATCCTATTATTTTGTGGATATTTTGTTATCCAATCTAATGACATTTAACATCTGTTTAAATACTCAATGGCCCCAATACTTTTAAAGTATATGAACAATGTAAAATTTTTTCAAACAAGGCAAGTGAAACAGCATACAGATCTCGGTGTATGTCTCTGAATTCCCCTTTCCAAGTCAAGCCTTCCCACGTGTTTAATCGCTGATTTAAGCATGTAATATAGACATGCTTTCCCAGCTCCCTGACTCTTTAGCTGGCTGCTGGCTTGAGCACTCTCACTTCACCATCTTCTTCGCTCTCTCTGGGGTTTGTGGATTTACGGCCATCTGGGGTGCTTCAATAATGCATTAACATACACACAAATACATTCATGGTGCATCCAAGCAGTATATATAATAAAATCAAAGGGAGTGTTCCCCCGGTCTGTTCAACAAGTACTGCGCTCCTACCGAATGTGTCACAAATGCACCAAAGAAGAAAGACAAATGAATAAAAAAGGAGAGTGTGTGGCCTCAGGGCCTAGGCTCCTCTATGTTTCTCTGACCGCATCCATCCATTGGGAATGGCTGTTGACCTGGACAAAAGCAAAGTATCCAGTGTCAGCACTGTTAACCTGTAAACACCACCTCCACACTCAGTCTGTGACTATCTGACTCCAGCAGTCCTCCTCAATTTGCAAATTTTTTTGCAATTTCTTATGGATGGCCTCCTTTAAAGAGCGCAATAGTGACTGCCCACCTTTCAGAACTCTTGCTTTTTATTTTCCCTCTTAAATTTTTCCATTCACCCTTTTTAAACAGAGATATTGGAAAATACACAATGTAGAAATGAAAGCGGTAGTGATGCGCTACAACAGCGGAAGTGTTAACATTGTGTTGAACAACATGGCAGCTGATCGGACATTAGATGTTGATATGCAAGCTCTGTATTACTAAGTGCTTTTCTGCTCAAATAGTCGCATGATAGCTACTTCATTGTAATGACGCATGCGTCAGCACTGCGACACACCCCTTACTGCATTGCTCCTGCCTTTCGTTCACACAGGGGGCTTTCCGGGACCGATCCCGTTAATGTTACTGGGCCCCCTTTTCCGGAATAATTTTTCGAATCTATCCGGGATGCATTTGCGTTCACACTGAAGGCAGTCTGGCAATTTTTTGGCCATTTTCCGAGATCAGGGGGCTGTGTGAATGGGGTTTGGAATGAATGCTATCACCGTAAAAATTGCATTGGAAAACTTGCTAGAAAAAACATTCCATAGATATACAAATGATAAAAACTCTTCCCGTCAACTACCAGTCATTAGAGTATAAGTAGACTGTGTGCTTTATATCTGCTAACACTTCCCAAAAGACATTCTGCTGAATGTAAACCCAGTGTTTCCAAATTATACTTCTCGCACCCCTTCTTCCAGAATGTTTTTGATGTCTCCCTACATAAAACACCTGATTCAACTCATTAGCCCCTCCCAAAATCAGCTTGTTGACTGTCGATAGTCAGATCCTACAATGTAAAACCCAAACCGCATTTAGTTGTGCATACTACTTCTCTTTATCACCCATTACCATGATCAGTTGTAGATATTAAACTCACATTTTCAAAATCTGTTCAACACATTGTCTTAACTACTTGTGATTTGTCTCTGGGTTGTCAATGTCATTGAATTCAAACCTGTAATTTATTAAATTAAATAAAAGGGGGGTGAAAGCAACATTTAACATATTCCTCTACTGAAGAACTGACTTACAGTAAACAAATGTCACTCGTCATTAAATAAAGAGAGTTGACCTAAAAAAAAGTTTTTACCCCAATTTTAGTGATGGAACCAAAAGTTATGGTTATGTTGGTGTCAGGTTTAATCCTCTGTTAGCAATATGTAGCTATTTAATAGGGATTTTTGCCAACAATCCCCATTGAATGGGGATCTGTCTTCTCCCATTCAAGCAGATGCAGAAGAACTTGCTATTACTGAAATAGCTACCCGGAGGCATTGCAAACATGGCCGCCGAATGCCATGCCAATTCCTAAACGTTCTCCTGCTCTCATAACCCTAAACCAAACCATAAGCCTTAAATAGAACTAATACTCTAATGTGAGTTAGGTGACGTGTACTTGCAAAGTTACTTTCAGCTTGTAGGATGAATTTTGAAAGTGTCGCCATTCTCACCTATCGCAGTGCCACTCTTTCAGATATGTTATTGTTTGGCTGAAGTGATTCTGTTTTGCCAGACTGGAGGAGCTAAAGTCATTACATGTTCTGCCGAAATGAGAACGAAACCTCTTCCGAAGAACCAAACATCCAAGCATGCCATAGCACTCGAATCCTCATTAGAAGTGATCAGGGGACTGCTGTGTATCTGTCACACTGTGTGTGTGTGAACATGATTTTACAATAAGTCATCTGTTAGGATGAACTTTGTAGCCATGACGCAGGCCTGCAAGCATGCATGCTCAATGGAAGAGGTCATTTCTCGTTTTTACAGTCGTTTATGGCTAAATCAAATTACAACCATGGCGCCTGGTTGGCACAAGTGATCAGGAAAATCCCCCGAAAGAGCAGCAGGCGTACTCATGTCTGTCATACAGCATGAACTCACGATTAATGATCAAATGAAAGAGGCTGGTGATGTTTTGAGCATTGATATCCAAAAATACTGATTGACACAGAACAAAGTTTTTCTGACTGGAATCCTAAGAACATCTAAGAGCTTTAAATGTGGGTGCAAAGGTGAAAGAATAGGAATATGTGAGTAAATCATGCAATAATGAATTATTAAAAATGCTGTATGAATGAATGAATGAACAAACAAATAAATGAATAAATAAACTAGTTGATTATTTCAGAAATTAATGCACAAAAATGAATGGATTGGGTTGGTGGTAGCATGGAATCAGGATTGATTGAATTAGGATCAAATGAAAGAGTAAGCGAATAAATGAATGAGTCATCAGTGACCCTCAGCCAGAGCAGTGATAAACACATTGACTGTGAAGTCACAGACTTTTGTGTTTTTAAGAGCTGGTCTATGCTATTGTTCCACTATAGTCATTGCTAAGCATGCACTTTTTTGACAGAACCACTTGACTGGTTGAAATCAATGTCAATGGGGTCAGAGATATTGATCAACTGCCACCCATCTGTCAAAATGTAAATATGTATTATAGCCCATGATTAAACAAGATTGAACAACATTTTGCACATTCAGACCAAATTTAAAGTAGTTATGGAAGTGGTAAAATATTAAACCAACACTTAGAGCAGAAAACCACAGCTGGGAGAGGTCTGTATCAGTATATATTTATATCGAGCCTGAACCAGACCTGACAGATATCCTGTGATACCTGACCCAACCTGACGGGTTCTGTCAAATCTTTAGCCTGAACCCAACCTCAAAACTTATAATGCATTACGTTAAAAAACTTTAAAGAGAAAAAGAAGGGGACTTCTTAAATAAAGGGATTTCCTGAAATACAAATTCTGTCATCATTAATCATTATTAATATGATACTTTTGCGGGCAGATGGGGAATAATGGTCAGACGTCAGACTTAAAACCCGAAGGCAGTGATTCTAGCAGATTCCACTCAAAATGAAGGCTGGAATCCATACATCTAGATTCTAAAAGTAAATTTTAAGCAAAAAAAATACTGATTAACTTTACATCAAATGAGGTCTTCCACAAAATCCTATGTTACAGCTCAAATTGTAAATAATTTGAATCAAGAAATAAATCTTTCTTGTTTTTAACAAAAAAAAAATACAGCCTTTAATAATTTTAAACCCACTGTTCTCAGAACCCAAGCTTTATCAGGCATCTTGGGTATGTTTCAGGCAGGGAAAGGATATCTAGGCATAAGGTTTAATTGTGGCAAAACCAGACTTGTGTCGAAATGCATGCACAGTCTGTAATTATACAGAAACAAATGAAGGAAAAAAGAAATGTTGGAAAATAAATACTACACGAAATTAAAGAGCATACTCTAATAAGGAACTCAGTCACATGCGTGTAGATGTGTTAGCTATTGAAGAGAATGGTGTTTATTGCTGTGCTAATTAATGTATGATTACATTGCACTTGTTTTGCACTTGCAGGTCATTAAATTTTTAACGAAACATATTTCTTGGCACAGTTAACAGGTGCCCGTCTCAAACACACATGTCAGGAAAGAGGGAGCTGTGTAGATTCAGTCAAGCTGTGCGTTACTGGGCTAATATACAAAGAGCAGCAACCTATTAAAAATTGGCGCAGAATTCTGGGTCGTCCAGATGCCGAAGCAAAACCCACCGAGGCGTTATCAGAAAATTAGGGAACGTACTGGCTGCCAGCTTGCACCAGTCCACACTCTTTAAAAAACATGAAGCCACCGCAGGGACGGCACGTGCTCAATATGACAGTGAGTTTGGCACATGATTTATTCTAGCTCTATCCGCGCGGGAAAATCTGCATCTGTCATACAAACAGAGGACACAGAGGGATCAGATACTACAAGATCTCCAGAGCCACATGCTTACATCAGTAATGTGGCAAAGAATGTCATGTTTCATGTGAAATTCCAGGTTTGGTTAAATTTTGATAGTCCACATTAGACACTTGACTGACTATAAGTAACTTTAAAACTACAACCAACAATCCTTGTCCTTAGTGTATAAGTAGATTAAGTTAGGGTTTAGTGTTTGGCGAATCAGTTGACGTAGTTGTAAAGTTACTTATCCTTCCCCCCCCGCGAGATGTGGTTAGCTTCGCCAGCCGACGAACCCCCCCGTGGGAATGGTGAAGCAGACCGTCCCCTTGGTCCCCCTGTCTCAGTCCCTGTGAGCTTGGCAAGAGCTACCAACACTGTCTCCGTGGCTACTGAGGACGGTCCGTCTTGCCTACTCGATCAAGTTCACCAGAAACCCTCCAAAGTTTTGGGGCATCCTCTTCACCTCTGTCAGAGGCAGGGACGCCTCCATAATTCGGGCAGAGGTCGCCACCCTTCTGGCGAAACAGACCATCGAGCTCGTCCCTCAAGCCAAGATGTTCAGCGGGTTTTACAGCCCGTACTTCATCATTCCCAAGAAAGACGGCGGGTCGCACCCCATTCTAGATCTGCATACCCTGAACAAGCACCTTCACAAGCTGCCGTTCAGGATGCTCACGCAGAGGCGCATCCTGATACCATCAGGTGTCAGGATTGGTTCATGTTAATCGACAGTGCAGTACGCGCCCAGTCGGTGTTGAACTGCCTGGAATACTTCAGGCAGCCAGCGGTACCCCTGAAACAGTTTCACAGGCTCCTGGGACACATGGCATCCTCGGCGGGGGTAATACCCCTCGGGTTGATACACATGAGACCGCTTCAACACTGGCTACAGAGTGGAGTTCCGAGGAGAGATTGATACAAGATACAGAAAGGAGATACACCATCAAGCAACTCTTAAAATAACTTAAAGTTCAACAGCTTGAGGCCGCTCAAACGCTTCTTTTTTACTACTGTCAGTATTTACTAAAACACGCGGTGAAAATGTGCGCTACAAAAGCATGGACACAGCTGTTTCTGGAACTGACCTTATTGCATATGCATTTGTAGAAGTTTCCTCTTCAGACGCAAACTTAATGAATCACGCAAAGTGATTTACTATGGTTTGCGCTCATTGTTCTGATATTTGCAGCTTTATTTAACACCCAAAAAGCATGTGTTGAGCTGCACTAATTTACATTGATTTTAGTAGATTGCGTTGGTCATTATGGGAATCAAAAATTGCACCTGTATTTTTTACTTGTTAGTAAAAGTCTTAGTAAAAGTAAAAGTAGTTTGTAGAAAATTCCTCTACCATCGGCGCTATTTTTAAATTGTAAAATTTTAATTTTGCCCTTTTAAGTAAATCTGTAATTTTTTAAACATCGGTTTTATGAAGAACAAAATGTCAGTGGATAACAAAACATGCTTTATTTGATCATTTTGAAATATCA
The DNA here is from genome assembly GCA_008369825.1 of Triplophysa tibetana. Classification (NCBI taxonomy): domain Eukaryota; kingdom Metazoa; phylum Chordata; class Actinopteri; order Cypriniformes; family Nemacheilidae; genus Triplophysa; species Triplophysa tibetana. The sequence continues at coordinate 15,534,536 of CM017914.1, read as the reverse complement.
AAACATTTGCTGGTATACAGCTGTCTAGAGATCATTGTCTTAATATGTAACAATGATTGGTGAAACTTAAGGTTTATAAAATGTCTAAAGTGGACTATTAAAAGAGGCGCTACCCCATTTGAATCAAATTAACAGGATTTGCTCTTCCACATACATTTGCGGCCTAGACTCAAGTTTCAACTTTCTCCATTGGATTTCTGTGAGAGTTTGATTTGAAGTCCTCTGTATCAATAAAAACTACTTTTATTGTGCTCAATTCCTAAATGGAATGCCAATCTTAGCTTAATATGCTAACAACATCATGTGCTAAAAGATCCATGGAACAAAAATGTACGAATATTAGATGGTATCATTGCACATTTTTTGCCAAAAAATACACTTCTGTCAACTCTGTCTGTTGTCTTATCTTTGTTTGGGATTGCCTTATCTGTGAATATTGCATACCAGGGAGAGAATTCCCCTGAAAAATTGATTTTATCTGAATAGCAGAGGCTAATTCACTATGCCCATCATTCAAACGTCCACCCATTCTGAGATACTCCACAGGTTTTGGCCAGACCTACGACATAAGACAGGCCACCTTATGCTACTGTTCAGACTCTGCAGTTCACTTGGTTTGGGCACAGAGCTATTGATCAACGTATAAACGTAGCAGAACTGGTTCACACAAGTTACAGCTGATTAACAAAAACACAAATTCACTATTCACCAAAAACTACCAAAAATGTCAAATGTTGCTTTAGAAATTGCACCCCTTTTTCTATTTCTCAGAGAAAGCAGGAGATCTATACCTTCAACAAAACAAGGTAAAAGAAGAAACTCTACTGTCTTTTTTCAGTCAGAAAGTTTCGATGTGTGATGGAGATCAATGGGCCCAGTGAGAAAATAAATTCTGGGTTGGGAGATTGTATTGATCCTGCTTTAAATCAGAGGCCTGCAGGGGACGAGTAGATGGGTGAAAAAAAGAGAAAAAAGAATATCAGAGTAAAAATAAGATCTGAACCTCAACCTGAAAAATAAGAACAGAATCTGAACCATTACTCAGTATATCGCAGCTTTCATAATCAAATGTGGTCAGAATTTTTTTATTTGACAGTGTAATGCAGGAAATATTTTATTATTTTATTAGTTGGTTAATATGCAAATCTTATTTTAAAACAGGTGGTGTTTCCTGCCGTGACACGTTTCATCTGCTCAGACCTGAGTGTCTTAGTTTTACTGTTGAACTGGTGTAACCACTGAAGCTTTATTAAATATGGTACTGTCAGTACAACTGTCATCCCAGCTGCCCTCTTATGCTGGTAAAATGATTAAGAACTTTGTTTGCTAACATGCAGTTACACTTTGTAGCTCTGTTTAGTGTTATGTTTGGGCCATCATAGCAGCACCTTTTGCGTTCTTTCAATACTTTGAGCATCAGTGTGTGAGAAGCTAGTTTAGGTTTGACAAGCTACTTAGCAGCAGTCAAGCTGAAAAATTAATTACATTTACAAGTAAGCAACATAAAGTATCCATTTACATTAAAGCAGTATGAATTAAAGAAATGTTAATCATGCACAAAAACAATTGTTATAGAGTGCTTTTTCGTGGAAATCCACACCATCTGTAAAACAGCTGAAAACTTTCACCATGCTGAAAAATGTAAGTAGAGTTCAGGCTTTTTCCTGGCTCAAAATGAGGTGGAGGTGGTGCCATCCTGATCTTGTACACACACACTTAGGCCTACCGTACCTTTTAAGTGGATTAACGTCTTGGTTACGTCTGTAACCTCAGTTCCCTGATGGAGGGAACGAGACGTTGTGTCGAGAACGACAGATGGGGTTCGTTCTTGAGAACCTATCAACTCTGACTACTATAGAAAAGGCCAATGAAATTTGGCGAATGAAATTTGCATGCCGGCTCCGCCCCCGGATATCCGGTATAAAAGGAAGCCGGCGTGCAGCATTCATTTACCTCTTGTTCTGAAGAGCCTGAGAGCCTCTCACAACTGCAACAGAAACGATACAGGTTTGTGGCATAAGGGACACAACGTCTCGTTCCCTCCATCAGGGAACTGAGGTTACAGACGTAACCAAGACGTTCCCTTTCTGTCGGTCTCTCGACGTTGTGTCGAGAACGACAGATGGGGTTATCTATGGAAAACGCCACAAACGCTGTATCGCGTCACAATCTCAGCGAAGCAACGTTGACAAGCCTGGGCGTGTCAGATCGAAGCTTTCGTGAGAACTGTAACCTTCCAGTGTGGTGGTCGGGGGGTTCCAGAGCTTTCAGGAAAGATGGATACAGCCCTGACCGGTAACTTTCACGGACAGGGCCTTAGCTCTCTACAGGCGAGAGGCCGTCCGGATCGGTTTACACCGGGAAAGCGCACTCTTAAGCAGAGAAGCGCTGCAGAGGCCACCTCCTACCCGTGGGGAGGAATATGGTGGAGAAAGTATGGTCTCGTCCTAGGAGGAGAACGCATGGAACGTGCGGACTGGGTAGTTAACCGCGAGGTGGAGGTCCACCTGGGGAAGCTCATGGGTTACCAAGTGTGGGAACCAGTGTGATGAGGGTATGACAGACGGAACAGCCCGCAGAGGGGGTGTTACTGCGTCCGATAGCACAGGTCCGGTTAGAACTATGTGTGATAGGTCAAGATATGTCCCGGCCTAAGGGGGAAGGCTGCTCTGCTCAGCCAACCCCCAGGAGGTGCTTGCTTAGTGATGGATGGAATGCCTGTTCTTAACCACGGTGTGGGTAAGAAGGGAGGCTGGTGAGGTACCAATTCTCTTAGCTAGGGTTGGGTAAGAAGAAAAGGGTAGATAGCACACTGACCCAACCTCGGGGAGGGTGGGAAGGTGCTTTCGCAGGCATACGCACTCCCGGATGCCAATCCTTCATGTCGCCACGTAGGACGTGGGCTGACACCGGGTTTACGCGAAGGTTGTAAAACCTTGCGAAGGTGGTGGGCGTAGCCCAACCCGCAGCTCTACAAATGTCTGCCAGAGACGCGCCTCTGGCCAGTGCCCATGAGGTGGCTAGACCCCGAGTGGAGTGAGCCGTGACCGCCAATGGGCATGGCACATTCTGAGATCGGTATGCCGTCGTAACGGCATCCACGATCCAGTGCGCTAATCTCTGTTTGGAGACAGCCTTCCCCTTCTGCTGACCTCCGAAACAGACAAAGAGCTGATCAGAACTGCGGAAGTTCTGTGTGCGGTCCAAGTAGAGGCGCAGTGCGCGTACTGGACACAACACGGACCGGGTTGGGTCTTCCTCCCCGGTGGGGAGCGCCTGCAAGTTCACCACTTGGTCCCGAAAGGGAGTAGTGGGAACTTTGGGCACGTATCCGGGCCTGGGTCTCAGGCGAACGTGAGAGTTACCAGGGCCGAAATCAAGGCAGTCCGGGGACACAGAGAATGCATGGAGATCCCCTATCCTCTTGAAGGATGTGAGCGCCACAAGAAGAACCGTCTTACTCGTTAGGTGAGGAAGATCGGAAGTTTCAAGGGGCTCAAAGGGGGGCTCGGCTAGGCCCCTCAGGACCACGTTCAGGTCCCATGAGGGTATGGAGCGGAGACGAGGCGGGTTGCGTCGTCTCGCGCCCTTTAGGAACCTAGTGACCAGGTCGTGCTGCCCTAGAGACCTTCCGTCCACTGAGTCGTGATGAGAGGCGATAGCGGCTACATACACTTTCAGTGTGGAAGGGGAGATGTTGGTCTCCAACCTCTGTTGTAGAAAGGACAGTACGATCCCGACCGAGCATCTCTGTGGGTCTTCTCCTTGGGAGAGACACCAGGATGAGAAGAGGCGCCATTTGTAGGCGTATAGCCGCCTAGTGGATGGTGCCCTAGCCTGTAGGATGGTTTCAGCCACAGCGGGGTGTAACCTACTCAGGATGTCCTCGTCCCGTCCAGAGACCAGACATGGAGGTTCCAGAGGTCTGGCCTGGGATGCCAAAACGTGCCCATCCCCTGAGAGAGCAGGTCCTCTGACAGGGGAATGGGCCAGGGGGGAGTTGTTGTCAAGAGCATGAGCTCCGAGAACCAAGTGCGGTTGGGCCAGTACGGCGCAACCAGAAGCACCTGTTGTCTGGTGCAAGGAGGCTCATTGGGGGGAAGGCGTACTTCCGCTTGTCTCGTGGCCAGCTGTGCGCCAGGGCATCCGTGCCGAGGGGGGCCTCGGTCAGGGCGTACCAAAGCGGACAATGGGTGGTGTCGCGGGAGGCAAAGAGGTCAATCTGTGCCTGTCCGAACCGCACCCAAATCAGCTGAACTGCACGAGGGTGGAGTCGCCACTCTCCGCAGGGTGTGTACTGGCGAGAGAGCGCGTCGGCTGTCTCGTTCAATACGCCTGGGATATGTGTGGCCCGCAGGGAGCGGATCACCTGCTGACTCAAGAGGAGGAGGCGTCGGGCAAGTTGTGATAGTTGCCGTGAGCGCACGCCACCCTGGCGATTGATGTACGCTACGGCTGTGGTACTGTCCAGGCGAACCAGTACGTGCTGACCTTGCACTAGAGGCCGGAGCCTTCTCAGTGCAAGCAGTACAGTGCACAACTCTAGGCAATTGATGTGCCAGCGCAGCCGGGGGCCCGTCCAGCGCCCCGCTACTGCGTGCCCGTTGCACACTGCACCCCACCCCTGCAGCGAGGCGTCCGTCGTCACCACGACGTGCCTCGTAGCTAGGCCGAGGGGAACTCCCGCTCGGAGAAAGGTCATGGAAGACCATGGGGCTAGGGTGCGTCGGCAAACAGGAGTTACCACCATACGCCTGCTGCCGGTGTGCCACGCCGTCCTCGGAACTCGACTGTGTAGCCAGTGTTGAAGCGGTCTCATGTGCATCAATCCGAGGGGTGTTACTGCCGCGGAAGATGCCATGTGGCCCAGGAGCCTCTGAAATTGTTTCAGGGGGACCGCCGATTGCTTGAAATGTTCCAGGCAATCCAACACTGACTGGGCGCGAGCTGCGGACAGCTGTGCCAGCATGGTGACAGAGTCGAGTTCCGTACCGAGAAAGAGGATACTCTGCACTGGGGAGAGTCTGCTCTTTTCCCGGTTGACCTGAAAACCCAATCGATCTAGGTGCCGGAGCACCATGTCCCTCTGAGTACACAACAGATCTCGCGAGTGCGCCAAGATAAGCCAGTCGTCGAGATAGTTGAGTATTCGCACACCTCTCTCCCGGAGAGGAGAGAGGGCGGCCTCCACGATCTGCGTGAAAACTCGTGGAGACACGGACAGACCGAAGGGGAGGACTCTGTACTGATATGCTCGACCCTCGAACGCGAACCGTAGGAACGGCCGGTGTCGAGGAAGAATCGAGACATGAAAGTAAGCGTCCTTCAGGTCGATTGCCACGAAGAAATCCTGACACCTGATAGATGCCAGGAAGCGCCTCTGGGTTAGCATCTTGAAAGGCAGCTTGTGGAGGTGCCTGTTCAGAGTACGTAAGTCCAGAATAGGGCGCAACCCTCCGTCCTTCTTTGGAACGATGAAGACGGGGCTGTAAAACCCGCTGAACATCTCGGCTGGAGGGACGGACTCGATCGCCTGTTTCGCCAGGAGGGTGGAGACCCCTGCCCGAAGCACGGAGGCGTCTCTGCCTCTGAGAGAGGGGGAGATGATGCCCCGAAACTTGGGAGGGGCCCTGGCGAACTGGATCGAGTAGCCGAGATGGACCGTCCGCATCAGCCACCGAGACAGTGTGGGCAACTTTTGCCAAGCTCCCAGGGACTGTGACAGGGGGACCAAGGTGACGGCCTGCTTCACCATTCCCACGGAGGGTGGTTCGTCGGCGGGTGGAGCCAACCGAATGTCGCCGGGACTTCCCCGGAGGGACGGTTGGCTCCACGTTTTTGCCTGCCTGGCGGGACAACGGCACACACTGTCGGAATGAGTGGTGACAGCTGTCGAATGTGTGCGGCCTCACACCTCGCCAGGGTGTGAGGTCGGTTCGCCGTGCACAGTCCGGGGGAGTGTGCGAACGGCTGGATAGAACGCCCGGGGGAAACAACTCTCTTTTTGAGCAAGTGGGCACCAGGCCCTGATAAGGGCCCGGCTTTGGAAACGAGGCAGGCTGCGTCCCATACCGACCGGTCAGAGATGGTGCTGTGACGGTCGGGCCAGATGTTGTTTTCCCCGGCGTCGTCTCGTCAGGGCCGCTTCCTGGAAGGTTGCTGACGAGGAGGGGGCCTTCCCTTCTGGGTCCTCTTCCGGGGTGCAGCCTGGGGGTGCACCTTAGCCGGAGTTGGATGAGAAGAGGCCCTGGTCTGTCGGGGAGCAGGTGGTGCGCGGGAAGACGAAGGCCGGGGAGCCGTCGCTTCACGGCGCGGAAGAATGTGGCTTATCGCCTCCGTCTGCTCCTTCACCGCCGAGAACTGCTGTGCGAAGCTCTCGACGGTGTTGCCGAACAGGCCATCTTGCGAGATGGGTGCGTCGAGAAAGCGTACTTTGCCGGCGTCACTCATGCTCGCAAGATTGAGCCAGAGGTGTCTCTCCTGGACCACCAGAGTGGACATCGTCCGACCCAGGGCCCGCGCCGTCACCTTAGTCGCCCGTAGAGCGAGGTCAGTGGCGGCGCGGAGTTCCTGCATGACACCCGGGTCGGCCCTACCCTCGTGGAGCTCTCTCAACGCCTTCGCCTGATGGACCTGCAGGATGGCCATGGCGTGGAGAGAAGAGGCAGCCTGGCCCGCAGCACTGTAAGCCTTCGCCACCAGGGAAGCGGAAGTCTTACAGGCTTTGGACGGGAGACGAGGTCGGGTCCTCCAGGTGGCAGCCGTCTGCGGGCACAGATGCACCGCGATGGCACGCTCCACCTGGGGGACTTCGACGTAGCCCCTGGCTGCCCCACCATCGAGGGCGGTGAGGGAGGCGGAGCTGGTCTGCGTGGAACGAGCCGTGAGAGGGGCGCTTCAGGTCCGACACAGCTCCTCATGCACTTCCGGGAAAAACGGAACCGGGGGTGGGCGCGGTTTGGCACCACGTTCCGCCCCCAGGAACCATGTGTCCAACCGCGAGCGTTGGGGGAGGGGCAATGTTGTACACTGCAGCCCAATACTCGCGGCAGCCCGGGCTAGCATGGCCGACATCTCGACCTCTGCTTCCTCCTGAGCTGAACCCCCCGGGGGGGGAAGCTCGGATTCTTCATTGTCGGATACCGGCATCCCTCCCTCCGATGCTGCGATGGACATCTCATCGGCCCTGCGGTCCATTTCTGAACGCGCAGAGGAGGATCTGGACGGTGTGCCACCGCCGGTTGGGGAACGTTCAAAAGAGCGTGTTGGGGTGAAACCCCCAAATCACTAACGCCGCTAACCGGACCGGAGATCTGGGCCTTAGCCATAGATGTCACAGCCCGGGTAGCAGACGAGATGTTGGCTGGTTCCCGTAGGAAGACAGCCAACCGTGACCGCAACTTCTGCATGACAATCTGCCCGCAGTGCGGGCAAGATGTGTCAACGAACGCTGCTTCGGCGTGCTGGACGCCCAGACACCTAACACAGCGCTTGTGTTCGTCCCCCTCCTCGATGAGGGTACCGCACCCAAGAGAACAGCGGGACATGCCGCGCTGTAGAGTGTGAGTCCTGAAAAGGACTGTTTTAGAAATAGCTCTGACACCACTGGAAACGCCGAGACACCCAGGGGAAGATCGCTGCAGGAGGGATGATCCGCTGGGACAGGTCGTAGATCCGGCAGTTGTAGTAGAAGCTTAGATATAAAGATCTGCTTTAGCTTTGTGCTCATGAGTCGATGGCTCTGAAGAACAAAAGCTAAAAAAAGCTGCACGCCGGCTTCCTTTTATACCGGATATCCGGGGGCGGAGCCGGCATGCAAATTTCATTCGCCAAATTTCATTGGCCTTTTCTATAGTAGTCAGAGTTGATAGGTTCTCAAGAACGAACCCCATCTGTCGTTCTCGACACAACGTCGAGAGACCGACAGAAAGGGAACCAAAGTATACAGTATACGCTGATTCAACGATCCAACTGCACAGCTAAAGACATTACAATTATGTACGTCATGTTAATTGAAAAAAATTAAGCAATGGAACAAAGGCTGTCTCTTGTTCTGCAACTCTTTTTAGTACTTGAGTGTGCTGATTATGAAACAGCGCCTCCATTGTGGCGTAGTGTCACAACTGCAGTTACAAATGACAGTCTATTAAATGCGTGCAGCATTTCTTGTGAAGACAATAATTTTGGCGAGAGCCTGACATTTGACGGAGCCGGCCGCCTCAAATTTTTCTATGCAGGAAAAACCCTCGAGTTAGAGAACTTCTTTATGGTTCTCAACAGCAGTTGCGGGCATTCACAGCTTTGTTGTAAGGTCTCTTTTATTTAACACACCTGACTCAACTCATAAACTTGATAATTGAATGGAACTGTCTAAGGGACAGACACAAAATGTGCAGTGGCCTGTTCCCTGAGATAAGAATCACTAAATAACTCTTTTGATAACAAAGGGCCATTTATACAAAGCATTTATAACTTTGTATGCAGTTTGGCTGTTCGTTTACAAGACAACAGCGTTTTGGGGGAATGAAAGAGCAAACTTTTGATCCTCAAAATGAAACCGCTCTCTCAGAATCAGAAATAGCTTTGATGGCAAGTATGTTTTTCTATTCTTCTTGTAGCTCAGTAGTAAGAGCATTGCGCTAATAACACCGGTCGTGGGTTTGATCCCAGGGGATTACAAATACTAAGAAAAAAATGTAAAGGATAATGCAATGTTAGTCACTAAGCGTCTGCCAAATGCTTAAATGTAATTGAATTTGATTTGGTGACCTGAGCATCCGATCACTGTCTAAATTGTGTATCTTATAGTCTAAATTGTTATCTGTTCATAACCACCTGCACTTTAATGTTCACAGTATATATCCTTCTGTATATATTGTCCATAGTACATACCGACTGTCATAGTGTCATAGAACATTTGTATAGTATTTCCCTAATATTGTATTCTGTATTTATTCACACTGTATATCCTGCACTTGCTATTTGCACTTCTGGTTAGACCTAAACTACATTTCGTTACACTGTACTTGTAAATGTGTAATGACAATAAAGTTGAATCTACTAATCATCTACACAGTAAAAGCAACAACGTTACAAAGAGACCATATCGCAATAGAATACAGTACACAGATGATTTAAATAAGGGCATTCGGGTATCAGAAATCCAATACAATAAACATAAAATAAAGATATAGAGAGTAAAGCTATGTATGTATGTAAATATGTACTCTCAGTGCTACAGAGTTATATGTGATTGGTCATAGGTGAAAGATCAGAATGTAGGCCATACCCAGAAAAAATGTGTGGGTGTGTTAGAGTTATTAGTTATGCACAGTAATGTGTGTCTCAGATGTTCAGGATATGTGTATCTGCATATTATGATTGGAGATATTTTAATGTGTCCGTGAGTCCTTGTGCTGGGAAGAAACATTCCCACTTGACTGTAATTTAACTGATTTTAGTTCCTTTGACAATTACCATGTGTACATTGAATGGACATGGTGATAAATAGCCTCAGTAAACTACGAATTTACTGTATTTTATGTTATAAAACCAAACGTATGATTTTTACTCGGGACAGTAACTGCCTCTTAAAACCACATACAATGAAACACCACTCACATCATTTTTTTAAGAAAATGTAAAAATGTGGTTATGATTGTTCTTAATGAATTGTTCAACATTGGTGTCTTTTATCATGTTGTTTTAAAGTGCTTTAAAAATGCATTCGATTCCTTATGCTTATTGGCACATGTCTGTTGGTTACATTTATTTTTGGTTTCAAACTTTTGTAAACAATTCTTTGTAAACATCTTATTTAATGTGGTAAAAATATATGAAATTTTATAAACAATGATATCATATAGAACATGTGTTTCATCCCAGTGTAGCAATATATTATTTCATCAGGTGTGGTCTAGGAAACATCTAAGATGTTATCAGGATGAAATATTTATATAACCACAATGTGTACATAGAGATATTTAGAATCTCTAGAATTTAAAAGGAAATCCAAACAAAGAAAAGCTTTAGACACACACTCACACACAGACACAGGTAATTTAAAACGGCAGAATATCAGACTACTCCACTAACATTGTGAAGTCATCATGAAATGATCTATGTAACAGTTTCCATTTCTTTTAAGTGCCCTTTGACAATGGTCAAAGCATCATGCTGTAGTGAGCTCAGGTGTCGGGTATGCAGAGAGGCTGTAGCCTTCACCTGCAAAATCCCAGCGTCCCGCTGTCAGTCTCTGTGGCATCAGCGTGCTGCTGACTGCTTCATAAATATGACACCTTGTTTTGTCCTGCTGGTGTCTGGAGGTGCTAGTTGGCCTTTGAGGGGGAGACAAGTAAACTAATAGGCTCTCTCTGATGCATGGGAACCCGGACTCGCAGCTCAACGATCGCCCTGCGGCGACTCCTGACAGCCACATAATGACTGTATACCTGTCAACTGGAGGATATCTGTCGAGCCATAAATACAGACTTGCCTTTTTGACATAATTTTTTCCTCTAAACTCAATGATCAACAGAACGTAGCACACTCTTCTTTTTCACGCACATAATCACAAAGGCAGACCCACGCAGCCATACACAAGCAAAAAAGGTTCTGAGGGGTAATGTATACCATGGTAATGGGAATTTTCTGTGCTGTGTTTGTGTGTGAGTTGTCAAAAGAAAGCAGAATGCAACCACACAAGGTGGAGGTAATAAAGAAAGCATCGGCACGCATGTGTCTACAGTTCCTAAAGGTAGCAGGTGAACTCTGCTTTCTTCGGCTCCAAACACCAAAGTTATGTTGAATAGAGTAAGAAAACTCATAAGAGATTTCTTTAATAACACTTAAATAAATACGATACAAAAAATTGGCTTACTTGGTTAGCACACAACACTTGCAACAGCAGGGTCATGGCGGGGATTCCCAAAGAATGCACATACTTATACAAAATGGAAAACTCCACATGCAGTCATCTCATATGTTTCTCCATTAAAGTTTCTGAAAATATCTTTACAAGGTCTCTCAGTTATGTTCCTTTAGTTCAATTAGTGTTGCATTGCATTTGTAACAGAAAGGTATGATAATATGAAGAGTTCAGTTCCAAAGTGAGATAACTCCGTAAAATAAAATCTAAAATCCATTGATATTAAATGGAATGTGCAATAAAAAACATGATTTTTGAGTCATCTCATTTTGGAACCAAACTCTTCATATAATATATCTTTGTACTCTGTGTTCCAAACATTGGATCGTTTGAATTTCACTTCCAAAATATTTCAGTCAAAACATAAGGCATACTGTAAATGAAACATAACAGAGGCCTATTAGGTCTCACGAGCTATGAAGGATCAACCTGTGAGCAATAAGCACCTTTGGGAAGGTTTCTCTCCAGACCCTAAACACACTCAGATCAGAAAAAGTTGGAGCCTAAAAATAGATCAAACAGGAGTGTTGCATGAAAAAGCTAAACAAATGCAATTGCACTTTAAAAATGCAAAGCACTGGGCAGCTTTCCATGAATAAAAATTCTGTATTCTGAATGCATATTAACATCCTCTTATTTTTATGTTTATTTACAATTCACCAGCTGCTTACTGCACTTGTTTGTGAAATCTCAAATTTAGCCCCTAAATGCGTGCATCTTTTTAGGATCAAACTGTGTTTTTCTGAATGTGATATGTGTGGTCCGCTGCCAAGGTCTAAAGCAATTCCTCATTCAGAGTCTGTGTACATCTCTGTAATGTGGTTGTAATTTCACAATGAGCTGTCTGGAGCCTGGTGGTCCGCATGAAACCCCCAACGGTCCCCTCCTCTCTCCAGTCCACAGGGTGACACATATGACATTCTATTATACAGTACACATTGCCACAGATTAAAATCACAGATACAGACACAGCCCTTTCACAACCCTCCTCTGGCAGGGTTTACTGGTTGACCCAGTCATCAAGTGAAGATTTTAATCTTTTTTTTTGTATCCACTGATTACTCCTGATCACAACTGTTTTAAGTAGCCTTTGTATCCCCTAGTTACATATTAAGAAGGTGTAAATATTAAAAACAATTGGTTTAAGGGTTCTTTTTTCAAGAATGACCATATTACAGTAACATGAATTTTTGAACAGAACCAGGTTTGACTTGCTCTACCACAAAGAGTTTTTATGTTTGAAGGTGCTGCCACTTTTAAACAACTTACATGAAAACTGACAAGTGACTACCACAGGTATTTTCTTTTTTAAGACTGACATACATTGTTCCTCCCTATACTCAAACAATATGTTGAGCTATAATATTAATAGCTCAAACAAACAAACAGATTGCAATTGCACTTGTATACACTAGTGGTGAAGAAATTCCAGCCTGATGACAGGAATTTGTTGTTAGTATTTTATGAGTCGGCTAAAATATGAATTTGAGTAGTACAAAAATGTATGATTATTAGTAAAAGACCAATAGTGAAACCCCTGTCCATAACTTCCCCCCAAACCTAAGAATTGGTAGAGCTAAATAGGATACACATACAAAAACTTAAAACAGAAACCTACAAACGAGATTGAATGAATATAAAATAGCCTCCTTGTAAAATAGTTGCAAATTGTCTGTGATGGAAATTAACCTTAAACTTGGTAACTACATCTTACTCTATACTTCTGTGACATTTAATCTTAATATCAAGTAAAAATAAAATCTTGAATGTTATCCTCATAGATCTTTTCTCCACAGTGCACACACATGTAAAGTCTCAAGTGTGTGACAGCAGGAGGAAATGAGCAGTCACACAAATTAATCACCTCTTATTAGCGGCTTTGCTAATAATACCTGCGCTCATATGACTAACCTCTAAAGAAGGTGAAAGATTTTCATTCATCCATTTAAAACACTGCTGTAAATTCTATCCTCTGAATCTAACCCTAATGCACTCAAACAACTTTCAAACTCTATAAACATGATGGATTAGAATGAAGTTTTTTTTTATTAGCCATTGATGATTGATTTGTAGGGGATTTTAAATTGTGTATGAAATTTTGATATTATCACATTGATTGATTTTATCGAACAGTGTGAAATCTACCATAAGACACCACAGAATTCATTTAATTAATTTTACCTGATGTTTGTACTCACTGTATTCTCACAAAAATTATGTCACTTAGAGGAAAATGTCAAACTCAGTTGTTGGACACAAAAAATGTCAACAATAAAACAATATTAAAACAGCTTTTCATTGTCATAATGAACCATATTTTGCCTTTTTTACCTTAGTTTAAAAGTGTGCCCTTATCACATTACATGGAGTGAATTGATAAAAGATGGTCTGATTTTATATAAATAATTCAACACTAAATTGACAATTTTTCTATGCTATGTTCTTCTAAAGTAATAGATTCATGAAATCTACAGTGGAGAGAGTGACAGCTTTAATTTGATATATGATTTATGTATATACAATAAATACAATAAATGTATTAAATAGAAACGTATGAAGAGCAAAGTGAACAAATACACCCCCATGCGCTCACACAGACACACAGACACATAGACCTAGTAGCAATGATTGGGTTGATGCATCAATGACATTATATAATGTTATACAGTTTGTGTCACAGGTGTAGGGTTCCTTTGGTCATGTCCATCCTCCTTAACATAACTTCACCTGTTCTCTGATCACCCTGTCTGTAAATAGACTCTGTCCTGCATATTCGCTCTCTCTTTAGTTTTCCACACTGGGGTCTGAGTGCAAATGGATGTGCTCTTGGTGACAGAACAGTATATTGTGGGCCAATGTAAAGCCTGTAGCCCCGAGCATCCTCTGTTTCAGGTCCACACGGCCCAGCGCTCACAGATGTTCTCTGTTTGATACCGCTCCCCCTGCATGCTCCTGGAAACGTGGGTGGCCAACCTTCGTGCCTAATGCACCTGCCCTTCGCATACCATTGGCTCTGACAGGGTCACGTGTGTCTAGCAGAAGGGAGATAGGAGACCGACGTTTTATCCGGAGAGCATGAATAATCTCACTGAAGAGTAGCAGAACTCCAGCCCAATCTGGAAGAAATCCATCCAACAACCTCTAGGAGAAGTGAGGCAAATCAGGAATGTTGTGTTTGTTTGTCCTGAGATGTTTAAAATACTATAAAAAAAATTTTTTTTAAAAAAGTTTCACTTCATTGGCATGATAAGGAATTTTTAGCAAAAACATTAAAAGTTTGTGGAACCAGTAATTATGCAGACATAAATCACCAAAGCAGTGATGGTAGAATACCTAGCTAGCTAGGCACGTGAAATTTAGCTTTTTTATTAAAACATTTTCTTACCTTGTGCTGTTTTGTTATTTGTAGCATCGCCACAGTATTGTGGCAATACGCTGAATATCAGCAGCAGCAGTGTGCTGTAGTTCAGGGGTGCGTTTCACACAAGCATCATTACCCAACTATGGTTGTAAGATCCGTCGTTGACAGCATAGTTTAAAATAAGCATTCGATGCAGTGCAGTTTATATCCCTGAGTCAAAATATACACAAATTCATTTACATCTTTTCGTTTGTTTAAAGAATTAAAGCGATGTTTTCGAGAAGTGTGCATGAACCAGGTTTTAGGACCCTGGGGGATCCTTGGGTCCCTACAACTGTACGAATGAATTAAATAAAACCATGGAGAACAACAAGTAAAAACTTGTTAATAAACTGATTTATTAGACAGAATTACTCCAGCACGTGTGTCACATCATCAAGTATATGGTTGAACCAACATGGTTCAACCCAACATGGTTCAAACAACGGATATGCGGAATAGTTAAGGACAGAATATAGTCCTTTGTCGGACCTGCTCCAGAGCCTCTACACAGCAGGCAATGCATCGGACTTCAAATATACTTGTGCATCGTTGTCCATGTTGACAGGCAATGCCCAATGACCATTGTCCATGGGCATGTTTGAGGTGTAAACAAGAGAAGAGCCGAAGAAGCAGCTTGTGTATGCTGTCTGAGAAGCATAAGCAGTGAAGCAACAAATAAATAATGACTCAAAGAGAAAATAATTTATTAAGATAATTCATTTGTAAACACAAAGCTATCGCTGAGTTTTTTTTACCTGAGGGGGTAGAAGCAGACCAATCACAGCGCTTGTGGCCTATTTCGAATTTGCACGTTGCTACATTTTTGAAGGGGTACGTGTCAGGTTACGCAGTAGTTAAGTCTGACGTAGGACTTTAAAACATGTTTTCAGAAAACATTAGTGACAAGCTAGTTAGTTTGTCCAATGATTCAATGTACTATGGTGGTTAAAAGCATAGAGTTATGTCGTTGTTCGGGAAACGCATCCAAGAGCCCCTATTTAAAGGCCAACTCATTTCAACCCAGAATGCATTTTAAAGCGTAATGACAGAGATCATACATCGAAAACAGTTATACAGCTTCTTCATTATAAACAACATAGATGAGTAAAAGAGGACACAAAAATTGGTTCCACACAATATCCTTTAGTGGTTATAATTTTTACGACTTCTTTATTAGTAAATCTGTTCAACCTTGTGTTCTCACGTCCTCAGTGAAGTGAGTGAATATAATTTAGGGTTGGCGGGTGCTATTTTCAAACCTTGTATGTGAACAGAATCCAAAGCATAGTTATTGATGTAGGTTTTTGACAAATTTCACTGGAAAATGTAAGATTCAACTAGAGTGTCTGTAGTCAATATGAGTTCAGTCCATTTCAGTTGAGTTATAGCATCTTTGTTCGAAGTCAACAAATCTAACAAAATGTGAAGCTAGTTCTTAAAGACACTAATGAAACTGGTCACATTTTTAGCATATGTACCTTTAGAGTTTGTGATGTAATAAAAGGAATGCTGCAGGACCGCTCCTAAATTGTTGGATTAGCAATGACAAGTTCTGCTCTGAGCTAATTCCTCCTGACCTCCTTCCCTGATGTACAGTGTCCCATAACTAATGTACAGTATGTGTGTAACTAACCCCGCACACACAAAATATTAATAGAGTGAACGAGTCATCAGTTAACACTTAAAGCAGCATATTACTTTTGACTTCTTTCACTGAAAGAGAGAATGTGTACAGAGATTGCACAGAGAGGACTACCCAAACAGACAGCATTTAAGGATGAAAGACGGAGAGCAAACACAGAACGAAACAAACAAAGAAAGGGATAGGAAGGAGTTTAAATAGAACAAAAGCAGTCAGGAAGAGCACGAGTGTGTTAATGACAGATGAAGGTGTGTGTATTAATAATGGAGAGTCGAGTGAAATAGAGTTTTACTTATTCAGGATGGCACGCTTTGTCTCTTTATCTCTCTCACACCTTCATGCTTACAGAAACAGAGACAGAGCAGCATATTCACAACTTAATTCATATATTTATTCTCGAAAATCAAGCGTTTATGGGGTTGATAGGTTTTTATATATTACTTTTAATGTGTTTATAAAGTTTTACTGGGGTTAAAAGTCCATCCTGCAATTAAAGACTATGGGATGTTTTTAAACCTTTCTCATATGCTGGATAAAATTGTGAGCTCCAAAGTTTAAAAGGCCACATAATTTGAGATATGGATGATATATGCTACCTCTTGGAGGTGTAATAAAGAGACATGAAGTTAGCTTTAACTGCTATGCTGATGATACAGAACACTGTATTTCCTCGAAGCCTCACGAAACACAGTAGTTCAATAGAATAATGGAATGGATAGTTGATATAAAACTTGATGAGTAGCAACTTTATTGCTGAACTCGGACAAAACAGAAGTGTTACTTATGGGTCCGCAGATTACAATACGAAACAACCAAGAATATTGCTTAGGTTTTGACGGATGTTCCATAAAACTCTCGTAGTCAGCAAAGAACCTGGGCTTTTTATTTGATTGTAATCTGTCATTTGAAAGGCGTGTCCCCAACTCCTGTAAAACTGCATTTTCCATTTTAAGAATATATCTTTACTGCGTCATATGCTGTCACTTCGGATGCTCATGTTCAAGAATAGATTATTGTAACGCACTTAGGTGGTTGTCCTGTAGGCTTATTACAAAAACTCCTGCTAGTTCAAAACGCAGCAGCTCGAATTCTTGCTAATATGAGCATATTAACCCGGTTCAATCAACATTGCACTGGTTACCTACTAATCAACGCATCATAGTGATAAAGCCCTACATGGTTTAGCTCCTCAGTACCTGAGTGAGCTTCTCTTGTATCACAGTCCTTCACGTTCACTACGTTCTCAGGGCTCCTGTCAGTTAATAATACCTAGAATTTCTAAATCAAGTGCAGGTGTTTTTGGTGACGTAGGTTCCGGTTCCTATTTACATCGCTGCCGGCGGCTAATTTATATCCTCGCTCTTGCATTTGGTCTTAATAATTTGTGTATTTTATTATCAGTACCTATCACTGTCGTTGCTAAATTATTTATAAATTAAAATTCTAAACCAAAATTGATAGTTAAATTAACGCCATTAGCATAGCATTAGCCTGCTTTCTGTTTACTCTGTGGAATATCATCATATCTCTAGTTTGTCTTGTGTGCTAACTGATTCTCTTTTTAAGTGTATATACTACGATTCATCGAGCAACCTTGGTAAGTCAGAATTTCTTTTCAAACCCGGTGAGTTATGGCTTCTATTCCTATTATTGCTATTTGCACCTCATGTCATATGTTTAGCTTAGCCTTCTCTGTCAGCGGCGAGGGTTTTACATACGATAAATGCAGGGAAATTGTTAGGCTATACATGCTACCTCTAGGAGATATAATAAAGCGACACGGAATTGGCTTTCACTGTTATGTTGATGATACTCAATTTTATATTTCCTCGAAGCCTCATGAAACACAGCAGCTCCATCAAATAATGGAATGCATAGTCGATTTAAAAACTTGATGAGTAACAATTTTTTTATACTGAACTCGGACAAAACAGAATTGTTACTTATTGATCCGAAAACCGGCGTACGTAACAACAAAGAATACTGCTTAACTAGTACAAAAAAGCCTGGTTCTGTCAACCTTGCACTGGTTACCTATAAGGAATCGCATTAACTTTAGGATCTGGCTCATTACCTATAAAGCCCTATATGGTTTAGCTCCACAGTATTAGAGCAAAGTTCTATTGTATTACAGTCCTTCACATGCATTACGCTCTCAGGCATATTGTCAGTTGGTAATACCTAGAATTTCAAAATCAAGTGTAGGTTGTAGGTCCTTTTCCTATCTAGTGCCAAACTTTGGAACAGTCTTTCTTGAACTGTCTGGGAGGCAGACACATTCTGCCAGTTAAAATCTAGATTAAAGACACATCTTTAATCTTTAATTCCATAATACAAATCCTCTGAGGGTTAAGGCTGCATTAGTTAGATCGACCGGAACCAGGAACACTTCCTATAACCACTCATGTACTTATTGCATCAAAGACTCTAGAAGAGTATTTTACTCTCAGCTTTCTTTTCTCATTGATTCGAGGTTACCACAGCAAGCAGGATGCAATCCATGCCCAGACCTGATGGTAGAGCTGAGAGAGGGAAGCCGCGACCCACCAAGAGTTGAGATGGTAGAGCTGAAAGAGGGAAGCGGCTACCTGACAAGTCCTCACTACAAAATTTCAACTGCTATTAGAATATTTATGATACTATTAAATCGATTATCTACCTTTTTACTATGTTTATTTTTGTTTTATTTAGCATAGTTGTGCAATCACTGTCAAACTTGTGAAGATGCTGCAGTTTTTGCCAGAGGGTAACTAATTCCCCTGGTTGGTCTTGGGTTCTCCTGGGGGTTTTATCCATTGGTGTTAGGGATTCCTCGCCATTATTTGCACACTGTTTTGCACTGTTTAGCTGACCATGAGGCTGCTGATATCAGCTTTTGAATTTAAAGTTTTTGTATTTATTAACATCTTTTGAAATGTAACGTTCTGCATAATTTCTTTATTATTACATATAGGAATTTACAGTCGGTATAATATTTGACCTGTGTTTCTCTCTCCTTTATCTTAAATGTGTGCTTCTCTGTAATAACCACGCTGTGTGCCTGCCTGCGTGTGTATTTTATGTTCTGTGTGTTTAGAGCTGTGTGCGTGTCTGTATTCTTTGTGTGTTCACTTTTTCTGTTTGTTGTATAACTTTAATGTCAATAGTCAATAGGTTTCAGGGACAGCTGCTTTGTAATGAAAATGGTAAAAAGCGCTAAACAAATAAAGTTGAGTTTAGAGAAGAGTTGTGTTAAAAATTAATACTTCGTGTAATACAGTTCAAAGTTTGGAAGGAAGGAGGCGGTTATCGGCGAACATTCAATAAAGTTTAATAAAAAATTAACAAACAATGATACGGATTATAAGACCACAAGAAACCTGCGAGGGGCCAGTCTGGCCGGCCACAGCACCTGGGGGTTTTGAAAGACGAGAATTAAGGAGACGGAAGCACATGGAACGACAGCGACGATAGAGGGGAGAGAGGAATAATATAAAAAATCTTGTCCGGTTCCCCTGACACACTGTGGCTCAGTCCTTAGCCAGCCGAGAGGCTCTTCATCGCGGTCCCATGCGATGGTACTGGAAGCTCGGTGGACGGCTCGATCCTCCTCTGCCACTTGAGGGCCAGCGATGGATCACCCTAATGGCTGTTGGCACAGAATTCCGGCTCACAGCCAATGGCGATGACTCCTCTCCTCCACTCCCTCCTGGACGGCCAACGAGCACAGCAGCGAGCTCTCCGTCCCAGCCGATTCACCTCGTTCCAGCACCACCGCCTCGGGCAGCCGCTGGTGGACGTCCCTCATCCGCGCTGCCCGAACTCCTCAGCACCGTGATGCCCCTCTGCAGCAAGGGCTCTCAGACAGCATGTCTTTCCTTCCTCTCGGGTTTCGGCACCAATGTAATAGAGTTCAAAGTAAGGAAGGAAGAAGGCGGGAACCAGCGAACATTTAACAAACTTTAATCAAAATAAACGAACAATAACACGGAAGTAAAAGACCGTCAGCCACCTCACGGTCGACTGCCGGCCACAAGAACATAAATACAAACTTAACATATGTCCGGGCCCAGTCCTCTCTCTCCGTACACTCTGCAACTCGTCCTTTTATGCTTCCGATCTCCATCATGAGTGATATGGAGCCAGTGCAACGCGCAGCTGACACTCATTATCACTCGCGTCATCGGCCCCCGTGTCATTCCCTCATGGCTCTCGTCCCGCCTTGCTCGTCACACTTAGATTTAGACTATGTTTATATTTAAGATAATGGTTCAGATTAAAGGTGTCCTGTTTTACCTATATTTTAAAGTCTTTATTATGTTTATGTTGTGCTAATCAATAGGTGTTCATGTTTCGATAAAGCAATCGATTCCCGTCATCTCGATTCTCAGAAAACAGGCTGTTGAGTTCCAGCTTCTACATTAGGAAGTCGCTCTGATTGGTCAAGGTGAGCCAGTCTTTTGTGATTGGTGTGTGTTGAGATGTCCCTATTCCATTGGTAAGGGTTATTCCATTGGTAAGGGTAATTGGAATTCATGATCACTAACCCGAGAAAAAGTTTGTTGTTCTCCCATTGAGATGTTCATTTTAGTCTTTAAAAAGTGATTTCTGTCTTTAAATATATCTTTTTTTCTCTGATCTTTGAGCGGCGTGACTTGGCAGATGTTGTTTATGCTCAAACAGCTAAATTTCTCACTAACTAAATTTAAGAAGGTGAAATTCCATCAGACCTCCCCTTCTATACTTTTTTAATTTATGTAATGATTAACTGTAAATGTTTCATCCGGTTGACTCTCCATTAATAATACACATATCTTAAAACACTGAAAATTGAAAATGCTATAGAAACATTGTTGCTTTGCCAAATAAACACCAAAGTTTAAGAAAATATTACAAGTTTTATGTTGCATGAGGTTTATTGTGCACCATGACCTGTAATGCTGTGCTAGGCTAGTATTTAACCACACTGCTAATGGTTTTTAGTTTGATTCATTAAAATTCTCGTAGGGCTGAAAATGAAATAAATGTAATGTAAATAAAAGGCTAATATTGAAATATGTCAAAAAGAGTTTAAGATCTGGTATCAAAGTTGTCAAAGAGAGCCGCTGTATGTGTGATTGATAGCAGAGTTTAAGCATGTCTCTGTAGAGTCTTGCTCACATACAGCTGCCTTTGCTCATTACAACCAAGCATAACTCACATTGTGATGTTGGCCATATATGTCAGAGAGTCATCCCAACCCTTTCTTCTCCTGCTTTCTGTCAATTCATCACAGGCCCCGCCACACACACCTGCTGCCCTCCGGCGGGCCGTAGCTGCGGGCCACAACTGCCTTGCCAGTGACTACTAGTGCATTATGATGGAGCCTCATTTTCCTGTCAGATGTTGAGTAGGTGCTGCAGAGATTGGCATCTAAAGTCTCAGGGGCATTGCTCGTATAAACGTAAACTGGATCATTGCACTTAAATGCGGATTGCTAACAGTGCAACCATCCTATGTTGGTACTTAGTACAATCTTGCTCTGCAGGTTCATACTTTAGTAATTTCCACTATCGGTAAGGTTTGTTGTATTCAGTGGACTGATTGTAATGCACTTCTAGGTGGTTGCCCCGCAGGCCTATTACAGAAACTGCAACTGATTCAAAACGCGGCAGCTCGAGTTCTTAAACGTACAAAAAAAGTATTAGCATATAACCCCAGTTCTGTCAACCTTGCACTGGTTACCTATAAAGCATCGCATTAACTTTATGATCTTGCTTATTACCTATAAAGCCCTACATGGTCTTGCGCTGCAGTATTTGAAGGAACTTCTATTGTATTACAGACCCCCACGTACATTACGTTCTCAGGCGTCCTGTCAGTTGGTAATACCTAGAATTTCAAAATCAAGTGCAGGTGGTAGATCCTTTCTTATCTAGCGCCTAAACTTTGGAATATTCTTCTCTCCACTGTCCGGGAGGCAGACACACTCTTTCAGTTTAAATCTAGACTAAAGACGCATCTTTTTAATCTTGCATACACTACACTTCCATAATATTAATCCTCAGAGGATTTAGGCTGCATTATTTAGATCAACCGGAACCAGGAACACATCCAACAACAAATGATGTACTTGTTGCATCAAAGAGTGCAGAACAGTACTCTACTCTCAGCCAGTCTTGTCTCTTTGTTCCAAGGTTAACGCAGGATGCAGTTCATGCCCAGATCTGATGGCAGAGCTGAGAATGGGAAGCGGTGACCTGACAAGAGCTAAGAGGATAGAGCTGGATAAAGGATGCGGCAACTTTGATTTTCCTACAACATTTCAATTGCTATTAGATTGTTAATGATAATCTTAAATCTATAAAAAAAATTATTTAGCCTTGTTGTGCAAGCACTGTTGAGCTTGTGCAGAGGCAGCAGCTTTTGCCAAAGGGTGGTACTGGAATCCCCTGGTTGGGCCTGGGTTCTCCTGAGTTTTTTTTCTCGATGGGAGTTTTTGGTTCCTCACCACCGTTTGCATATTGTTTTGCACTATCTGCCTGGCGGGCTGCTTTAGAATTCAGAAACTAGACATAAATAATATTGCATATAAGAATTTATAGTCCGTTTAATATTTGACCTGTGGTTCTCTCTCCTTTATCGCCAATGTGTGCTTTCACTGTGTGTGTGTGCAAGTGTGTTTGTGTGTGTGTGAGAGTGTTTGTGTGTGTGTGTGTGCGTCTATGTCAATGTGTGTAAGTATGTTTGCATATTGTTTGTGTGGAGCATTTGTATGTCTGTCTTTTGTTGTTTTCACCTTTTTCTTGTTTTTACAGGTATATGCCTTTAGTTGTTTTACTTATATTCAATATGTCTCATGTAGAGCTGCTTTGTAACAATGAAAATTGTAAAAAGCGCTATATACATAAATTTGAGTTGAGTTGAGCTGAGCTGATTGTTAAATTAATAAAAAAATTATTTTAGAATTTGAAATGATTTCAGTTACAAATTTTGATGCATACAGGGGGTGATCCTTTTGTATTTTAAACCTAAAAATAAATAAAGTAGTTAAATAGTTAAACTTGCTCATTTTATCTTCATCCTGTATATCGCACAACCATTTTTACAGGATCTATTGAACTTATTGGTATGGATGAATAAAAACAACGTAACCTTGATACTTGAGATACAAGATAATAATTCACTATATTCAATAATTCACTATATTCAACATCTCTTGATAAGGATGTTTATTGTGCAACTCCAAAGATGTTGCATGTCACAATTGTAGCTTTGCTTTGACTACATTTGATAACCTTAAAGGTGAGGAACGTTTTTGTAACTTTAGTTCTAAAAAGACCCAACTAGCATCTGAATAAAAACAAGGGCTTTAACCCCACCAGCTTAAATCGCCGCTAGACAGAGATTCCTAAACAAGAAGAAAGGAGACGTCACCAGTCTGTTCGAGGGCTGGTCATGGTGCTCATGGAAGCAAAAAACACAGGCGTTACACGGGATTATTGAAAGCGTTGCACAAAGACAATAGTGGGAGTTGATACATCGAGAGAGATATGCACAGAGTGACAGCCATGGCAGGCACATGGAGCGAAGAGATAGGAGGAATTAGCTACGTTACAAGGCCGCAACAACAGCTATTGTCTGCAAAAACATCAACAAGAGCTCAGTGCTCTCCAACTTGTGGATTTGACGGTGGAGATTGAGATGATGCGTCCAATCTCATTGTTCAGTAAATGCTATTAACCGCCGCGCCACTGACGCATAAAAGTACGAGCTGATGTAAATGACAATGCTACTGTCATAAGCCATGCGCTGATGGGAATCCTTACAGCAGCCTTGTGTCTTAACAACAGATTACTTTCCTTCACCTCGTCCCAGAGACTTATTCCACAGGATTTCTGCTTCTTTATACATCCGTTGATGTTCATTCTTTCTCTTTATCCTTTATTCTTTCATTGATCTCTCAGCAGCATTCAGGATCTGCCAACAGTTCATGCCTGCAGGGGTCCACAAAACCCATTATCAGGTAGAGCACCCACATCCACGCTCTTTAACTCAAAGATATTTGATTTTCGGAGGGTGTGCATGTGAACATGTGTTTTTATTTCACCTCTGATGATGATTTGAGGCCATTATATGTATTATCATACATAAGCTCAAGGTTTCTTTGGAGTAAAATACAACCACGCTGGCGCAATTTACATTTAGTCAATACAACAGGACTCCCGTTTTCATGGACAAAGCAAATATTAACAATTAACTAAATTACTGCATCTATGCCCGGGAGAGAAATCTACCTTTTGATAAACTCATGTTGAACAAGGTGGGTTAAATCCAGTACTTTTCTTATCAATGTACAGACACTGGTTTTAAAACTCTTGAAGTCCCTAAGTGACAAATAGTGATCATCTGGATTAAGTCATGTGACAATATGTGAGGTTTGTGTTGCCATGACAATGTTTCCAAAATTGTACGAAGCGTCCGAAATCGCCTACTTCCATACTATATAATATGCGAAAATTATGAGTCATGAATAGTATGTCCCAAGACTCATTATGCAAAAAATAGAAGATGAGAAATACCCGAATGGTCTACTACTTTTGCCAAAATTCATGAGTGTGGATCGGAAAGACATTTCTCTATTCCATGATGCCACGGGAGCTGAGCTACGCTCGAATTTCAAATGTAAATCAAATAAATATGGCGGAAAACTTTAAGGAAGACGTTAATTTTAATGTGTTAGTGCCAATAAATTTCAAACTTATTTCTCGTGACTCAGTTATGTTTTTATCGATGCTAACGTGTAGATTGTTGTTAATACGTCATAGGTCAAAGAGCATACAGGTCACATGACAATTAAACCAGCTGGACGTTGTATGTCTGAAATGTATTTATACTACTTCTACTCTATCATACTATTTAGAATGTACTGTTTTAACGGCCGACAGGAAGGTACTTATTCAAATTCACCACGTTATGTCACGGTATGCTATTTCAGACACAGCGGTGGTCTACCTGGCTGGACATTTCAGTCTGAACAATTTAAAATTAAACTATTTAACAATTTTCTCATTTTAATCTTAATTACATCCAATTTTGACAAATTAAACCAAGTTATGAAAAATATCGTGGTACAATATACAGTTGTACCTTAATATTCTGCCAGGAGTATGTAAACCTTTGACCACAACTGTATGTCACATTGGGCTGTAAACCTTAAAATGGTAGGAGATATTTTTCAAAAGTAAATAAAAAATGTCTTCTAAAAAATGTGGTTTGTTTGCTGTTTTTATATCCCCCATTTTCACCTACCTTTACCCTTTAGAGTCAAATGTACCAGGGTTCCTAATTTTATATATATATATATATATATATATATATAACATAAAAATCATTGTTTTCAAACTTGAATACATAAAATAAAATAAACGGCCATTTTCTTTGTACCTGGACTTGTCCACTGTAGTTGTGACCAGTGCACTTTAATTTTTTGATTATTATTCTCTGCATTACTGCATTAAATGCATTAAACCTATTATGTGTGTAGCTATTTTAAATCATCGCATTCATCACAATTTTTAATTTACAAATATATCCATCATACCAGGAAACTACTGTGGAACAAAATCCAGTCTAGTCATGCCGTACTGTATGAACCTGGGCAAATGAACATTCAAATACAGTCAGTCACAAAACAAGAAAAACAAAAAAAGTTTGTTTAATTAAAATGAGCTCGTCGGCTAGATGACAACCGAAAGGAAATTCCCTGAATTTCACACCCAAACATTGTGTTGTGCCTCTGTGCTTGTTTGAGTTTAGGTTAGCTGTGTATTCTAGTTGTGTGTGTGTAGGTGTGTGTGTGTGTGTGTGCATGTATGTGCCACACCCAGATTATTCACTCTATTGGCCTTTTCAGTAGACACTAGATGGTCTTCAGGGAATTGAGCCAAAGCATCATAAGGGTGTTACATTGACTTACACCAGTACTTAAGTAACTTTGAATGATACAAATTTAAACCAGTCACATGACTATAAACTAACTAAACTGTGTAGATTAGGGATGTTGATAATCATTTAACTTACTTTGCCACACAGTTTGGGCTGTCACATGTTTATTTAGAGTGATAAAAACATGATAAGGATGACAAGGTAGATGTTGTGTTTTCAAAAACAGCTGGGTGAAGTTTTACAAATGGAATAGAAGGATCTCAAGCCATGATTTTTTATAAATCTTTTTTTATCTTTAGAAGATTGAACCAGTCGAACATGAGACTTCCTAAAGTGCAACTGTGTGATATTTCAGAATGCTTAAAAACATGTGACCCATGGCATCGAACCTTAAAAGTATTGAGACTCAATGAAAGGGCCACAGGCAATCATGTGCATGTGCACATATTGCAGGAGGAACACTGTGTTACATGTGTAAACACATCCTGCTTGAACAGGTTCCTGTTAAATAGGCTTAACAAATCTTAAAATAGATGGGCAAGCACTGTAAACCTTAGGCCGGTTATAGGCTTATGGTCAATGAAATGGAAAGCCACTGTTATCTTGTTCAGTACTTTTTTAATGAGACACAATAATCTATAATTCTTTGTTAGGTCTAATTGATTGACAGCCAAGCAAATACATAATATTAATTATTTCCGAGACAAAAACATCCTTTAGGGGTTTTCTGTTGGAAAAATAGGCAAGGAAAATGTCTACCTGTGAGGGATGTTTATGCATGCATGTGGCATTCTGAGGATGTGGTCACATATGTTTGTTTAGATTCAAATGAACTCTGGTGCGATACATCTTTTAGTGCGGTTTATTTGAGTAAGTGTGAATGCTGAAATAAGAATGTAATTTGCACCAAAGGCATCTAACAGAAACAAAAACAGGAAGTGATAACAAGATATGACTATGAAATCAATGTTTATTAGACCTGTGCTTGCGTGTGTAACTGAGAAATTGCTTTAAACACTTCATGAGGTGTTTGTAAAATACCGGCTTGCTAAAAATACCATCGTATGAGCAGGCATACACTGTGCATGTATAACCCACCACACAGCATTGTTTCGGATGTCCGGTAGGTACTCTGTTAGGTACGGAATCTTTTGGTTGGCTGTTAAAATGCCAGTCTGAACGCAAAGCGAACCAGAACTAATTTTTTTTCTTTTTTTGGTCCAGACCAAAATAACCAGTTGAACAACAAAAATGAATGTACCCTGAGTCTTTCTGTATATCTGTGAAATCCAGGGTAGCAGTTCCTGTGACTTGGCCTAAGGGGCAGCAATGCATTAGGGGATTCAGTTACTTGTTCATAATAGAATGGCTGTAATGGAATACCCTTACAAGTGAATCAGCTCATGTAAATAAAGCCACGCATGACCTGTGTAGCAGCAACACTATAAAACTGACCAGCTCAGTTTTGATGTAAAGTTAAATGTGTGTGTGTGCGCGTGCATGTGTATAGCCACTGAAAAATGTATGTATGTATAGCAGTAGATAAAAACTATTTACACACCGTCCCGCAGTGTATGGTTGCACAGTTGCCTGTATTTGATATGCTGAGTGTGCCCCTTATGACATCAAAAGACAGAGTGTGTGGATGTGTATGTCTGAAGGTACTTGAAGTCAGGTTCTGTCCCTGCGTCCCCATTTCCTGAGGGCCTGGACTCCAAGAGTTGTCACCTTGGAGTATTCCGGGGCCTGTGAAGCTCTCCAGTCCCCTGTAAGAATGTCACCTCCCGCCCTGGGCAGTTTTGACAAACAGAGTATATATTGATACATGATAAAGTATGCTAGAAATCACCCCACTGCTAAAGGCTACTATAGTTTTAATATCATCATTTGAATTAACAAGCATTCTGCGCAGGAATAATGAGTCTTCATTATTCAAAACATCATCCTTAGCCGAAGAGCTCTCGGGCTATTACGGCATGAGAACTTAATGAAGAGAAGATAAAGAAGGGTTGAGATAAAAGTTTCAATGGCCTCACTCAGTAACCAGAATTAAATTTTAATGCGGGGTGGGTGGTGATGGATGGTTCGACTTGAGCTTATGCCTGCCGAGCTAGAGCCACTCGGATGACCATGTACAGGAGCAGACATATAGATCCAGTCAATGCCAGTCTTCAGATTACAGGTTTTATGATTTAATGAATTTAGGTGTTTATTTACTGATAATATTACCCTCTGCTGAAGCCCTTAAAGTGGACAACAAAAGTGAACCCTTAAACCTCATTTGTCTTTGTGTGTTTCCAATGTTACCAATGTATTGACATCAGTGACATCATATCTCATATAAAGAGGTTTTTGTTATGCATTTCATAAAGCTATCACACCACTACAGAAAACTTGTGGCAGACCCCTCCAAGCCAATGTGATGATGTTTTTTTGTCATTCTGAAACTTGACAATACCAGTCCCCATTCACTTTCATAAATAAAAAAAATTGTAATATATACTAGTGTACATTGTGCCGCATGTGTGAGTGTGTGCATGTGTGTGTTTGAATTTTTCATCCAGAGGCTTCATGCTTGCTGAAGCATTGTGGTGCCTGCTGGAGGTCATCTCTGTGAATGGAGATTCTGATAAAATTTATTCTGGTGACCAGTTTACACCCAGATGACATTAAGCACATGCACATCTGGGTAAGATACAAGGTACCCTGTCTCTGGGAATACAGTCAAATCAGCCTTAAGTCACATTCTGTGGAACAAAGCCAACCCGGAACTGAAATTTGAACTACAGACCAAATTCAGAGTCGACTCCTTTCTTCCAAGCCAACAATTATATTAGTTCACTTTCGGCTTTACAACTTGTCAGACTGCTTACATTCACACACATCAACATCACACACTCCATGACATTATATAATAATTTAAAGGACATTGTAATATTTTCTCATTAATACGCCACAGGTAAAAGAGCCTATACAGGTATCATTACAATGCAACATGGCGGATGTAGTAAGCTAAATTAAATCAAACTGCATTCCCAAACACTATATAGAATGAACTGTTGCAACGCTCAGTGGGTAGGTACTTTTTCTAATGCCTTACCTACAGTCACAGTATGTAATTTTAGATTCCTTCAGCCATAGACATACATACAAAGGCGAGTCAATAAGTTAAGTTAATTTTTGGCCTGCTTTGTATTAACAGGACAGTGGAGAGAGAGAGAGAGTTTGTTGCAGGATGAGAGAAGGGAACAGTAGCCAGGAAAGGACCACGAGGCGGAACTCAAACTCAGGTTTGCGCACAGTCTAGGGGACCACTTGTGTAGACCGTGTGTAATCTGGACTTCTGCAGCGTTTGTCCATTTGATTGAATGATTGAAGTTTAGCCCAGCTGAGTTTCAGGTATTTTGTTAATATAATTTGTCTTTTTTATCAGAGATGATTTACAGATTGAAAGCAGCAACTAAATGATCGAGGATACGACCCACTCGTCCTCAGCACACTTAGTTTACACTGGACACATCATGCGAACGATACGCCAAATGTCCACATTGTATTTTACATGATAAATAGATTATGCACCTTATTGTTTTCCCTGTTATGCCCAAAAGGGCACCCACATGAAATATACTGGAGTATACTTTAGTATAGTATATAGTATAAAGCAATTAATTAAATTTTTACTATGATTTGCTTAAAAACACCATGAGATCTTTTTAATAGTTTAATACTAATAATAGATTTATAATAATTGGTTCGTAATAGATTTATTACAGTGTTCTGACATTGTCCAACACTTGATTTTGTCTTTTTTGGTCTTACATGTTATCCTCCTATGTAAGAAATTTGTTGAAAGGAGGGAGCATCAGAACTCTCAGGGTTTTACCACGGGATCCCTGTGGTTGATGTTATCTACCCAGTAAAGCCACAGCGTCTGTGTTTGCTTTAGCAAATTACTTGCACCTTGTCACTATACTTCAAGCCCATGCATGTATATAAAATGCTTATGTTGGGCTGTATAATCTTTTTAAAATAACCAATGAATGCCTCTACTAGCACAATAAACTTGGACATCAAACTCAGGTCCTCTATGGAAAAAGTAAATATCATATGAGCGTGTTGAGCTCAGCGGTTTTATAGCTTATACCGGAGTGCATTTCACACTTCAAAGAGTGAGTTTGGTTTTCTACGTTCCCATTAAGGATCTCCCTCCATAACACCCAGTCTATTTATGATGGTCATATAACCATAATTAAACAGAGACATGTGTTCCCTTGTGTTGCTAGGAAGGTACAAAGTTGCTAAGACAGGAAAGCCAATCGCTTCCCGCCATCAGCTTTAGGTTATAATTATTTTTTAGAGCAATGATATGTAGTACAAAAATTACAATACATGCTGTATTTTTGAAAAAAATATGTTTGCCAACAAAAACTGTAATTTGAGAGAATTACAGTTGTCTTTGCCCATGTTCATAAAAAATGCAAAATGAAGGAATACTTCCATGTAGCATAAATATTATTGGTTGAACAGTGGAAGTAGACAAATTAAAGTGTGCTTAATTTCCTAAACGTCCCGTCTATGAGGTTTTTAAAGTCTAACCATATACTCAGAAGAGTTTTTACAGGTTAAATCTAACATATGGTAACTGGCATACAGGGAAATGTAAAATGCATTGACAATATGTTGTCCACAGGAATTTACGGCATCATGAACGCCAACTTTACTGATTACTTTACCCTCTATAATTTGATCCATTGCATCATTTCAGTGGGATTTATAGTCGTGGTCCACATGGATGAAGAGTGACGCCCACTTCACAATCTGATGGACCTCATGACAAACATTTACAAGCCCCAACCAGACGAAACTATAAAACTGCTCACTAATCATTTCAATTCATGGCAGGACTACAAGACTGACTATTTTTTCTCAAACACACATAAACACAGTCACAAACAGTTTCAGTTTTACCTTAACAACCTCAGAAACTTAGGTTAAACAACGCCCTACAAGTTTTAACTTGTAACCTTTCCAAGGTGACTTCCAATCAAACTTTTAAGCAGATTTCCACACTCCTGAAGCTCAATGACAAGCCGTTATTGAAACCCTGGTGGAATGATGGGTTGATTTGGTTACTTTTGGAATCAGTTGACACCCACAGGCTTCTGTACAGGTATTTGATTTACAATGAGGAGGAGTGTCTGGCAAAGAGCAATGTCTCCAGAGAGAATCTTTCTTCTGATTTCCCTTGAAATCATAAACAGCTGTTGTTTAAATAGATCAGATCAGTGTCACATGGCTCCAGGCCAGAAGAGAAGCCACTGCAGTCCTGATCATGCTCTTTGTCATCGTAATATCTCACTCGCTTTTCTTGACCTCTTTTATGCAGATTAATATGAATATGTTAGCTTTTGAGTACAAGGGTACAGAAAGTGTCCAATATCTACCCATATTTCCTATAGACAAATTTTTGACACCAACCTCAAAAACATGAAACACAATTGGGATAAAAATGAGTGCCTTTAGCTTGTGCACTATATTCCAAGTTTTCTGAAATCACACCATGCCTTTTTGAGACATTGTTTAACTTTGTGTAAGAAATGCAGACCTTCTACCTAATTTCTCCTATGTTACACTGATGAAAGCAAATAATACAGGGTTCAAATGACATTAACCATTATATGTATATATAATGACTACACTTCAATAACTGTTCAGATTCTATTACTATTGTATAACAATTCCATGAGCTCTTTCTATAATTGCACTTAAAAACACACAGAAT
Organism: Triplophysa tibetana; assembly: GCA_008369825.1. NCBI lineage: Eukaryota > Metazoa > Chordata > Actinopteri > Cypriniformes > Nemacheilidae > Triplophysa > Triplophysa tibetana. The sequence continues at coordinate 15,502,876 of CM017914.1, read as the reverse complement.
TGGTTCAAAGGTCATGGGTTCGATTTGCAATAATCACACTATGTGATAAAGGTGTTCCCTTTGGATAAAAGCACCTGCTAAATACAGCAATGTAATTAAAACTCGTATTAGTTTAAATAGTTAAATAGCACGGCGTTTTAAAGTAACGGTTCTGCCCAAACTTAATATGTCTTCATAATTTTTTCACCCTCATGTGTTTCTGTATGACTTTCCTTCTTCTGCAGAAAACAAAAGAATACATTTTAAAGAACGTTGATGACCAGACAACATTTACCCCTATTAACTTTCATTGGTTAAATGAAGAACCACTGAAAGATTATAGCTCATATCTGGTCTAGTTTTACACTACTTTTTCTGTGTAGGCATAGGTGGTTGATGATCTTAGTATAGTTTTTGAGCTCAACCAACAGTCCTAAAAAACAGTTACCGTGAACTGGCTGCCAGTCCGTTAAAGGATTGATTTTAAGATTGTGGTGTTGGTTTTTAAATCTTTAAATTGTAGTGTACCACCATATTGTAACACTCCAGCCTGTCCCCTGCCTGTGTTTCCCACGTGTTATGACTTGTCACTGTTTTCATCTGTCCCTCGTTATTGTTTATTAGTCCCGCACCTGATTCTGTTTTCCCCGAGTGTTTCCCCATGTATTTAAGCCCTGTGTGTTCCTCAGTTCCTTGTAGGTTATTGTATTGTTCCTTTTGGAATTGGATTTACGTGTTTTTGTTGCATCTCCGTGTCTACCCGTGACAGAATAACCAACTGTAATATGGATTATCTGCGGCTCAACGTCTCTCCAGAGGAAGAAATGCGTGGAGGACTTCCTCGTTCTGATTCGCGAGGTGAGCTGGAATGATCGCTCGCTTAATGCATGTTTTTTGATGGGGTTGGATGATGACTCGCTTCGGGGTCTGGATCCTGAGTTCAGGGACAGACCCGTTGCGAAGTTTTTGCGATCGGTGGTTTTTGGGTGCTCAACTCCGTTTGAGCGAGACAATCCCGGATGAGATGGATCATCATCCGATTCCATCCATGCACGCGGCGAGCGATCCAGCTTACCTCGCGGTCTCCCCGAGATCCTCCACAAAAGAAAGAGTGCCCAGAAATCCGGGGTCTGCAAAGCCCGCAGCCCGACAGCAAGACTCCTACTCTCCGAGTGGTCCAGTCCAGCCTTCCAGTGGTCCCCGACCCAGTCCCATCCAGCCTGAAAAGCGAGGTGTGATATGATTGGCCACGTCACTAGTGCGTAGTGATTGGTCGAATACTGCACGGAAATCTAATGCCTCTTCAAATATTCGGAACATCAGGCTGCGCCGGTGACGGTACAATGAGATTTACAAGACCGTCCACATTACCTGCGTTTAAATATTTAGTCAAATCACTCCACGAGCTGACGTCGAGTTGTGGGGTCTGGTTGAACGAAACGTTTCAGGCTGGTCTGGGTGAGCATTAGCTTCTTGATAAAATATCTTAAAATTTTGTTCCGACACTTAAATATTTGCAATTGCACGTGTCTAATACATGCATGGGCAACTTATAACACGAAAAAGACAACGAAAAACACGTACTTCCGGTAAATTTTTTAAGACGTTCATGTGGGAAAGACATGGAGCATTTGTTTGTTTAATTTCTATGAGGATTACTTCGTAAACAAGGTAGAGATCAACAATGGATTTGTGGAGAGTTTAAAATTAAAAAGTGTTGTGCTTAAAATGGATCCGATAGGAATGGCGCCAGGGGCGGTTATAGTGATTTTGGGGCCCTAGGCAAATCCATGTATAGGGGCCCCAACTTTATTATATTTTTCACCCCCATTTTACTTTACTGCAACCCTTAATTTTTCTTCCTCCTCAAAGCATACAACGTCACTATATGCTTTCTTAGAGATCGCTTGATGTGCCCTGAGCACTGTTAACTCGAGATTAGCATTACATGGGGATTTCTAGTCAAGTCTAGTCATTTGTATTAATTGCAGAGAATGTCTGTGATATTAAGGCTGTGCAAAGCGGATCTCTGTGATTTGTTCGGCTCACATATAATTTTTCTCGGTTTTATACACCGTTTGCGAATAATGGAGGCTGTTTTGAAGTGTTTAGGTATTATTTCGGTTGCTGGGTGATATCCATAAATAAACAGGAGTCTCTCGTTTGTTTATTAACATTTACATTTAAGTATTTGGCAGATGCTTTGACTTACATTGCTTTATCCTATACTCTTTACATAGGTATTTGCAATCCCCTGGGTTCGAACCCACAACTTTGCCTTGTTAACGAAATGCTCTTACCACTGAGCTACAGAAAATATATTTTTCATGGAAACTCTCGCAACATTTGAGACCCGCAATCGTGGTGATCTTTTCTCCGGATCGCTATCACTGTTCTCGAATGCTGACAGGTACGGTCATATATCATTAAACGCAATACAAGTATAGGCTATACAAACTATACGCAAAGCCTTGCAATCAATTCCAGAAAATATTAAAGTTTATCTTGCGAATGCATCACATGAAGTACTGTTGTGGGGAGTCCATTTATAAATCACAGGAGGTCTCCAGATAATACTTATGCCGTGCAATAACTGTGAACGGTACTAGTGTGTAATGTTACGTCTCGAATCAAATTCAAAGAAGGCTCCAACTACACAAACTACTATCCAATCAAAGCAGTGTGCTGTACTTATAAAGTCTTCAATGTGGCACGCCCAATAAAATCGAACGTTTGTAGAGCTGGCCTCAAAACCAGTGTAGAAAATAGCCTATTACTTATTGATTTTGATATTTTAGAATATAAAAACCACGCGAACCTCATATCTAGACCTCATACAACAGTATAAAACAATTAATAAGGCCATTTCATGAGACCTTTAAGGCGGCTTGTTAAGGTAAGCTCATGATTGTTGTTGTTGTTCATTATCGTGCAGTATGTAGCTTACAGTATATGAATTGCATAGTTTTTGCTATGTGATGTGTATGTGAAGTTCATGAATGAGTGCTATATGCCTGCTCATTGCGTTGCTTTACAATTAGCATTCCTGTGGCTCAGTGGTTAGAGCATGTCGCTAGCAACGCCAAGGACATAGTCAGAAATAAATGTATAGTACAATGCAATGTAAGTCGCTATGGATAAAGGCGTCTGACAAATGTATAGATTCGCTTTAAAGGACCAGTTGTTATAATCAGGGGTGCACATAAGTTTTTCTGTCAGGATCTCAAGAGAGCTCCTGGAGATTCGGTTTGGTGCTCACTCTGCACATAGTGTGACAAATTATTTTTTACCTATTAAAGAAAGTTACATTTAAAGAACAATAAGCAAAATAATGTATCTGATATAAATAATACAGTGTGATTAAAACTATATTTATATTATTTTAAATTAAACTTAAAATGCAATGAAAATGTGTTAATATTAATATTCAACACCAATTTTGAAACCTAAAATGACAACCTTTTTGATTTTTTGACAGGTTGCTGAGAAGTTTGCGAGCATTTCCGAGAACACATAACTTGCGGTGCTGGGGTCGAGTATAACATTGAAAAACACGGGCTGCGTGCAAGTGTCAAGTTTAAAGAGCTTGTCCTTTTAGAAATTTTAAGAGAAGTTGCGTTTATTTCGACGTGCAGCGCAGAGCAGTGCAAATCCAGACATTCACAGAGGGTCCGCGTGCTTCTCTAGGAACGAGAGCAGACGATAAAGGCAGAGTTACAAATACTCCGGTTTTTCATAATTTAGACCCAGGGTCTGTTTAACCCCGGAAACAAACCACATACATTTTAGCAGCATTCAGGTCAAACGTAAATCTTAACCAGTAATGCATTTAGGCCGTCTAAAACAGTGATAACCATTGACTTGTGCATTAAAATCTTTCAATCATGTCAGTACGCAAATGAGCAGTCTAAACTTATTTAACAGAGCGCATTTTAAATTTTGGGTGCACATGCGCACCTGCGCACCACTTATGGGCATCCCTGGTTATAATCCCACTATTTCAGGACAGTTGAATTGCCCAATAGGACATTTTCAACGCCTTATGCAAGGGGAAAGCAGTCAGTAGCGGTATTAACACATTACTACATTACGGGCTGAAGCCATCGGCACATTCCATTGTCTTAGTGGAAGGTCTTCTGGCACGTCCGGTCTGTCAGTGGTATTTGCCACCTCGTCCGGTCCGCGATGGCATGTGCCACTCAGTTAAGGCATGTACGGTTTTCAGAGGTATGTTTGGGTTACAGTCCGAAATTTTCATATGCGTTTCTTCGAATTTGGCGCTCCTTTGTACCCTGTCTCTGAATTGTTAAACGCCTCTTACAATTCCTTCTTCGGATGTGAAAATCTCAGACAATCGAACCCAGGGTTACGGTAAGCGGTTATGTTTTTAGCGACCGTTAGGGTTAGGTTAGGTTAGGATAAGCGGTAATGTACCAAGCGACCGTTAAGGTAGGGTTAGGGCCAATGTCTCATTCATCAATAATTCATTTTATTGCACTTTACCCAACCTAGTCGATCACTTAATACACCTAGCAATCACCAAAACAAAACGAAAGAAATGTCACATTAATATCACAATTATGCTGCAGTCACTGCCGGAGGTGCCACAACATGCATCCTATTTGCGATTATCCATAGTCCACCACGACGACTAGAAACCGGACGTGTCAATAAATAGTGGCACATGCCAGAGCCCTTGAATAGGCATATGCCACATAAACCGGATGTGACACCTGACATGACACTAAACTTAATGGCATGTGCCAATGGCTTCTGTGTGTGAGATGCCATGCCACCTAGTGTTAAAACCTCCTCTCCAAGAAGTCAAGAATATGAAGAAAGGAAATGAGGTCTGAGGTTCCACTGGTTCGTCGAGAAGGCATCCTCTGTGTTTGGGGGATAAATGATTATAGAAATACATAGCATACTTACATTTCCTTGCCATTATCAGAGAGACGTCTCATGAGTTGTGTGTCCCAATTTCATCACAATATAAATTTATATAAATATATTTATATTCATCACAACTATAAATTTAACTAATTATAGTGGGCATCTTGTTATAGACCATAAAAATGATCCATATCAACGTTGATTGACATTTCAATACAATTCTATCACATTTTTTGGCGTTTTCAGCATTTCATTACGGATATGGCTAGGAATAAAGATTATTTAAAGGTTTCCAAGTAAATTGACTTGCTTAATTACATTTATTTATTTGTCTTTCACTCTCTTTTTGACAAGTTCTCCCAAGTGTCAACCTTTGTCTAATGATATGTCCATGTCTGGTCTGTACTTAAAATGTAAAGGGACAGTTCATCTAAAATTGAAAGCAGTGAAATTCTGTTATAAAATGTTTTGACAATCACTTATCACAGTACCAAACCAGTTTCCTGACTATTATGTGTCACAGACATTGTCTAGTAGTCTATGAAGCTTTCGTTGACCAAGGTTGAAAGCAACACAAAGAATAGCTAAAATTATGGTTGAGAACTTTAGACAGGGAATTCTGTCACAATTTTTATCAATATGCTTGTTCTTGACGGTCTTATCTTACATCATTTTATTATAAATTTGTGTTGTTTCCAAGGACAAGGGATCTAGGATGTGGCCTAGGTGATGGCAAATAGATTTTTTACATTAGTCTTTTTTATGCTTGTGTTCTACATAATGGCAGTTCAGTTATGAGCGTAACTTTAAAACATGTAGAAGTATTTGCTACTTTTTACTTAAATACATTTAAGAGACCATACGTCTTTAGTTGTAAACAAGTTTAGTCAGTACTTGAACATGAAACATGAGTATCTGTACTTCTACTTAAATAAAGGATGTCTGTACTTTTGCCATCTCTGGTTTCAAATGTTTATTTACGACTCTTTTCTGTCAAGTAAAATCTACACTTGAACATGATCCAAATCAATAAAACTTGCCACTATAAATTCTTGTTAGGACCAATCATCACCTGAGGGCAAAAACAATCTCAAGAGTAGCTTGGGTTGAAAGTTGAAAGAGCAGGTGTCCTCTATTATGATCTTTATAAGTGGAGGAAGACGTTTGCATATACAGGACATCTTTTACTGCAATAAAACACTGAGTGATCCTGACGCTTTAAATGACTTTTTTTGTGCGCAGTGCCCATTATTTACTTTTTGCTACACATGTTTTTTTATCAACCTTGAAACTGTGTTTTGCATGGTTTTTGTACGTAGAAACATATGCTGATGATTTATGATGGAATATAGGGATACATATATTCACACATTGACTTTAAACGTCCCCACATTCACGTTTTCTGAGGCACTGATCAAACATGCTGCTGGAGTCTTTTTTTTTTCGGTGTAACTTCGATATAGATACTCTTTGTTTACTACCAACTAATTTGACTTGTGTACTTATAGATAAAAGTCATAATGGAATTGCAGTTTATTTTAATACTGTACCGTGGAATTCTTCCTGTATTTGAATTAAAAAGAGACATCAGGGAAATGACAGAACATCACTCCTCTAGTGTGGCCTTTAAATATCAAATACAACTGCATTCACTAGAACTGTCTGTCTTTTTATTAAAAAGGCCACAGACTCAATACAGAACTACAGCTCAAGCTGAATGCATGGATATACGAAGATACCTGCAGATAAATGAGTTGTGTGTCACTGTGTAATGTGTAATGTGTGTCACTGTGTCAAAGGGTTTCCGTTTTATGTACATGCTTTCCAATTCTAATTCTCCTTAATACACACATGATATATGGTCTTATGCATAGAATATGCACAATTCATTACATGTGTTGTTATTGTAATTATATCTTTTTTAGATGGCAGGATTTGAATACAATTATGTTTATAATATTCTGAAATGTTGGCAGTCTGAACACATAACAAGACATATTGGTGTAATTTGTTTCTATTATTTTTATTGCAGTTAGAGATAATGAACTGCACAAAATTCCAAATAAATTGAAAATTCCACCTTTTTTACCCACTAGAATTAAAAACATGTGGCCTGCTGCCTTACATTTTTAAGTACAATAAAATCACAATCTGTTGTGATTAATAAATACCATTTTTGATGACTTTTTTGATGAGGTGGTTGGAATTATTGAAAAGCAAATGAAAGCATTTCCAGAGAGGCGTGATAGTATTGTGACACCATGCATCCAGGGTGGATGTTTTGGCACCAATAGTTGGCTGTTTTTATCCCGTTTACTGCTTAATTACTCCTCGGTGTTAAAATGTTCTGCTTGAGAATGACAGTTGTGTGTTCATGTTTCAACACATCCCGCTCCATGAGTAAAAACGGAATTGGAACAGCATGAAATACCACTGTGACTCAATCATTAAATTATTCTTAGTAAAGCTACCAACCTATGAGGAGACCTAAGAAGTAACAAACAAAAACCATCACAAAATACCACCAACTTCATGCCATTTGTTGAATTTGTATTCCATTAAACAAACACTATATTAATTTACCAACAAAGTACAATTTAGGCGTGCCCAGCAGCAACCAATAGTAAGGTAAGTAGCCCCTTCTGAGTGATAGCTTAAAATGGTCTTATGGCGCGAATACGTGTTTTTATGTATCTTTGTTGTGTTATAAGTTGCCCATGCATGTATTACACACGTTAAATTTCAAAATTAAAGTGTTGGAACAAAAGATGCATTTTTTCTTAAAGCGAATGCTCACCCAGACCTGCCTGAAATGCCTTTTGTAACCACACCCTCACAAATCTACATCAGTTCGTGGTAGGAACTCCCAAATGTATACATAAGTAAGGTGGGCGTACCTGTCAGTACAGTTGCTTTGGAACCTTATGTTCCAAGTATGGTAAGAAGCGTTCCCGTCACACCCTTGCAGTATTTGACCAATGGCTATGCACTGGTTAACGGCGAATCATAGCACACCTCGCTTTTTAAGAGCGATGAACTTTGTAACAATTTCTGCGCATTTCAGAGCGGCAGGACAAAGAGGAGATACAACCATGCATGGTATGTGGAAAAGACATTGTTTTTCAACCTTAAATCGTGTATACGCATTGCATTACATCTCGAAAACAAACGATAATATTCATTTTAGCCATATCATATCAACTCTCTAAAGGGGTAATTCAACAGTGTTTCATTCATTCTGACCATGAGCGTGATTTGAAATTAAGAAATGCTGCAGAAGTTGTTTATTGTTTAGGTGCCATTAACATCCAAAAGTCATGGAAAATGCAGGATGCGCCTCTTTCTCACTATCTCCCCTTGCTCACACTCATGAGTTCACGAGTTCGTCTGCCTCTAATGAACTGGGACTGATAAGTCTGCATGTTTGGGGTGCTGTCCCGGGCGAGGGCTCCGAGCTCGGGGATCCTCCTCGAACTCTGAGCACCTCCCCCTTGTCTGGGGAGAGGGCCCCGGGCTTGGTGTGTACCCGGACCCAGATCATACTCCCCAGTGCTGAGGTAAAATTGGACTCGTGGTGTGAAGTCGGGGTGGAGAAGGGGAGGTTGGGAGACATACGGGAGAATGGAGGTGAGGTGGCTGGACTACGTATGGGCTATCAGGATGGTTGCTGTGATTGTCTATTGAAAGCCAGCTGAGTTAATTACATGGACGTGCTCCTCCCGAACCTTGTTAATAAAACATTATTTATTTTTGCGGAAGACAATGAGCATGTTTACTGAAAGCGCAGTAGTAAAAGTCCAAACAAAGAACTCTTTTTGCAGGTACGGCGGACATGAGAAGAGACCGCTTTCCCGCTGCATTTTTAATTACTAAACAGACTATCGACAATGACCTCACTACACTCGAAAAACCTGGCAAGTCTCAAACTTCTGCGTAAACGCTGTTTTCTGCAAAGCTGGTTTAATACTATGCATGTAAACAGGTGAAAACAGGTTCTTTTTAAGATGATTTTTGATAGTGTTACGAGAATCTTTGTAATTCCTGTGTGTTTAAATCCATAGGAAGAGCTGTTGGACATCCCTGTTGCATGAGACCTACGTGATGTCATCGGGGATTCCGGATATAATCAGGTGTTGAGGCAGCAATGGCAATGGCGTCTCTCTTGGCAATTCCCATTGCTCTTGCGGGCTTCTCTCCCAGCGCCTCTTTGGATTAGTTTTGTTTTGTTTTGCTTGGATTTCGATATTAATTCTGTTGTCTTTTGTAATCAGTAGCAGCGCGTAGAATATTTATTTATAGTTCATGGTTTGTTTATTTAGTTAGAGCTGAAGCGAAGGAAGCAGTTGCCCGGAAGACTCACCTATGGTTAAGAACCTTACCTGGCAGGTTTAGTCAGGGTTTCTGTTTTCTTAGTTTCCTATCCGTTGCCTGTTATTTTCCTTTTCTTGTTAATTATTTACGGGATTGGGATTTGTAACTGTTTGGTGAAATATATTATTATCCTACCTATGGAATTACATTTTTAATTAAATGGAGGTATTTTCGAAAACAATCAAGTTTTGTGATATTTTAATATGATCGGCAAGTTTCCTTTTTGTTTGACTTTTGGGGGCTCGTCCGGGATATAAAGAATATTTATAAATTGCCTGGCTTTGTTTGGTATTTTTGATCTGCTCATACTTTGAAATTGTTACTTCGTAACCTGGTTAAATCACAGTCGCTTAACGTGAATTTTGTCTTGTAGTGTTTAGACGTTTTTGTTAATAATGTTTGATTTGGATGGGTTTATTACGAATCCGACGCAAGAGGAGTTATTTCAAATAAATTTAAATTATTTTATGAAAATAACGGCTCATTATAAGGTCAGTATTCGCGTTACTCAATCTAAACGCGAACTTCAGATTTTGCCTGTAGAGTCTTTGTATACATTATACCTCTTTCGGTGAAGAGGAAAAAATTGTGGACTATGGAGAGGAATTGGAACGTGGAAAAGAGAGACAAAGACAGCTTGAGAAACATGAACTTGACATGAAGAAGCTTGAGGTTGAACAACCTTGTCGTCTCAAAGAACTTGAATTGAATGCTCATGAAAAGGGTGTGACAGAGAGAGTTTTGATGTGAGCCGTGACATTTGTATTGCCCTGCCTTTTCGGGAACAAGAAGAAGATAAGTTTTTTGCTCTTTTTGAACGTGTTTCTAACAATTTTAAATGTCCAAAACCATTTTGGCCCATGTTATTGTAATGTGTTCTTGTGGGAAAGCCCAGGAATCTTATTCTTTTTTGTCGGTGGAAGACACTCGTGACTATGAGAAAGTAAAATATGCCGTTCTTAGAACTTATGTATTGGTTCCTGAGGCATATCGCCAAAACAAATTCTTACATTGAATTTTTTCGTGAGAAAGAGTCATTGTTTGACCGTTGGTGTGATTCGATGAAAGCAAAAACTTATGAAGAGCTCTGTGAATTGATTCTCCTAGAAGAATAAAAAAATGCTTACCAGAACGTGTCGCAACCTATTTAAATGAGCAAAAGTGTAAAATGTTCTGCAGCAGCTGCTATAGCTGATGAATACGTTCTTACATATAAGAGCGTGTTTTGTATTCTACAAATTCCATCTGCTAGTAACAGTCGACGGTATTTACCTCGTAGCTGTGATCGCGTTCCGTACACTGAAAAGGTGGAGGAGTCTGTTAAGTCCCCATCCTCACTTGTCTGTTTTTATTAAAAAAAAACGAGGGCGCAATGTACTCAAAAGGAAAAACATTGTCCCTAAACCAGTCGGTTTATTGATGACATCCTTGTAACACTGACAAGAACAAGAGTTGTCACCTATTAAAGATGACCTGTGTGAAGAACAGGGGTATGTGCCATTCATAATTGACGGATTCGTATCTTTGGTAGGTAAAACAAATTCGCTAAAACCAGTAAGGATTCCTCGTGACACAGGAGCTGCTCAGAGTTTTATTCTAGATGGAATATTACCGTTGTCTGGTGAGAGCTCTATTGGTTCAAGTGTCTCAGTACAGGGAATTGAGATGGGTTTTGTGAATGTGCCTTTGCAATAAATTGAGCTTGAGTCCTCCGTTGTCAACGGCCACAAAGTCATTTTTGGGAATGACTTGGCGGGAGGAAACTTTTCTGCTAGCCCTGAGGAAACTAATGTTCCTCTTCCTTGCGTTACTCCTGATGAGTTAGCTAAGAAATACCCAGAGGTGTTTCCTTTGTGCGCTGTTACTCGCGCTATGTCATAGAGACTGAAAGATAAGAGCTTTGGGGAGTCGGAGATTTGATTTGAGTGACAGGTTTTTCTCTAAGTCAGATTGTGGTGAGGTGAAGTGTTCAAACCCTATTGATGGTTTAGACAAGAAAGAAATGAGATGAACCTTCACTGGAGCTCGATAAATTGTCTCTGTCCCGTGAGCAGCTTATTGTGGAACAGAGGAAAGATAAGAAAATGTCATCTATCTTTGAAACTGTTGATCCTAGTGAGCAGCTTGAATGTGTATTGCATGGATACTTTGTTGAAGATGGTGTGTTGATGAGGAAGTGGGGACCATCAAGTTCGTCTTCTGCTCATGAATGGCCAATTGTTTAGCAGTTAGTAGTTCCTTCCTCATACCGTTCTGAAATTCTGAGGCTGGCACATGATGGTCCGTTTACTGGTCATTGGGATTAAATAAAACCTATGATTGTGTACTCCGACATTTTTTCTGGCCTGCCTTGAAACAAGATGTTGCAAACTATTGTTGAAGTTGTCATGTGTGTCAATTAACTGGAAAACCGAACCAAAATATTCTGCATGCTCCATTACATCCAATACCAGCCTTTTGGGAACCATTTGAGCGTTTGATGATTGACTGTTTCGGTCTCTTGCTACATACGAAGTCCGGTAATCTGAATAATCATCTAGGTGTTTTCCAGAGGCAATTCCTTTGCAAAAAATGACTGCAACAGTGGTTGTGAAATCAATTATTAATGTTTTTAACTCTGTTTGGTCTCCCGCGTACTATTCCATTGGATCAACGTACGACTTTCATGTTGTGCGTGTTCAGACAGGCTCTAGATCAGCCACACATCCAACACTGCACGTCCAGTTGTTACCATCCACAAAGCCAAGGAGCACTCGAAAGATTCCACCAGACTTTAAAATCCATGCTTCGTTCATTCTGCCTGGAGTTCCAAAAGACTAGGATGAGGGAGTGCCTATGGTCATGTTTGCAGTAAGGAAGATAGTGCTGGAGTCGTTGGGCTTTTGTCCGGCTGAGCTAGTGTTCGGGTACACTGTTCGTGGCCCATTGAAGTTGATCAAAGATCAAAAAAATGTACTTGACTATGTTTCAGAGTTTCGTTTGAAATTGCACCTTGCCTGTGAGTTGGCCAAAGAGAATTTGGAGCTGTCTCAACAACGAATGAAAAAACATTTGATCGTGGTGCTAAACTCCGTAGATTTTCTTCTGGGGATAAAGTGTTAGTGCTGTTGCCAGTCCCTGGATCTACCCTACTGGCTCTGTATTATGGTTCTTACCAGGTGAAAGAGAAGGTGAGTGAGCTTGATTATGTGATTATGACATCAGATTGAAGAAAAAGTACTCGTCTTTGTCATTTCAACATGCTTGCGCCGTACTTCGATAGACAGCCAGATTTGTCTGGATAGAAGATGGCTATGTAAATGTCTCACCCACAGATTCTCTGGTGACCAAAGAGCAGAGTCAATCTTGTGCTGAATTACCTGCTGATGAAGTGCTGTCCAGTGCTGAACATTTGACCTCTCCATTGTTTTCTGTTTCTTCTGAGATCATTGCCGTACCGACCAACCTTGAGGAGTATGATATGAATTTTCCCTCTACAGAGTTGGTGGCGGGAAGGTTGAAAAAAATTCCGAGATACTTCAGAATCTCGACTCGTTTCTTTCCCATATGACTGACACCGAACGCGGTGATGTGAGCAATGTCACTTGAATTTATGGTAATGATTTCTCTGATGTTCCTTCTCGTACTTCGCTGATAGAACATGACATTGATGTTGGTGATTCGATACCCATAAAACAGCACGCATATCGAGTAATTCCGGGGAAGTGAACCCAGTTACAAGAGGAGGTAAATTTAATGCACTTCAAATCTTACTGTATATTTAGCGAAATGCGAATTTGGACGATCCACGGTGACGTATTTGGTTAAGATTGTTGGGGGCGGGCAAGTTCGTCCTGTGGAGTCTAAGGTGGTGGCTATCATTCATTTCCCTGTTCCCACTACCGTGAGTTGCGTCGATTTTTGGGAATGGTTGGGTATTACAGAAATGTTTGTAATAAAAATCTGCTGTTGTCTCTCCCCTAACCGACCTCCATAGTCCCAAAGTACCATTTGCATGGACTGATCTTTTCAAAGCTCACTTGACACGATTCCAAGCGCTTTTGACCAATTTTTCGGTATTATCTGCCCCTGATTTTTTATCTCCAATTTTGCTTGCTGTTGATGCAAGTGACACAGGTGAGGTAGCTGTCCTTCTCCAACGAGATCAAATTGGTGTTGAGCATTCTGTTTGTTATTTAATCGAGAAATTTTAACATCAAATATTACTCCGTGAGTGAGAAAGAGGCACTCGCTCTTCTCCTTGCTCCCCAGCATTTTGACGTTTATATTGATTCTGTTTCATATCCCTTGCTTGTTTATACAGATCATAACCCCTTTAAGTTCTTGAAACGGATGATAAACAATTATCAACGTTTGATGCATTTTTGCAGATGTCTGAATTGGTCATTCGGCATATTCGTGGTAATGATAATGTCGTTGCTGACGCTTTATCTCGTGCTTAATGGGAATAAATTGTTTCATTTTTTCTCTCTCTTTGTAAAGAAAGAGATATTTATAGAAAAAAGTAAGATCATTTGTATTTTGTTTACAATTTATTCACTTAAGGGTGAGAGTGTTACGAGAATCTCTGTAATTCCTGTATTTGAATCCATTGGAAGAGCTGTGGGACATTCCTGTTGCACGAGAGCGACGTGACGTCATCGGGGATTCCGGATATAAATAAGCATTGATGCAGCAATGGCGTCTCTCTGTCTCTCCCGGTTTCTCCATTCCCATAGCTCTCGGGGGCATCTCTCGCAGCGCCTCTTCGGATTAGTTTTGTTTTGTTACGCCTGGATTTCGATAATAATTCTTTTCTCTTTTGTAATCAGTGGCAGCAGGTAGAATATTTATTTATAGTTCACATTTTGTTTACTTAGTTAGAGCTGAAGCAAAGGAAGCAGTTACCCGGTAGACTCACCTGAGTAATATATATCTTTTTGGAAGCCAGGTAAGAACCTTACTCCAAGGCAGGTTTAGTCAGGGTTTCTGTTTTCTTAGTTTCCTACCAGTTGCCTGCTATTTTTCTTTTCTTGATAATTATTTATGGGATTGTGATTTGTAACTATTTGGTGAAATTTATTATCATACTACCTGTTGAATTTAATTTTGTCATTTAATTAAATGGAGGCATTTTCGAAAGCAACCAGGATTTGTGATTCTTTAATACACAGGTGTCAAACTCCGTTCCTGGAGGGCCGCAGCTCTGCACAGTTTAGCTCCAACCCTAATCAAACACACCTGATTCAGTTAATCAACATCTTCAGGATTATTAGAAACTTCCAAGCAGGTGTGGTTTAGAGCAGGTTGGAGCTAAACTGTGCAGAGCTGCGGCCCTCCAGGAACTGAGTTTGACACCCCTGCTTTAATATGATCGGCCGGCTTCCTTTTTGTTTGACTTGTTTAGTTTAACAAGCCTTAAACTGGTTATGGGCCATAACAATAGATATCCGTTTATTTTGTGCATGTAAACGCACTCATAGAGCTGCAAAGTTATGCCAGTTTTTCTGACTTTTTTACAATATTAAACATGCTGGCTTCACTTGACATGGTAAACTTGTCAAAAATGAGTTGGACGTATTACTTATTATTTCTGTGCTACATACACTCCCTCAATGTTCGTATAGGTTTTGGAAAATTTTTATTTAACATGAAATTCCGTTATGTAACAACATTTCTTAGTCTCTTATTGGACAATTCTCACTGAGAAACGTGAGCACACGTCAACCAGCTAGAGCAAGAGAAAGAACACGCCCATCAATGTGCTTCATTTGCGAAGTTTAGCTGTGTTTGTTTGATCCGGGCATTTTCGTGAGGAATGTTATATAAAAGGTGACTATAATAGTGGATTTGCAGATTCATTTGAAGCAGATAGATGGAGCATTCCCAACGCTAAAAATGCGGTAAGTGAACCTGAGTTAAATGTCTGTGTTTTGTTAGCAATCGCCGCATCCATGCATAAGGTACACAACACAAACTTGTTGCGAGTCAACAGCTATGCAGGGATAATGCTATGATTCATTGTGCACCTGTGCCTTAGTACCGCCCCCCTGCATGCCTTCAGGAGGTCGTCTGTTTTCGTAAACAATCGTACAGCTGTATCTGTCTTTTATAAATGTGATCAAGACTCTTCAAAGATACAAAGCATGCAATACCACTATATAATGTTTGGTCCTCGAAATTAACATGAGATTGGCTGAACTTAACCTGATAGAAACCTTGGTAGAAACAGAATCTGCCACAACTGCCATGCTTATTCTGAAAAAAGTTTCCAGGTTGGCAAAGAAGTCTTCGAATATTCATACATACATATTTTTATAAGATTTATTTTTGAGATTTTAGCCTTTATTTATAGTATAGTAACAATGAGAGGACAGGAAAGAAATGGATGGGATCTGTAAATGACCACGAGCTGGGACTCGAACTCGGGTTGCCCAGAGCGCAACAGCGCCATATGTCAGAGCACTAACCACAAGGCTATCCGCTCCAACAACTCTACCAATATTGATGTGTCATCACAGTACCACGGTACATGGTATTCATTAGTTTCTGAAAAAAATGATACAGTATTGTGACAAATTATGTACACGCTCTAAAATAAATTGTAGGGGGATATAAATTAAGCTATGCTGGCTTGCTTTAATCCAAAATATAAACAACATCTGGGTTAATTTAACAGAACACTTAGGTTTGTCCATTTTTGACACAACAATGGGTTGAAATAAACCAACATTTGCAGCTACAAAGTTTTTTTGTGTGTGGAAAAAAGATAACACAGATTTGCACAGCTCAATTTCATAAAAGGGATTTGGCCACCAGACACAGAAACACTAATTTCCCACTATTTAGGTGTGTGGGGGGGTACTGTCAGAAAAATACATTAGAGGTGAGCTCACTGTTCATTAGCAGATGAGACTGACGGCAGGTATGTTGTCCCATTAATTACAATAATCACATCATAGGTGCCGGAATAATTCATTAACTCAGATTTAGTTAAGGCTTAATTTAATATGTCAGTGTTGGTCAGGAGGACAGAAGAGAAGGAGGAAAGACTATGAGGATATAACACCACAGGATTTAAATTGTCAATTTGTGTTGGGTCGTCCCGCTGGGGACAGCTTTCCCTCTTTCTGGAGTCCTATCATTTAAAAATATGAAAAAATAGGCAAACGTGGGGGATGGAAATCAGTTGGCTACTATTTTTAACTGCCCCATAAATCTGTTCTTAAATTCCCTTCCATTTAAAATACCCTGGTGAAGCATGCCTTCATACGGCCTGTTAAGTACCACAATCCATGCATGGCGCTACATTTATCCTAACAGTGTAATTGGTACAGCTCCCTCGGCTTGTGGCTCAGTTACTGGTCCTCCCCCAGGCCTGCAACCAGGAGAAATCCCAAACCACCCCGAGATCCCACGCACAAAGACCCACCAGAGAAAGAGAGAGAGGTATCCCCTTCTCAAACATCTACTTCACACCTGCTAACAGATCCACTAGAGGGACGTTCGTCTGTCTTGGTGTGTGTCAAGGACCTCCTCAAACAATGTAAAAATAGCATAAATAATCAATACATAATAATAAATACAAAATATGCAAACAGTGTTAATCGCTTATTTTTCCAAATAAACACTGTCTAGAAAGAGCAGCTGAACTTTCAAAGGGAGTCAGGGTCTCTTATTCAGTTCAATAATTTCTCATTTAGTCTCTGATGAATAGTGTAAAATATCATTTTGTTTCATTCTGCGATCTAATGACAATCTTAAATAAAATATTGTAATATAGTATAGTTTGCAATATTTGTATGTTGAATTATAAAAAGAAAAATAAATTAAGTTCACATTCATGTTTGAAGACAATACTAATATAACATAACTTTTTTGTGTCTTTGAGTTTATGTTTTTTCTTTATGCTTGTGAGTGATTTTAGGCCGGTTCTACAGGCAACATATGAAACACACACAAACACACCCAGGGAAACACACTATCACCATGAGTGCAATAGCGGCACCATGGATGTTACATTTACAGACGGGAGGACAAAAGTCTGAGAGTGGGGCGGCAGAAGGCCGACTGGCAGCGAGTTTCACCTGCAGCTAAACTCAGAGGAGGGGCCGGAGAGGGTGAGCGGCGCATAATCAAGCCCAGCGCTAATTTACAGACTCCAGCTGCTCCTGCCAGAGGGGCCCAGGAACACCTACCACTAACCCTAGCCGCTCCCGCTCGCTCGCTTTTCCTGTTAATCATCCCCCATTCAACCCACCTCCTCTCTGTGCTTCATGCAAGCCAAAACAAAGAGGCTGCAGTGTCAAACACCTTCAAACGTCAATATGTTTGGAGTTGCTCTGCAGAGGCGTGGCTTGTTTATAGCCTGTATTTCCAGCTTGCACTGTATAAGAGTGTCGCCAATTAACAGGTTTTTAACTTTTTTGTCCTGGTAGTGTATTAGCTAGCACTAACCATATTGGTTTTATAAAAAATATTATCCCACAATACAAATATTAAAGCCAAATATAATATCAATGCAACTTTCACAATGTACAATAACCTAAAGTTATCCTTCCACTGGAAAAATAGTCTGTGACCGACAGAATGTTTCGTTTAAGTTGCTCAATGTGGTTGCGTCCGAAAGCTATATAATGCTGCTCAATGCTGCATTTCAAGACGGGAAGACATGAATGCACATCCGAATCAAATGTTTGATTTGGATTCCAATGTCTTTACTTCCTGTCTCCTGAGATACCTTCATCTGATCGATCTCTGAAGGCAGCATAGATGTATCCTGCTCTGCCTTCCATGTCCCATAATGTGTGAACAAGAAGATTGGTCAAGCTCGGTTGAGCTTGGAAAAATAAAATAGTTTAATTGTTTTCACCTCATACATCATCAAGGTTTATTATTTCAGGTTTGAAATGAACTACAATGATTATACGTCTTAATCAATGTAAAATGAAAATTTTATAATGCTTTTCTTTTTTTAAATGTGAGAACCACGATGAAGTATGCGGTTGACAAGTGTGACTCCCGGAAGATGTGTGTAAGCACAGGAATTATGAAGCTAGCGCTGCCGGCTAGTGTTGTGTTTATACATATAGAAAAATAATCTCCTCAACAAAACAACTACAAAAAACTGTAGTTTAAGCTGCTCAATAAAGTATAGATAAACCAGTCAACCTTGAGGTTGTATAATGTTAACCACAAAACTCTGAGGTGAAAGTAGTAAGGTTATCTGCCACTATTTATGAGATTTAATAGCATCTACACTAACTATTATTTCTACTTAATCCAAAGAAAATACAGCTATTTCCCGTTAGTGTAAATAGCATATCCCTAATCTAATCTAAAAATGCTATATTCAGTTAGTTTAGACGGAAATGAAGACGAGAGTAAGCGGCTGGAGTAAGGGTAGGAGTCAAAAATGTGCAGGCAAGCCGGACACTTCCTGAATCTCGCTGTATTGTTGGACTGCAAACGTCAGCAATGGAAGAGATCGTGATTGCGTTTTTTAACGCGAACGAAGCAGATGCAATTGAAATACCCCTATTTTTACATGAAGATGAGGACAATCTTTTTTATGTTTATCTTTTTGCTAGGAACGTCCCTATAATTCGTAATTTTGTTGAAGAAGTGGTCAATTTGTACAGTCCTTCTGAATTTCAAAGTCATTTCAGACTTTCTAAAAGGCCTAAATATAAAGGCCTGCATGGTGTTAGAAGCAAGCAACACATCATGTTAAGATGCTGTATATTATAATATAATGTAATTATATGTGTGCATGTAGCATTTGTTTTGATGTATTGGCTTATTTATTTCATGGAATAATGTTGTTGAATAAATATTTACACCAACGTAAAATATTATAAATTAAAAATGACAGGACTTTAACAAGTAATAATTAAAACGAAACAAATAAAATAAAGCGCAGGCCGTAATTAGGCTAGTTATCACATACCTTTATATAGTATACGATTTTATACGATTTTACCTAGTTTCATTATCACATATAAATAAAAATATATAAACTACTATAAGTTGTGAACTTCTTGAAAAGCCAATGAGCATTAAGCTATGTCGTCAGCAAGTTGTTTCCCATCATGCTTTTGATCAGTGCAGTCAGTGGAGAGCAACTGCGCCCGACTGAAGAATCCAATACAGCCGCCTGGCCGTCGCAAGAGTTTTTTGACACACATCAGCGTGACATCAGAGCAAGGCGGATGTAACTTGGACACATTTCTAACCGGCATGCATCTCGCACTGATCACCGGTGATTGGTTCTGCGCAAAATTTGGCTCTAACGAGCCCTTTAATTATTGTTGCAATGTTTATTCAGATATTCCCCAGTATCACTGAGGAGCCCGGTCAAATGACATAGAATGCTGATCCTGATTGGATCCTTGTGTGCATTTAAAGTGGCTCGCAGATAGATCCTTATAGAACCAAATAATAATTTGATTTTGTTGATAGAGCCTTTTTGTATTCTTAATGTCTCAAAATGAACAAAAACAAACATGTCATAATGTAAATAAGGTGTCACAGAATAAATATGTGAATAACTAAATTTTGACCTAAATGTCTGAAAGAACGTGTCTTTCAGCCCTAAGGAGAAATTTCAATTATTTTCACGATGAACCATCTAAAATCATTAGAACATCTAAATCAACAACATGCATGCTAGACTCTCTACCTTCAGAACTACTGAAAGAAATACTCAGAAATTATAGATCCTCTTCTTAGTATTATTAACTCATCTCTGACATTAGGACATGTGCCCAAAGCATTTAAGGTGGCTGTTATAAGGCCCTGGTAAAAAAAAAAACTCGACCCTAGAGAACTAGGGAATTACAGGCCTATATCGAATTTACCTTTTATATCTAAAGTTCTGGAAAAAGTTGTTTCAACTCAATTATGCTCCTTCCTCCAAAGGAATGACATTAATGAAGAATTCCAGTCTGGATTTCGAGCATGTCACAGTACAGAGATTGCTTTGATCAGAGTTACAAATGATCTGCTTTTTGCGTCTGACCGTGGCTGTATTTCCTTATTTGTGCTGCTAGACCTTAGTGCTGCATTTGACACCATTGACCACTCCTACATGGATTAAAAAATTAAGTCGGCATTAACGGAATAGCATTGAAATGGTTTAAGTCTTATTTATCCGACCGTTTTCAATTTGTAGCAATAAACAATGAGGTGACCCGCAAATCGCAAGTCCGGTACGGTGTACCACAGGGCTCAGTCTTAGGGCCTGTGGTCTTCGCATTATACATGCTACCTCTAGGAGATATAATAAAGCGACCAGGAATTAGCTTTCACTGTTATGCTGATGATACTCAACTTTACATTTCCTCGAAGCCTCATGAAATGGAATGCATAGTCGATTTAAAAAACGGGATGAGTAACAATTTTTTACTACTGAACTCGGACAAAACAGAAGTGATACTTTCTGGACCGAAAACCGCCATACGTAACAATCAAGAATACTGCTTTACTATTGATGGATGCTCCATAAAAATCCTCTTCGTCATCGGAGAATCTTGGCGTTGTATTCGATAGTACTCTGTCATTTGAGAGCCATGTCGCCAACACCTGTAAAATTGCCTTTTTCCATTTTAGGAATATATCTAAACTACGTCATATGCTTTCAGATGAAGAGAAATGAATTCATGCATTTATGACATCAAGACTAGATTACTGTAATGCACTTTTAGGTGGTTGCCCTGCAGGCCTATTACAAAAGCTCCAACTGGTTCAAAACGCGGCAGCTCAAGTTCTTACACGTACAAAGAAGTTTTGTCAACCTTGCACTGGTTACCTATGATAGATCTGGATAGAAACATATACTTGTTTCTTGTGTTATTTCATTCTATTTCATTTATCCCATTTATTACAATATTCATCTATCATATCTATTCATTCATTTATTTTATTTTTCACTTCTATTCATATTATTTGTTCCTTACTTTCCTGTTGTTCAACCTCGTTGGGAGTTGTATTGTGTCTTATGCTGATATGAGTATCCATTGGTCTCCATCTCAAGGTTCATAATAATGTCATGAGACAATGTTTTGATACTGTAATCTTGAATGGTTGAAAACACATATTGAATCTGTTTCTAGTCAGACGAAGTTTGACAGAGCTTGACTGAGCATCAACGAACAACTGAGATTATTCAATAAATCATTTGTCTGTCTATTTAACATCACTTCGTCTCCTGCCTGCTGTTCTTCCCTTCAGCTCTATATCTCCCTGGTGGGTTAAAGGATTGACTCACAACGGAGTTGATATCTCCAGGTGTAATTTGTTCCTGACGGAGAGAGATCTAGTGAAACTGGACTCAAAGTTTAGATCTATAAGATCTACAAGCCATATCTCATAGTTGGATCTATCACCTATAAAGCATCGCATTAACCTTAAGATCTTGCTAATTACCTATAAAGCCCTAAATGGTCTAGCGCTGCAGTATTTGAGGGAACTTCTATTGTATTACAGTCCTCCACGTGCAGTATGCTCTCAGGCGTCCTTTCAGTTGGTAATAACTAGAATTTCAAAATCTAGTGCAGGTGGTAGATCCTTTTCTTATCAATCGCCTAAACTTTGGAATATTCTTCCCTGCACTGTCCGGGAGGCAGACACACTCTGTCAGTTTAAATCTAGACTAAAGACGCATCTTTTCAATCTTGCATACACGACACTTCCATAATACTAATGCTCAGAGGATTGAGGCTGCTTAATTTAGATCAACCGGAACCAGGAACACATCCAACAACAAATGCAGAACAGTACTCTACTCTCAACCAGTCTTGTCTCTTTGTTCCAAGGTTACTCCAGGATGCAGTTCATGTTTTTTTTTCTTGATCCCTGCTACTGTTTTGCCTTATTTGCGTGGCCGGGGGGGCTGGTTTGGCATTCAGAAGTTTGACATATTTAATATTGCATATTAGAATTTATAGTTCGTTTAATATTTGACCTGTGGTTCTTTATCTCAAATGTGTGCTTTCACTGTGCATGTGTGCGTCTATGTCGATGTGTGAAAGTATGTATGCAAATGTAAGCACAGGGGAGAAGTCCACAAGGGGTGGGGAAGTCCTAGCCCGTGGAGCCCCGGGGGGCTTAACGTGGGCAGTCCTGTGGGGAACTGTCCCTGTCCCCGGCTGGAATGCAGGACTGGACACGGGCTGGAACGCGGACTGGTAAACCGGAACGGACCCCGGCCGGAATGCCGGAGCGAAACCCGGGTGGAATGCCAGGCTGGACATTGGCTGGAATACCGGGCTGGACCATGGCTGGCAGGCCGACTGGATCGTCGGCTGGGCTGGCGGACTAGACTCCGGATGGACTGCTAGACCGGACCCCGGCTGGAAGGCCGGAGTGGACCCGGACTGGACCGCCAGCTGTAAGGCCGGCTGGAAAACAGACTGGATCGCCGGCTGTGAGGCCGGCTGGACAGGGCTTGATGCCGGTCGGACTGGGCTTTTTGTTGGTCGGAAGGCCGGCTGGGCAGCGCTCTCTGGCGGCTGGGCAGCGCTCTCTGGCGGCTGGGCAGCGCTCTCTGGCGGCTGGGCAGCGCCCTCTGGCGGCTGCTAAACCGGGCTTGTTGCCGGTTGCTCGACCGGGCTTGGTGCCGGTTGCTGGAACGGGCTTGGTGTCGGTTGCTGGACCGGGCTTGGTGCCGGTTGCTGGACCGGGCTTGGTGCCGGCTGTTGGACCGGGCTTGGTGCCGGCTGCTGGACCGGGCTTGGTGCCGGCTGTTGGACCGGGCTTGGTGCCGGCTGCTGGACCGGGCTTGGTGCCGGTTTCTGGACCGGGCTTGGTGCCGGTTGCTGCGCCGGGCTGGGTGCCAGCTGCTGTGCCAGGCTGGGTACCTGCTGCTGCGCCGGGCTGGGTGCTGGCTCCTCAGGGAACTCTACGGCCGAGCTGGCCGCTCGGGCCGTCCCGCCCCCACAAAAAAATTTTGGGGTTTGATGCCTCTGGATTCGGGACCCCCTGACTGGATACCGTTATGCAGCGACGAGATGAGACAAAGGACACGGGAGCCCTCGGAGCGACCGGAAAGAGAGAGGGGAGAGAGAAAAAAAAAAATTATTGTCCGGTTCCCTGACATGCTGCCGCTCGGTCCAAAACCAGCCGGAGTACTCTCCTTCGCGGTGCCTTGCGGTGGCCCTGGGCCTTCGGTCGACGGCTCGACCGTCCACCCCCTGGCCGCCGGCGGTGGCACCTCCTTTAGCGGGGCGTGTTCCCCGTCCCCTGCTCCTCCCCCTTTGGCGGAGTGACGCAGGCTCCGGCCTCTGGCCGCGGGCGGTGGCAGCACTCGGCACCCCCGCCCCCTGCTCCTCCTACTCGAGGGACGGACGCAGGCTTCGGCCTCTGGCGGACGGCGGCAACTCCCCCGCTCCCGCTTGGACGACAGCCACTCCACCTCGACCCAGGGGCGCGGCAGCACAGGTCGCCGTTCCACCGAGGCTTTGACGGTGGCCACACTGTGCAATTCCGTTTCCCCGAGCCACCGCTTCGGGCAGCCACTGGCAGACGCCCTTCGTCCGCGCTGCCCGAACTCTCCGGCACCGAAAGGCCACTCGGCGGCGAGGACTCTCCGACAGCATGTCTCTCCTTCCTCCCGGGTTTCGGCACCAATGTAGAAAGATTCAAAATAGGGAAGGAAGGAGTCGGGAACCGGCAGACATTTTAAAACATTTAATAAATTAATATAACAGCCGGCGGCCCCTCACGGATGACCGCCGGCGAACAACAATACAGTAAAACATAAATACATATACAAACATGCTCGGGCCCGGTCCTCTCTCATCGACGGTCCGGTCGCTCGTTTCTTTATACGCTCCCAATTCTTCTCCTACCTGATTCGAGCCCGGTGTGCGCACAGTTGGCGCTCATTTACAATTACTCACCGGACTCGAACCACGGTCTCGCCCCGCCTACTCTACCACAATAACTTTGACAGAAATCAAAGACACTGACTCACTAAACTTAGAAAATAAACACTGGTACAAACATTGAACTGACTTACTGACACGGGGTACAGGAACAAGGAGAGACAAGATCATAAAAAATAGAAGAACCTTAGACTTTGTCATGGCTCCGCCCCAAGATCAAGAATAAACAAGACAAGATGGCAGAACCATGACAGGGAATGCAATTTACTGCGCTTTCGAGAAAGTTGAGAAGTTAAAAACCTTGCTATTGAACAATCAATAAAGTCCCACATTTGCACTGACATGAAGAGAGAAGGAGGGGAGGTTCATGTTTTTGATTAAAGATTGTAAGTCCACATGAATAAAAATAAGTAAATAAATAATGACCTTCATTGATATAGCATTAATAATAAATATTCCAAAAACTGACCTATTTCATAAAAAAATCTGAATTGCCAGTTCTATTTTCATGTGACTTTAAAAAGTATTGAACCTGGAGCTATTTTTTAAATTCTGCTCACAATCAATGCAAATGGCAGTTTTGACCCGAGAGTTATAGTTTGTTCTGACATTGCTTGTGGTCATGGTTGTGATGCTTTTCTGGAGCAAATCATGTGGAAAATGTATGTTGGTATATTACCGCCATGTAAAATCCTTTCATGATTGGATACAGCCACATGCAGTTTTTAAAATGTACTCTTTATACATTTTTGTCAACTATTAACAATATTTTTGACCAAATTTCAAATACAAATTTGCAGAAAAAGAAGACTGGAGAAACAGATCAAAATAACAGAAAATATGCTATGTATTTTGTCAGACCTCAAATACTTCAAAGAAAACAAGTTAATATTCACATTCAAGAAATACACAAAAAGTAATAACCTTAATTTTCATCACAGTTTTTATCTGTTTTACGCTGTCAGTCTTTCACATTCCTATTGGATGACTTTGTCACTCCTGAGGTTTTATTTTATTGAAAGACAGTAGACACTGGACTTGAATGGTAACAATATATATTCAAATGCTGATTTGAAATTTACATTTGGAATAGTGTCTTATTTTTCCGCAGCTGCATATGATATGTATATGATAATTAAAATGCCATATTATTATGCTGCATATCAAATTTTAATAAAAGCTGTGACATCCATATAGTACAGTACTAAAACCTACATCACCAACATCATGTAAACAAAGATAAAAGGAAAGAATCAAGCATTCCCTATAGATCACACTGATAGACGCAAACACACCCACATATAAGAACAACAGAACAACAGTAAATGTAATAGTACCGGATGATTGTATGATGAAAGATTGTGTACTTTTCTCATCTTCCCTCAGCACGATTAAATAAAACCCTGCCTGAGTTTCACTAAACACATTAGAGCAATCACATTCCCCAGACAGAGATTAAGGGACTGGCATCATCCGATTGGATTACTCAGGACAACATGCTCGCTCTAAAGCTCCTGTCTCACCCCTGAATGCCCAATGTTTGGACACTCGCATATCCTTTATTGCACCTTGATTTTGTCTAATTTCGCATGGCTTTCAATCATTTCTCATGTGAGAAGAGATGGTTTTGGGAGAGTTTTTAAGGCTGAAGCCTGCGGCGCCGTGAGCTGTGATACCGTAATGATGACAGATCACATGAATGATTGACATTCACCACATTCAACAGAAGCCACAGGTTGATAGCACACACACATAAGAAGAAAGAGAAATTTGGAAAAAGCCAGACAGAAATGCATTAAGAAATATCATTTTAGACAAAAAGTTAAAGATTGAACAGCATTGATGGAAGGAGTAACAAAAAGTAAATGTGTTTGTATAGTACATGGGGGGGCAAAATGTTTCTTTTATGAGTAGGATCAGTTTTTGATTACAATTTAGTAATTTTATTTCAGTGTTGACATACCTTCATACCTTTTTTTTTAAAACAAGTTAAGAAAATGTGTGTGTCGGGTGTCTTGTTGATGTTACATATGCTGTGGGAAGATTCTTAGGATGCCCAGTTTGATTAAAACTTTCAGGATTATATCACCGGACAGGCGCTGACAGGCTCGTAGATCCTTTCCACTCCCTCTCCTATTTTGTTGCATGCTGAAATGTGTTCAATCTGAGGGTAAAATATCATGTCTTGGCCACAGGTATGATCTTTAAACGTCTCTGAAGTTTATTACATCCGTTCTCACGGAGCATTTGGTTACTGTAGACCTTCGGTGTCACTTTCGTTGTGCAACAGGATATCAGAAAGGATCTAAAATACACATAACACGCTACTTTTGAAGATTAATCTGGATCCATTCCAGAAAGTTGTCTGAGACGTGTGTTTGACAATACGTGGAACTTAAAGTGGAGGCTATGTACCACAAAAACAGTCCACAAGACTATTTAAACAGAGTTTGGTCCTGGTTCCTTTTTGAGTCCTGGTTACTTTTATGAGTCAAGTCTGCTTTTTGATTCTCTTTTTAAAAACACTCTGGAGTCTTCTGTATTACGATAACAGCACTGTGAAGACAAACCTTTTTAAATCCACTTTAATACTCAAAATCAGATGAAGAACAGGATAAACGGAGTTACACACGCTTACACTGACAGGACCGCCAAAGGGCTTAAACACTTAACTGACTTGAATTGAAACAAGAGAATATTTGGTAATGCCTAAGATTACGGAATGCAATGAACCACATAATTAAACAGGTTTTACAGCGTAACTAATTGTAACAATAATCTACCTCTACAGTACATATCTGTAGGAGAAGGGGAACTATATACAAAGTTTGGGAAATTAAGGGGTAAGATGAGGAGGCTGCATGCCATATAAACATTTCCAAATAAAACCACCAAAATACTTAATTATAGTCTCAAAAGATCAACATTGATTTTAATTTTACACATTAAAATGCAGCAAAATAACTCATAAAATAAAATAAATTATTTGTTACCAACAATCCTAAAATTATTCAAATATAAATAAATCCTAAAGTCAAAATGCCAAAGAATAGCGTCCAGTGGGCCTGACGAGAGTTCAATCTCTTGGCTGAACGGACGTACTCCAGATTCTTGTGGTCTGTCCAGACCAAGAAAGGCTGCATCGCTCCTTCCAGCCAATGGCACCACTCTCCCAAGGCTAGCCGAACTGCTAGCAGCTCTCTGTTGCCGATATCATAATTCCGTTCGGTGTGGCTGAGTCGATGGGAGAAGAAGGCACAGGGGTCCACCTTTCCATCATGACTGGCATCAGATGCATCGACCTCAACAATAAAACAGAGCACAGGAGCAGAGACAAATCGGGACTTAAGTTTATCAAAGGCTACCTGAGCGAGTGAATTCCAAGCGAACGGGATCTTGGTGGAGGTCAATGCCGTGAGCGGTGCGGACACTTGGCTGAAGCCCCGGAAGAAGCGCCTGTAAAAATTGGCGAACCCCAGGAACCGCTGTAGAGTCGTAAAGTCGATGCGGTGGAAGAGATGTAGTACGGGACTTGCAGAACACGGTATGCAGATCATGGTATTCCTCCGGGACCCCGGCCAAGTCAGCAATATCCACCTGCGACACAGGAGACACAGAAACACGAGAGGGAGCAGGACCAAGACAAGACACATGACAATCAGTTCTCCACGCTAAAACAGAAGTGTTAACCCAATCAATGTGAGGATTATGCTGTGACAACCACGGATGCCCTAATACCAGCGGGGTTGTGGGGGAATCGAGGATGTAGAGCTTAATCTTCTCACAATGATTAGCCGACAGGGGTGTGGTGTGGGTGATGATGAAAAGTGGCAGACAAAGCAGAGATGGGTGGATGGAGGGGAACGGCAGCAATCCCCCATTCTCGGGCAGTGGCCGCATCCAAAATGTTCCCTTCAGCCCCGAGGTCAATTAAGGCTCCTCCAGTATGGGTAGTTTTGCCGAATGTTAGGCGGAACGGCAGCATGGTACGTGGGGATTGAGAGGTTTCAGTGATGGCGCCCACCCGGACTCTCCTTTCTACGGATTGGCGTTGGCCTCCCACAGTAGAAGCATAGGCCATCCACGAGTCTTTGTTGCTTCTGAGCTGGCGTGCGGCGATCTGGTTTGGTTTGGTTTATTTCTTATATAGCACATTTCTGCTGCCACAGGGCTGCCCAAAGTGCTGTAATTTACATCCACTGTTCAAGCAGACAGAAAATAAAAATAAAAAATAAAGATGCATCTACACACATACAGAAATAAATTAAAACCCTACAGATAATACAACACTCCTAAGCCTGCTTAGATTGCCACAATACTTTGCCGGAGCCAGCTTAATCAGGATCAGACGACATGCTAAGGAAATGCTTAGTCAAAGCCAATTTGAAGAGAGAGAGAGTAGGAACAGCACGTATTGCTAACGGAAGGTTATTCCATAAGCGCGGTCCAGCTATTGAGAAGACCCGGTCCCCCTTCCTCTTTAATCTGGACGGGGGAACCTGTAGCAGTAGTTTATCCGCCGATCTAAGGTTTCTTCTCTGTTTATAGAGGGTGATCCAATCTGACAGATATACTGGACCAAATCCATTGAGAGTTTTAAATCAGGACTAGCACCTTAAAATCAATCCTATGGATCACTGGTAACCAATGCAATTTAGTTAAAATAGGGGTTATACTATCACTCCTATTCCCTCTGCGTGGGCTCAGGATCTGGTGGCGGACGATGTGCAATTCTGGTGCCCTGGCTGGCGTCCCGGCATTGCCAGGCTGGCGGAGAAGCGCTCCTACGGCGGCGACCATTAACCCGGCCTTCAATCCTTAAACACAGACTGATAAGATCCTCCAGATCCCCAGGGGGGTCAAACGAGGTGTGGTTGAGACCATCGCGGAATCATGCTCGTTGCGACCCAGCGTTCCATTCGCACGCAGCCGCCAGGGTCTCGAAATCGATAGCATAATCCGTAATGGTAGCTCTCCCCTGAACAATGCGGGAGAGTTGAGCGGCATTCTCATCACCACAAGCCGTCCTATTAAACAGCCCGGTCATCTCCTCGCGTAACTCCCGGAAAGACTGACAATTCCTGGGAATCCCAGACCGCGACTCCTCACTGACAAGCCCTCCCGTTCAGCAAGGTAAGAATGAAGGAAATCCTGGATTCCTGAGTCGCATACCGGCGGGTGCTGAACCGCAAAGACCAGAGAAAACTGTGAGAGAAACGTCCCACAGGAGTTGGGATCCCCGTCCTAAAGGGGGGAACTATTGGCATGCAGTTCCAGATCGTTCATGGTCCCATGCAACGGCGAGTGATGGACCGCTCCAGCGTGCCCGGCACCTCGAAGAAACTCGGAATCCTGGTGTTGTAAAGTGGCCACTTGTCGTGGCAGCGAATCCACCTCCTGTGCGGCGGCAGTGAGACGTGATGCCTGCTGTCCCAGCAGAATATCCTGCTGTTGTAGCGCCTCCCGCAATGGATCTTTTCCCGCTGAGTCGTGAAGTTGGTCTGACCGTTCTGTCATGGCAAACACGAGAAGGACCCAAGTGCGGGGTAAATAAGGCTTTATTGACCAGACACGGTAAATAACAAAGACAGTGTCCAGATCGTGGATGTCTCTGTCCACGGAGGTAAGCGTTTTGGTCCCCGGAGGTAAGGTATTCCGCTCACGGCCGTCAGAGACAGTCTACCGGCGAAAGGAGGCTGTAGCCGGAACTTGGGAAGCTCTGACGTTTCGGAACGACCGCGGAGAGAGAGACCACCAGGCCTGGAGGAGATGATACCTTTAACTCGTATAGGGAGACTCCGTAGAAGCAGGGTGATCGCTGTCCGGGTGCCAACGGGAGCTGAAGGGGACAGCAGATTAGAGCGGGTGATACAATAGAGGAGCGCCACCAGGTGAGGTGAGAGTAATGACAAGGTGAGGTGAGTAATAGTTCACATCTAGGAAGAAGTGACCAGACTAGGCTCTAAGACTGACTAGGCTAGACTCTAAGACATACAAGACTAGGCTTGGAGTAATGGCTTCAATAGACGAGCCACAGCTACCTCTAGGGCAGTCTGAACAGGCTAAACGCAACGGTCAGACAACAGACAAGAGACACTGAGGGAATATGAAGAGGAAACATAATGAGGTAAAAAGGGTGGGCAGGTTAGGGGTAGTAACGGGAACGATCCCTTAATGAGTGAATTGACAACAGGAGTGTAGGTGTGTAGTGGAAAATCGCCAGTGCGGGGGAAACCTTGCGAAGACACGAGGGAGTGATGAGTGACATCGGCGACTAATCACATGCTCAACAAAGACAACACCACCCACGTGCAGATAATGCCCTGACCAGACCAGGACCGTGACACAAAAATAGTTAGACCTTAGTTTTAAAATATTT
Organism: Triplophysa tibetana; assembly: GCA_008369825.1. Lineage (NCBI taxonomy): Eukaryota > Metazoa > Chordata > Actinopteri > Cypriniformes > Nemacheilidae > Triplophysa > Triplophysa tibetana. Next base: position 15,472,390 of record CM017914.1, on the reverse strand, counting down.
TTTTAATTTCCTGACTTCTTTATTCCCAAACTTTGAATAGTGTTCCCCTTTATCTACAGATATGTACTGTAGAGTATGGTAATTATGTGGTACATTACGGTCCATAATCTAAAGCGTTACTGAACATTTTTATATAGAAACTGAACACCAACTAAACAAGTCAAAACTAATAATTAACCAGGGGAACTTATAAGAGTAAATTTAAGAATAGATGAGGGGATGAACCAATGATCACAAACTAACTTACTGAAACAAATACACAAAACACAGTGAAAACATGTACCAGTATGTCCCCTCCTGGAAAGGTGCCTCCTCGCACTGCATACATTCCAACAGAGAAGGGGGCTCTGGTGGAGGGTGTAAAACTGGCAAAAGGCGGGGAATTTAAGTGGTCAGCTGATGAAAACACCATGTATGGGATGATGTAGGGAGAAACTAAAGCAGAGCCCTGGTGGGACTTAAGGGTAAAGTCTGGGGAAAGACCAATAGAGGCAGAGCTGGCAGAGGTTGAGAACCAGGCGGAGGAGAGAGGACTGTGAACCAGGATGACATGGAAGGCTGGAACTCCAAGGGGGCGTCCGTTTGAGGGACAGAGATGGAGTCAGGGGTCTGGCGAACTATAGTCTCTGCCTCAGAGGTCATGCCCATGGACCATTGACTGAACGTCTGATGCATAAGGCACACTTTCTTGGAAAGACTTCAAGTCATCGTCTGAATGGTTGAATTAACAGGATTTCCAGAAGATGTGTGTGTCGTATTCTTTAACTGTCCGCCTGAAAACAACACAAAGCCGTCTGATCGAAGAAGTAAGCTGTTGGGTTTACATCGGTTGTAATAAAAATTCATCAAAATCCGCAATTCCTAAAAGTATGCGAGGTACACGGCATAAACATTGTTGTTGCTGTCAACTTTTGACACATTCACTTTAACCTGAGTGTGGGGACATTTCCACGTCTCTCAACATGACAAGGCACAAAACGAAACATGATTGGTTGCTTTACCTGTCAGTTATATATATGGCCTCTTGGGCAAGCCTTGGCCACTGAAAGAGGCCAAAGTTTACAGACCTTGAGTATGAAGACTAGGCAGACCATGGGGACAGCGGTGTGAGTAAGAAGGTGGAACTGGTGGGAAACAGGTGTACGGTGGAGCAGGACAGGTGGAGGACTCAGGCATGGCCGGAGGGTTGAAGTCAAAAATTAAAACAGAGTGACAACAGACCAAGGTGGAGCCAAGGGAGCAAAACATAGAGGCAAATCTGATGGGCTGATGAGAAGAGGTGGAGTCATGGGCCCCGAGGATCCAGGTGCAGCCATGTGATCCTCCAGAGAGGGCAGAGCTAGTGTCAAATGTGTCTGAAGAGGAGCTGAAGTGCAGGCAGACGTGAACAGCTAGAGAGGAACCAAGGAGCTCTAAGAAACAAGCTGCAACGGTGGATCCCAAGTAGCTTGGTAATGCCATGGAGCTGTTGGGACTGGACACATGGTGGGAAAGGACCATCCAAGAGACCAATAATCATAGATGTAGAGGTAAAGAGTACAGGGGCGGGTGGTGACTGGCTCCATCGGCGGATGTTCCAGCAGGCAAAAGATCCAAGAGGGGCTTGATGATTAGCTCCAACCTCAGGAAAGCTGGCTCTGGCTCCAGCACAAACGCTGCGTGAGGCTTTAGCTCCAGGATAAAATGTTTATTCATCTCACTGTCGGTGGCAAGTTTATTGTGAAGACAGAGGAGCTGGTAAATACATAATTATTTGTTTTGATGGTCAGTCTTTCTTTAACATGTGGTGTATTCCAACAACTAAACATGGAACACTAACTCTTTAAATCCACTTCAATACTTAAAATAAGATGAATAAGAGAACAGGTTACACAGTGTAAGACATTCTTACTTACAAGAGAACTGATCTGGACTAAACACTGGGTTAGAGTATACAGAAACTTAAATTCACCCTGTAGTGAAGATCAACTTCATATAATGGTAGTTTACCAAATAAAGTCTCATAAACGTGGTTTGAAATCCCCCTGGTACGTCATAAACCAATAACGTAAATACATTTGACCATGTGGACCAGTGGTGCTAACCATAAATGTGAATAGATGGTTCATAGACTTGGCACTATAATGATCGCATAGAGCCAACTCGCGTGAGATTGCACAAGTTCCCTTTCTGTCTGTCTCTCGAAAATAAAGACAGTTGTAGATATTTCCACATATTACCTCGCTACAGCAGGATGTGGTCTCCGTAGTGCACCCCCTCAGTGGGAGTAGTGCTTCCCAGTGTCTCTTACGGTGCCGAGCGGCTACTCTCTTTAGATTAGTAAGGCAACTGCCTGTGACGGCCGACGGTAATAGCCTCTTATCATTGACACTTTCAAGTTGATGCCTTCTGGATGATCACGTTTAGCTGTAGCGTTCACTTGTGACACGACCGGGCCAGTCAGTGTTGCTCCGCTAGCGGCTCAGCGCCATTGCGTTTCCTATTGGGACCCAATTCTGTCTCCACACAATGTTGAGAAACCGACAGAAAGGGAATGCCTCGATTGTGACTGAAACCTCTGTTCCCTGATGGAGGGAACGAGATGTTGTGTCCTTCTTGCCAAATCGCTTCAACGTCCTCTGCAGTGAGCAGGAGATGCCTCCTAGGCTCCTCAGCCCAAAAAGTGACCCTTTCATACCCGTTGTTTTTTAAATACGTAACTATGTTACATGTATTTTTTTACTCCCCAGCAGTGGTGATACTCTAAGAGGAATAAAAATATATAGGAACATATATTGAGTATAATTTTAATGAGACTATAACTTATTATTTTATTAAACCATTTGTAGAGTTAATTTATTTTGCATTTTTGTATTGCTCTTTACAGTAATTTCTTGGCAAAACGACACAATTCTATTATAAGAATTCAGCCCAAAATGGTAATGTGTAATAATGGTGCTTGCTTTCTAGGATGGCCTTTAAGTTATGCACATCTACAATTTCAGAACACAGAAACAAGTGATTATATCTTTTTCAGGAAGAATATCTGCATTGCTGGCTCCAGTAAATATATAAATGCACATTAACCCACACAAAGAACAGGGTCAGGCTTGACTCAGTCTAGAAACACATCTGCTAACACATCTGCTCTGCCTTCACCTTGAGTCACTCTAAACACACACACATACACACACACACACACTGAATCATAGAGCAGTGGTGCAGATCAGACATGTGGCGGCACTTCCTTTGGGAGAACCAGCATCCAGCCAGTGACCATGACTGCATTAAATACAGCAACAGTAAACAATAACAACAACACACACACACCTGGGGCCCGTTTCAGAAAGCAGGGTAAGTGCAAACTCAGAGTAAGTCAACCCCAGAAAACGGAATACTCAGGGTTTTTGGTTTCAGAACGCAAGGTATGTCAAACCAGCGACCGCGGGGTAAGTCAAGCCCATTTCAGAAATCGAGGTATCTTATACTCCGAGTGAGTAACCAGAACACACTCCGTGAACCTAACCTGGTCGGCAGCAGGTTTTATTCCGCAAACCTAGGGTTTGTTACAATCTCCGCCCCCTTTTCGAAGCGCGAGCCGTGTTGAAATTCCATATGCCATTTGTTTATTGATTCGTGTTCCTAATCGAGCTCAATTTAGTCACACAGACCTTAAAATGTCATGTCCGTTTATTCAGGAACCCATAAATGTGAAAGCTGCATTAATTCGCAGAGAGTTATATTTATGTCGGAAAGAGAATTGTGAGGCCTCGTTTGGACGTTTTATCTTAACTTTTAAGGCAAGTTTAAGTAGAATATGTAACATTTCACAATCAGGCATCCTACTAGCAAGAGCATTTTATTTCTTTAAACTTTCCTGAACGAATGATGTAGCCTACTTATATTTCATATTCAGCTTCTGCCGAGATCCTTTTATTTCAGAAGGATTGCACCTACATGAGGCGAGAGAGAGAGAGAGAGAGAGACAGCGAGAGCGCGCGAGAGAGCGAGCGAGCGAGTTAAATGTAATTCCCATTTTCACAGTTTCAACAAAATAAATATAAAAGTGATTGACATATACACTTGCGCATTAACAAGTGAATACATTTTTACGAAATATGTGCTCATATTCACCGTACGCTTGTAACAGTAGCTTCAATTCGATTGGCGAGAAATGATCATGCGCTTTTTGTCACGTGCCGTTGCCATGGTGAATCGTGGAATCTTCACTCAATTGATGATGGCTTTTCATCGCCATGCTGCACGCGCATAACCTAGAGTGAACTTACTCAGAGTGGATTGAACTAACTCAAATCAGCTGGTCTGAAACTGAAAACTCAGAGTAGCGATTCTCCGAGTAAATCAACTCAGAGTTCAGATTTTAACTCGGTGTTGGTTGAACTTCCTTATTGAAACGGGCCCCTGTACAAGCACAAACACACTCACAGTGTCTGAGAAGGCCATATTCATCAATGTATAGCAAGTCAATGGCGGATCGCTCCATCATGTGGCTGTGTCACACTGCTCAACCCTCATTCACATTTTAAACATTCAATCATTTGGCTCTCACAGCTTAAACACGGCCCAGAGCCACACACACACACCCCAGGCCCAGTACTACACTGGTTGTATCTAGGGGCAGATATTCTGGTTAGGCAACAATTTTTTCTAGTAATATAATCAAAGCATGCATATATTTCAAATGTTTCTGCGATTTAAGTGACAGATTAATATCAAGTGGATATAAATTTAAAGTTTCATTCTTTTAATTGTCAGCTGTGTAAATTTGTCGATGGACCCAAAGAAAATCTGGGGGCCTATACAATAAAAATTCCTACAGCTGTTTTTCTCATACCAAGACCAGAGTGTGAGTAAATACAGCTATAATTGTAAAGAAGTGCAGATCGAAGTGAGTGTGAAAAAAACACTTGTCGGGATAAATGTGTGTCTGTGTGTGAAGACATCAGTATTGATTTGAACACAACCACCAATACAAATTAGGCAATACAACTATAGAAGTGTGTAGATTGTGCCAATGAATTTGGTGTGTTGTTTGAAGTGCGATTTTCTCCCTGGGAAACAAACTCAACACACACACAGCAGCCTCAGGTCTATCTATCTATCTATCTATCTATCTATCTATCTATCTATCTATCTATCTATCTATCTATCTATCTATCTATCTATCTATCTATCATCTATCCATCCATCCATCCATCCATCCATCTATCTATCAGAACGTGAACTATAGGACAGCTACCATGCCGAATGCAGTGAGACACTATACACAAATAGGGAATCCCCATAATACTGTTGTATGAAGTTCACACTTTAGACATGTTGCTAAGCTAACATGACACTGTAATAAGACCATATAACGTGCATGGCAAAGCAACTAAATTTGATTGTTCAACTTTACAGTAATAAGATTGATATAATACAGTTTTTCTCAGTCGCTTTGGTGCATTTCTCACATCACTATTTACATTTGCACAACATTTAATGCATTTCTCAAAACAATTAGTACAAACTGCAAAACCTAGTTGATAACCTGCAAAAGCGTGTCACTTGCTCAAAATGGATAACTCATTCCTTAAAAGCAAGTGTCCATGTCAATGAAAGTGTCAGTGTCATCAAGATGAAAAGTCCTTACACCACTGTTTATAAACAAGATAGTCAAATGGCTTTGTCATGTTTTCATTATGACAGTTTACTCTGTAAAGGTTTTCCAATGCAAAAAAGTCAGATTTTAGTGACACTTTGTGAAAATGCTCAAGACAGCACTATATACTATTTGCACAGCCATTGGAAAACTACAGTAAAGTTAGACATTACTGTATTTAGTGAGGTATCTGAGTACAAGACACTGAATATGTATGTTTCACATTTTTACTGCATATGCTCTTTACAATTCTAATTTGTTCACAGCATTGTGCAAAAGAATAAATACATACGGAATAAAAACTCCCTTTGGGTAGAGCTGTGCACAACTGTAAACAATATTGCAGTACATATTGGATCTGAACATACAACATACATAGTACTGTAAATCATACATGCACATCCAGACGTTCCTCTCTGTCTGGCCCCATAGTTTCATCTACATCACAGCGAATATCATCTCTTGCAATGCAGCGAGGAAAGTATCTCCTCGAGTGGCGAATCCACCCTCTGCAGGACTCTGCTGTGATGTCATCACATGCTGCATCCATGGCCACTAGCAGGGCCATTTGGGTATGTGGATGCCGGTCATATACCTTCCACCTCCAGGAAGAGAAAAATCCTCTATTGGATTTAGGAATGGTGAGTAGGGAGGGAGATATTCCACCAGCATCCTATCATGTGCTGCAAACCACTGTCTGACAACATCTGAGTGGTGAAAACGCACATTATCACAAACAACAACATGCTTATTCAGATGGTCTCCAGTTAGACCCCTCTCATTCTCAGGGATTATGTCCCTGTAAAGAGTGTCTAAAAAAGTCAGCAGATGTTGTGTGTTAGATGGACCAAGAAGGGGTGTATGGGTGAGGACGCCGTTTTCGGAGATGGCTGCACACATAGTAATATTCCCTCCTCGTTAGCCTGGGACATCAATGGTTGCGCTCTGTCCAATGCGATTCCTTCCACGTCTTCTACCTTTTGCCAGATTGAAACCCGCCTTTTTTTATAAAATTTGCTTGACAGATTTTGACAACAAGTTCAACATTTTTGTATGTAATAACTCAAGCAATGAAATGAGGACTATTAGTTTTATATGGAATTACTATTCAGCATTCACAAGTTTAGTTAATTTTGACTGACATGACATAAGCAAATGATAATGTTATAAAACAGCAGAGAGGTCTATGAAAGCAATTGATGCATGTCCATAAGCATTTGCAATTTGTTGGAAGGAATGAGAAACTGCTACTATGATGTGCACAAATGACCCTCCATGTTGTGGAGGTTGAACTAAATGTTGTGCAAATGTTAATAGTGATGTGAGAAATGGACCAAAGCGACTGAGAAAAACTGTAATAAGAATAATTCTCATTCAGTTTTGAATCAAATATCAGTATACGTGTATTTAAAATTTGCCATGTGTGTACTTCAGTATGGTAAAAGCAAAGCTTCACGAGATTGCCTTAACTTTAAATTTATAAGCAGTTGCTTTAGATTTGGATGCATCCACACATGTACACGCGTACATGAATACACGTTTATGAAAACTTTTCTGTTTGTTTCTGTGTGTGCACAGGTTTTAGGTAATAATAAGGTAATTAGGGTGGAGTTAAACACAGAGAATAATAAAAACCTCACAACTGTTGGTACAAAACTCAAAGCAGATCATCAAAAAGGCTGTTTTTCGAACATGTAATCACTTGTTCAATTGACTAAGTACAAGACACAACATTACACATTAACTTTTTCACCACACATAATCAGTGTGTCATCAAAGAAATAACTTTCATATGAAGTACTTGTGTTTCACAATTCTTTTGATATCCTTCTCTTCTGATTTGAGTAAATACATTTGACCAACAAATAATCCAACTGCTCTTAATGGTTAATCACTGAATCGTTTGGTAAACCTTTACATTTTAATTGGATTGTTGGCTACGCAGAATATGGATTTCGAAAACTACACAAATAAAATGTGTGTTTGTACAAACATGTAAATTACATGTAACCACACATGATGACTACTCTTTATTGCTAATTGATTTCAAATAGTGGTAATCACAATGGGTCAATATGTACAAAAGTGGGGGTGTAAACACTGGAAACTTCTCAAAGTGGAGCAGGACAGACAGCAAGGAATAGAAAGAGCTCGTGGACAAGGGATCTGTCATAGAGGTGGGAATGGGCACCAACAGAGAGGTCAGAAAGGTGGGCATGGGCCCCAACAGAGAGGTGGGCATGGGGCCTGTCAAAGGGTTGGTCATTAGAGAGTAGGTAGAACTGTTGTCTCTAATGAAGTCCAGGCCATGATCGTTGATCATGTGGTGAACCGAGGCCTTACTATGGCAGAGGCTGCCAGATTAGTTGATCCAAATCTAAAACGATCAACTGTAAATTCTATCATCCGAACTTTTCGCCAAGAAAACCGGAAAGTGTGGACGATATATATGCTTTACAATTACATTTACTGTAAATTGTAATGCATGTAAATTCATGAAACATGTTACAATATTCTTATAGTATGATATTTACTTTACTTCGTCAATACAGTACACTCTGTTCCTTGCTTAGAATTGACAGAAAACCCCATAGTGATGGCCGTGTCCGTGTGCTGACCACCAGCAGGAGTGGTCAGTGGTGGAAATGGTGAGAGCAAGGAATGATATACGGCTGTCAGAAATAAAGCAGGCAATTGAGGAGGATAATGACACCTTTGCCAGTGTGGCATCCATCAACCTACCAACAATAGGTCGCATTTTGAAGAGGTACCAGGTATCAATGAAGCACGTTTACCTGGTGCCTTCTGAGAGAAGCAATGACCGGGTAAAACAACTGAGGGCTGAGTATGTTAAGGAACAGAACTATATATTGTATTACTTATTCTATTTTATGCATCACCTACTTCATATGTATATTGGAACAACACCGTAAAAAGAGTTAACAGAAATATATTTTTTAGCAGGTGATGGCGCTTGATGCTGATGTGAACCATCACAAGTACATATTTGTTGATGAAGCGGGCTTTAACCTGGTCAAAACTCGTCGCCCTGGACGGAACATCATTGGCCAACGGACCACTGTCCAAGTGCCTGGACAACGTGGAGAAAACATCTCCATGTGCGCAGCTATCCCTGAAGATGGTGTCATAGGACGTAGGCCATTACTTGGCTCCTATAACGCTGTACATCTCATTGAGTTTCTCAATGAAATTGAGCCGGCCTGTCAAGGTGAAGAGGTCACCCCATTTACAACACATTTGCTATATATGGTCACTCTATACGCATGAACATAAGTACACTCTGTCTGGTCTTGTTGATCTCCATGATTATCAAGACAATAATAATACTTCTTAGTGTACCTGCCTCCGTATTAGCTTCTGGTTGCTATTTGTCTCCTGGTCATCCAGACAACCTTTACAGTTTTTGATAATCTGCTTTGAGTTTTGTACTTACAGTTGTGAGGTTTTACCACATACTTGAGATAATAGTACCAAAGCGATCAACAAAAACTGTTATAGAAAGTGGACTGTGTTAAACCTAGTGTTGTAGTACTCGAGACTGGTGTTGGTCTCAAGACCATTTTTTGATGGTTTTGGTCTTATATCGGTCTTGACTGTCTTTGGTCTCAGACTTGGTGGTCTTTGTATTTTTTTTCAAGACCGGTCAAGACCACAACTATGGGAATTACACTTAATTGCTGGTGCAATGTCTGAATTATGTGTTAACATCATTCATGTGATTCGTTGTAAAACTTCTGGCTTTAAAAGCATTCACCACTTGTTGCTTACTTGATTCTTCTGTTACTTTTGTTACTCTTACTGCGGTACAGATAAGAATGGGGATTGTCTTTAAGAAATCTGTCAACAAAATGAATACACACAAAGCCCACAATATCTAAGATGTAATTGCAAAAAAGGTACTTTTATGAGATCTTGTTTTATTATTTATAATTATGTATAATTATTAAATAAATCTTGAGTTAATACGTGACTTAAGTTTCAGAAACAATTGAACAGAAGTTTTTGTTATATTTTGGCTATAGTCCCAATCAAATCCAGAACAAATCTGAACTTTTGTGCAATTCTGAGCAACACCACTATTTTGGTAGTGAGTAGATAAAAAAAGCAATGAAAATAATTAAGTCACTGAATGTTTTGTTTTGTTGAAGGTCACAGACATAAATTCATCTTGGGTATTTACCATTTTTTTATGTTTAGTTGTTGGCATTTTTACCTGCACAATAATTGTATATGTTACAATAGGTAGGTGATAAAACATGGAACATAAAACATCCTATACATACAATTCTGAACAATAAATCACTATTATTATTTTATTACGAGTTCTTTAGTGTTTTGTGATCTTTTGAATTAATTTTGGGAGTGCTGGTCGGCCCCGGCCTGCCTTGGTTTTGGTCTTGTCTTGGTCTCGGCCCCTCAAAGTCTCGGTCTTGTCTTAGTCTCTCGACTACAACACAAGTTAAATCTGTACAGTAAGTTAAAGCATATGTCCACTCATTACATTATAGAAGCTACATATGTAGGCTACATGGTAACAGCCTATCTTAATTCCTTATCCACACGGCAGGTAAATGCCCACGACACATTAGTAACTGCAAGACATTACCTTTGCAAATCTGCACCAATGCAGACAACCAACCTGAATGCCCATAAAGAACACACACACAAAATGATTCTAGCCACCCTAGCATTTACATTGTAATGACATAGAAACCTCCCAGATCGCCATAGCAAATGCGGTGCACTAATGAGCACTCAGAGAAGCACCTTAGTTACAGCAGATTACTGCTGGCAACCACCCAGAAGTCACTAACGACACCACATAACACCCTAAGAACCTCTTTTACAAAGCCTCAGCAATAGCACAGAAACCAAAAACACAACTGCATAGCAATGATGAACTAAAAAAAACATTTATATATATACCTTTCATATATAGAGCGAGTTAGAGTGCATTCATCCCCACAACCTCAAACCCGCAAAATTTGCATTGTTGAGAATCGGCATTATCAATCGTAAAAGTTTGTTTTTAAAGCTCTGCTGACACAGGGGTTGGTTGAGGCGGGTGAGATGTGAATTGTATTGATCTGAATGTTGTGCTTCCTGCTATCAAGTGGTATGCGATAATTGTGTGTACTGACAGACTGTATTGAGTGAGGACTCTGAGGTGCTTTGCTGGTGTTATATGGCTGTGTGACATGATGAAATGAAGACAGAACTTGAGATGACTGTATATAGTGTATATATGGTATTTCTATATATCTATCAATACCGTTGCAATAAAAAAAGCAAAATATCACATAACAAAGATACAAGTATAATGGTTATGTTTCGTTGAAGCATTATCGTAAAATTTCTGTGAGTGTGGGAATCGAAATCATTGCACATGTGACTTTCATTAAAAGTTCTCAGTTTTCTGTTAATCAAGGTTTGAGCAGAACCCTCACTGACCCCACAGAGGGTTACGAGCCCCCTCTAGCCCCAGAAAGACGCCTAAGCTCCGGATCGGGAGTTCCTTCGTGACCCCGTGCAGCCTTTCACGCAAACGCTTAATGTGAGAACAGCAGCAGCTGCTGCGGCCACTCGATGAGAACCGCCGTCACCCTTCCACAGAGCTGATTACACATCTGTTAGCTTCACTCCGGAGCTTCACTCCGATGGGTAATAATGAAGAGACCGTCAAACAAGCTTGAGCTTGCAGGCTAAATCCGTGGGTTCAACCACTCCTAAAGGTAAGACCAGGTCTAGGCCTGTACGGTAATCACGGCTGATGTTAGAGGCTGTCTCTCTTTGTCTATTTCTGCATGTCCATTCTAATAGAGGCTGACAGTTAGCTTTGCTCTTTTATGGTCTTTGCGTCACTTGGAATCAGTCATTGTGAAATCAGGCGGTGAGAGGAGGGCAGGGCAGGGCATATGTGAACACCCTCCCTCTCTCAGTGAATTCACACAGGCCAGGGTGTGGGTGAAAGCCGGGCTTTGCTCTAGATGTGGGTCAGTCTGCCCCGGCCTGTAAAGCCGTATTGATTTTTTTCTCCTGCTAAACAAAACTAATATGCAGCCGCTGTCACTCCGGTGCTGTGAATCATTTTCTAGCTGCTTTTCCGCGGCATCCCGAAATGACAATAGCCACATTCGATAGCAGGGAGACCTGATCATTGTAGAGAGGGCAAAACAGACATTTCATATTATCCCCACCCCCTTTAAAAGTGTGGAGCTTTACCCATATGTTTGTCCGTCTATGCAGAGAATCTAGTCAAATGAAAGGAACTGATTTGACTGTCTGTCTGAGTGTGCGTCTATATGTGGGGGGAGGGGGGGTCTGTTGCTCTGACTGTCGCAATAGCACTACATATGACAACAATTATTGTTTTGACAGTTTTATTTGTAGTGTTTATGCCCAAACTCGTACGTGCGAGTGTGTTGTGTTCTAGAAAATGTTCATGTCCTCATTAACTCTACAATATTTGTACATATAACTAGGACTAGTGATGTTCTAACATTACGATCTAGTCAGATAAGAACAAGTAGAGATCAGATCAATCATCACTAATATGAGGATACAAAAAAACTCTCTCTTTCTCTCAACAGTTAGTGGTCTAGCTATTGTTGAAACTAGTAACTTTTTATTAGCACCTATTGTATTATTGCTCCTGTATGACATATCACGTATTGCTCCCTGAATTCTCTGTAAGTCGCTTTGGATAAAAGCGTCTGCTAAATTACTAAATGTAAATGTAAATATATATTAAACCAGCAACCGTGTAGGCTGGGTCCAGGGGGTTAATGAACATCCTGACCATTGAAAAGTCATCCCTATGTGACGGAACGAACCACACCTGCTCCAGGCGGGCTTCAAACCAGGTCGGTTCTGCATGGGAGTCGGGCGCTCTAGCGAGGAGGCTAAAGACCGCAGTCTCTAGCGTCTGTCGCTAGAGAGTCCTTGAGGCAGATGAGTGAGGTTCACATACTTGCTCAGCACTTCACTGGTTTGACTCTGTTACACCTATACAATAAAAAAGTATTCTAATCTCAGAGCATTTTCTACTGTAATAGTGTAACGTGTGCTGGCAGACAAGAGAGTACGACAACGGGTAGAATCCAAACGGTGATTTAATAACAGAATCCAAAAGCAACTCACAGGAAAGCAGGAACAGAACAAATGTTGACATGGAGCACATTCAATACTAGACAATGACTACAAACAAGGAGAGAACTTAAATAACACAGGCAACAAGGGATACACAGGTGACGGGGATAAACAAATGTCCGGAGATGGTGATCAGGTGAGACGGGTGCTACGGATTATGGTTAGTGTAGTTCAGTGACGGAAGCAGGCAGACAGTGAATTGTTACAAATAGTCTATGGGCAGGTTTTGTAAGTCGTAAAATGTCCATTAAAAAATATAGAAATATATGAATGTTATTTGAGTTGTCTAAATTAATGTGTATTTTACAGTTCGTTCTGTCACGTGCCATTTACTTCATGTCTCAGAGGGTGTCCATTGAGCTTAACTTGTATTGAATTAGTAAGATTCTTTATAAAGAAAGGCTTATGGCACACTTCGAACATCACAACGAGTATTTACAGGTATATAGAAACTAAAGGTTGCTTATCCTGGGATTGCATACTATGTTATCTGAGGGTGCGGAAAGTTTTTATCAGTAAGAGCAAAAGCATTTAAGGCATGCATTTTTCATGAGCATGTGTTTCCCAGGTATCGAACCCATGACCTTTGCCCTGCTAAAGTAATGCTCTAACAATTGAGCAAAAACTATGAATACACAAATTCAGATGCAGTACTTTTTAATATGAAAAACAAATAAAGAAGCTCTACATCTTGGTGACCATGGCTGTTATAATTGCATAACAACTCTATTAAAGTATCAAAAAAGATTCCACATTAATTTGGAAGGTGAAGGGAAAGACAAGTTGTTGTTTTGCTCTGTGCCTCACACAAAGCATTTTATCACTCTGAAATCAAACCAAAATCTGTCAAATGAAATTTAAAATAATGTGCATGTCATGAGATTGGAGGCCTCCCAACACCATGAAACTGAACTCTACAACCTCAGTTGATCTCCAATAATGACTGGCCAGTGGTGAATAAATAAAGCTCATCCCCCCCCCCCGCATTTGCATCGCAACCGTGCTGCGGGAATGGAAGGTTAGACTGATACTCACTACCCCACCAGCAAGCGTTTAGCTCTCTCATTAGCTTGCTATTCGTTATCAAGTATGCTGTAGGCCCTTTCTCAATTACACTCATTTAGGTTCTGCCTGGTAATTACATTCGACTATGTTACCTGTAAGGTGGGCAACTGTAAATTAATTTGTAAGTTTTTTGTCTTGTTCTCTGGGGAGGTCATGATGATTGTGGGACATAATTCAATAGTGTAGAATGAATGCACAAGAAAGACCTGATAATGAGAAGGACAGACATTTAAAGTTCAGAGTAGTTTCAACACTCTCAGAACTATGATATTTTGGATTAACTACAGTATAGTGTATAGACAACATTTGGACAAGGGCAAGAAGCAACAAACTACTTTAAAGCGAAATATAAAGGTAGTCATTTTGTTAAGAATGTATATTTCAGTCAAGATCCGTCAAAAGTGATTATTTGAGCTGCAAAGTGTTCAAAAACATTATTTTGTAGCATTAGATTTTTATTTTTTTAATGTAAATTCCGGCTCTGGTCAAGTGTTATCAAGATAAATTGGTGAGGGTGATATTTGCTCAAGGCCAACAATAAAATGGAACAAAATAGTTGTTTAATAATATTATAATATTATTTTACACAATTACTTGCTGCCGTTCTGCATTACTGTAAAGTCATTTTTTCCATATTTATTTTATCAAACTGCCATGCAAGATACTGTACAGTTATTGTCTGTTGCAATGAATAGCACTTCATAGAAGCGGTTCATAGTCATTAAGTTAAGAAATCAAAGAAATCCACCTGGAAAATTTTCATTAACTGCAAATTGCTAAAACATCTGAAGTCTATATTACATCAATCCCTTGTAATGCTCAGAAATTATTTAGAAGCATTATATTTAAAATCACTCTAATAATCCCAAGATGCTTGTCCACTGAAGGAATCTTAGAGTCTCTCTTTCTGCACATGGCATTTACAGCCCATGTGTTTTGTGTGTCAAGTGCACTTTACGTTTTTTGAGTGGTTCTCATTTCCTCCGCGGCTTTAACTGCTTGTTCAAGCATCTTGCTGATTAGTGGTGAAATAAATCAGCCTTTGGATGGTGACACACACAGAGACACTGGTAAACTGCAATGATTGTTTGCAACACTGAAAACAATCAACTTGCGAAAAATTTGCTAATTCGCAAACCCCATTTTTAGCTGAGTTCCTCGTGCTTTAGATTTACAGTTTCATATACCTTAAATCTATCAGGAAGTCGCTTTGCTAAAGGGATTCCCAGAAACACAACGACACATTTCGATCTAATTCAGTACAAATGTCCTTTGTGTTTTTGCTAATGAGATCAACAGTTTTCCTCACAAACATACGCTAACTATTCTCGTATGTCGAGAATGCTTGTGGTGTTATGCTCTCAGGCACTGAGTGTCAAATGAGACACTTTAATAAAGTGAAGTGTCATTATTTGAAAAGAAAAATGTGACAGACTTTCAACATGACAGACACAAGGCTAAGCGTTTCTGCATACTGACAGAAAGAGCAAACTATGTTCTGATGAAGGTGTGTGATAACATGACTGTGTTGTCGTGTTGGGGTGTGTATGCTCCAGTGGTGCTGTCAGACAAATCGACAGTACACTGACTGAGCCAATCAACTGCAGGCAATCATCACAGTATTATGAACAGTTCCACCAGCGATATAAACATACTGCACACATGAGAACGCTTCTGACTAAGCAAGCTCAAATTCACACAGTGCTGCATTCTGAAATGCGTCAGGAAATGTGTTCATAACACAACAGAACGCCGGAGAATGTTGCATTTTTAACTTTGCTGGCAAGATGCACTGTATAGGTGACATCCGAGTTTCATTCTTATTTAGTTAGTTTAAACTTTATACATAGTTTAATACTTGAAACATAGTTTATGTGAGCAAGTTATTTAAACAAGGTGAAAACAAGAATATCATATACCTGCATGGAGTTTTATATATATATATAATATTTTCATAGATTTCCAATCGAGCTGGAACTTTGTCAAGTAATACGGACATTCTTAATTTCATGTGTTTGAAAAGATTTAAAATTAGAGTAATTTAAATCCGAAATTCAATCAATATTTTTACCACAGAATAAATCAAACACATCTGCTACTTAATTACGAGAAATAAAACATTTATTGGTAAAAACATTTTTCATACTCTTATATACTAGGGATTTAGCAACAAAATCAATATCATCGTATTGCCATGGCAAAATTGGCTCAATATTATTGTGGTCACATGACTGTATGAAGTGATAGGTCTTCTAGGCCTTCAACATAGAGAATGTCAAACAATGTAATAGATATAACTTCTATCAATTTCCAGCTGGTGCAGTTTTTATTTTATAATAGGGAGTTTTGAGTAATTTGACCTATCTCATACTATACAGTACCTCATACCTCAAAGCAACTGTTATGACTAGAGGATATGGAAAAGAGGACCGGATATGACATGGTTAAATTGTACATCACTGCAACGTTAAATAATAGTTTATTAAACACTTATGGCACTTCTTTCGAAGACTTCATTTGTCTTCTTAAATATTGCAATACATATTGTACGGAAGACATTACACAGGTATTATCGTATCATGAGATTTTGATATCGTTACATCCCTATTATATACTGTATACAAATGGAATCAAATAGTGTAAGTATGAAGTCATTTGAATATAGAGTGTTTTAATTTTCACAGACACAAAGGTGTTTATATTTAATCAAACAAAACGCACAACTGGACCACAGTATGACAGTGCATTGACAAAGCCTTAGTATATTTTGGGACTGTTCCTAACCTGAAAGATAGGGAGATTAAAACACATTTGTTTGTGACATGCTAAGATTTACCATAATAACACCAAGTTATTATGTGCAAGTGTAAAAGAGAAATGTCGTGATTTTTTTTTCTTTCCTCTCATAGGCTCACAACATGGTCTCTGTATGTTAATTTGACCTTGATGGACCTGTGTTTTGAATGATTAACCTGTTCATACTGATGATTACAAATTCAAAGGAGTTGTGGAGTTAATGCACATGAAGTGAGTGTGCTACTGGTTAACAGCACATCAGCAGGACTTTCTCAATGCACACAGTCGCAGCGCTTAAATGAGCATGGGCTATTTTAAAATGGTTTCCCATTTACCCATTACCTATAGTGCATCATTTCACTTTAAAGAGACTTTTACAATTCCGTCCAAGTCTTCTGTCTTTGGTTAATATGTTCCTTGGGCCAGACAGGGAATTGAGTGTCGATTAGGTCATCGTGTCTAGAGAAAGAGCTGTAACGTTAGGACTGCTTTCAGGAAGTGCAAGAGAAATGCTTGGGTGCTTTTCATGTGCGCTATTTCACAAACAGCAATTATTTTCAAGAGCTTCTTAGAACTCTTTGCATAAAGCCGTAATGCTATAAAGGCTTCAGTGATTCTGGGAATTGTACAAGGTTCCACAAACAGCTACAGTAAAATGCTAAACAAATATTAGTATGTGGCATTTCGCATTACCTGTAAGTGCTTCAGAGAAAGTCAAAAGTCTATTTATGTTGATATAAGGTTTTCCTAAGGAGTCACAATCATGTTAAGCAATGTATCAGATAGTGAACTGCTGATATTGATGTATGTGCACAGCAGAAAACATATGTGATGTGTAAAGATTTCAATATGACAACGTGTCGCTAACTTCAGGTCTCATTGGTTCTTATGTTTTCGGTCACGAGACGTCCAAAAACCAATGGTATTTGAAGTTAACTGTATTACATTTATTAGCCCCAAAAAGAAAGCGTCACATGTTTTTTGTACGTGTGAAATGTGTGTGCTTTGGACTTGTTTTAGAACAAAGTACAATTTTAGACTTCTCTATTGTTTATAAGAAAAAGGTATTAATTCATATCTATTGTTTACCAAACTGTAGATCCAAAGAGAAGTCCGCAGAAGATAAATGGGAAAAGAGTAAAATATCACATAATTAAAGATTTCAATCAAAATGTACTAAATTACTAAAATTATTCTTATTATAAGTTATTTTTATTATAAGTTTTATTAGTATTATAGTATTGTTGTCTATAGCCACAGAAAATTAAGTTATAACTCCAAAATTATTAACAGTTTTCTTAGATTACTATAAATATGTGTTTTTGTTACATTCATAACAGTGACAACATTTCCCCAAAATTCCAAATGAAAATATTGTTTTCATGTGTGATTATTTTCAGAATGATTTTTCAAAAATATTTGTTTCATAAATGTTTCATAAATACTGCAATGAAAAAAACTTATTATTCATGTTTGCATGACACAGTAGCCTACTGATGTTTTTACAAGTATATTTAAATCGGTTCAAAACGGAATATCTGATGGAATACGCCTGATTTTTTACTACACTTCTACACAATGTTCCATGTGTCTTTGCATTCTCCCAGTCTTTCTCATTGCTGAATTTGTCTTTCCTGAAATTTGTTTTTGTTGAAATTCAACCAACACTAGACTAGAATCACCGCAATATATGAAGAAATTCTGATTAAAGGCAAAGCTGAAGTGGTGTCATTTTTTTCCATGGCCATATACTGTATATACTTACACAATTGACCAAATATTTACTGTGTCATTACATCATTGATCACTTCACCCAGCTAATTCAACATGAATATTTTTCGGCAAAAGAAAATTTTGTCTTTTGTCTTATAGTCACAGTCATCAACAGACACAGTCTCATTATTGTCAGGAAGTGACATCATATTATAGCAACAAGGTCCTGTGGTCCTGATTTTTCTGAAGATCAAGTCCTAATGATGACCTGAGGCCAAAGTCGACCATATTTGTCGTGCCCTTTTAACAATGATTCCAGTTGCATGCACAATGCGACAACAAACTAGATACTATTTTCATGCCAGCCTCATTCACACAATCTTCCCTCTTCGCATTATCACAGCGAGCAGGCCCAGCACATTTACAGAAAGCAGAAAATTATTTAATTCTCTTATTCCTCTCTTTAGCATGCATATTAAATATATCACAACAGACACTCTGGGCAATCCAGTCTGTAAGATCACACATGCATCTCTCTTTATGCGGATAACAGTTGAATATTTTCCAAAACCTACTGTAGTAAGTTGTATTGTTGTTTAATCTCTCAATAGGCAGCTACCTTTTTAATACAACATCCTACTAGTAAGGGAATCGCTTGACATGGAAAGAAATCCACAAAATATACAAGACACTTAAAACCTAATATTCCTATATAATTTTACTGCCTGATGTTTGAAAAAGGCATAAACATAACGTACAGTACAGGAATGAGCCATTTTTCTATCTTAAATAGGAATGATGATTCCTTTTTTGAAAATGATGTTATCCTTTTGAATATCAGTGGATATTGTTTGGTACAAACCTGACAACATAACAGATTTGTATAAGCTATACTCTTGGTGGACGACGGACCTATCGCTCAGTGGGCATCAAGACTGGTAAATGTGTTCACCGGTGGCATGCTCAGAAGCTGGCCAGACATAGTTGAAATGCATAAATATGTGAGATTTGATATATTTCAACACAGTGTAATGCTAGAGCTTTCACATTTGAGTAATCTAAACATGAATAATAAATCAGCCTTCAGGTTTATGTATTTTCCCCATATTGGCTGTGTTATTTATAGCTTCATCTTTATTACGAGCTTAAATAAATGACAAAATATTGTGACATTTGGATGGTGGAGGGGGGCCTGTGCAGACCAAATAAACATTTGCTTAATCAATCACTAAAATTCAGCATCAGGCAATACCTCCTACAGCGCCACTGTTTCACACCCGGGCCCATCCCGCCACACTCCAATCACTGTTTGCTTATCTTTGCATGCATTTGTGGCAATGTTTAATGGAGGATACTGAGAGAAGGGTTTTATTTTGTTTGAGTGACCTTGAATACATGGGCCAAAAATCACAGACGTTTAAAAAAATAATTAAACACAGTTTATAGTTGAAACAACAACAACAAAAACAGTTAATTGAACAGCTGCAGTCTGAAGAAACGCCACCCCATATGCTGGAATTAAAAAACAGCTATTTCTGTGAATCTTACAGAGGAAGAGAGCTCAAAAAGCTCTCATTTAATCAACTAACATTGATATTACTTCTGGCAATTAGAGGCATGCTGATAATGATATGAGTTTTCAGCTGTACATAATTATGCTGCCCTCAGGCCAAGCTTTTCTTTTCTACAGTATCTATAAACAATAATCAAACCACCAGGCGGAAGTTAAGGGGATTTTGTTTGTTGCCGCGCTGCAGATTGGGAAGAAACATTTGTGCGACCCTGCAGTGTTGCCCTTGGCAGCGCTGACCTTCAGGAGCCCGGTGCCAGCAGCAATGGGAGCTAAAGCATCGGCATATCGATCCTTACACTTTCACTTCAAACGACCATTGTGTGCACACGCTTATTTAGCCTGAAAGCAGGGAGGGACGCACAAAGCTCCTGTGGCCTGAAACTGCAAGAGACAAGCAGACAGAGAATTTTAGTGGTGCGTCTGATATTTCGCAATAACAATAATAATAATGGAAATACACACAGACCCCGCACATATTAGATTTAATTGTTTAGCGGCTGGAGTCTCACACCTATTGGAGTCGTAGTCAGCATTTGGATTCGGCTAATTGTGGCACGTGAATTTCAAATGCATTACTGGTTAGCGTCTGTCTCACATGCTGCTTACTTTCGTTTGTCCTTTGTAGGGTACAATTTACAGAAAATATCTCATTTTAAAAGTGAGACCTGGGGCTACTGCAGTAAACTGTACAGTTATTATGAAAATATTATATTAAAATCTTACTTTGAACTAAAACTCTAACAGCATCATATATTTGTAATAGCTGCATTAAACTAAAGGGAAATACTAAGAGAAAATTCTACTGTAGACTTAATTAAAGAAAAGCTATTTACCTGCATAAAAACAGGAAAGGCATTGTGTAGTTCTCAATAAACTGGATTATAAAATACACCAAAGCTGAGATACCTTAGACTTTAGACTACTGTGTGGCACAGATGCAGAAAACACACATTTTGAAAGGGTGGCATTAGTGTTACTTCACCCAAAAATGAAAATTCTGTCATCTTTGTCACCTTTGAGTTCCAAATCTGTATAAATGTCTTTTTAACCAGACAGATTTTGCCCCCCATTGACTCCCATACTAGGAAAATGTACTTTATCATGTTTGTTCTGTTGAACACAAAAGAAAGTACAGCAAACAGTTTTGACTACCATTGTATTTTTTTTCCTACTATGCATTCTTCCAAATATCTTTCTCTGTATTTATCGGGGGAAAAAATACAGATTTGGAACAACTCGATTGTAAGTATAATTGATGTCATCATTTTTGGGGGGTCAAGTATCCCTTTTAAAGAAGCTGTAAGTTTAGCACAGCAAGAAATTCACATTTATAAAAGACTGCTGCAGCGTTTCCGCACAGCAGTGCATGTGGCCTGATGGTGAACACAGAGAGCAGCGGACAGTGAAGTTTGCTCACAAACTTCATCCAGTGTAGTTACAGACTAAGATGAAGAACATCATTAAGGAAACATATGAAAGGGTGCTCGAGGTCTGCGATTAATTAGTCTTCTGTCGATATTCTCATCAATAGCCGATTAACAAATGACACATTGCCCTATGAATGCTATTGATCTGCCTGCGTTCTACAGCAGTAATAAGCTGAAGCTTCCTAACAAACTGAAAATCTGACAAAAAAGTAGAAAGTCAGTTAATGCAGCGCACACTAATACACAGCGCTATATCCGTCGCTAAGTGCACTCTACACCACTAACAACGTCTTGGTGTAGCTATGCACGCTACATGATTTGTGGGAATTAATACACTGAAAACTCACTCACACAACATCCCCTCATCTTGCAATATTTTTTTTCCTGATGTCCTATTGCCGCACACCTGAAGACCGATTGTGCAATATCTAACTTTTCACCATCTGGGGGGTTGTTCACCAGCAATCTCGTAAGGCGGAAAACGCACCCGAAGCAGATTCTCCAACCATCAAACTTAAAAAAAGAAGAAATGCGGAAAACATAATTCAAATTGCAAAAATAACTTTGTTAAGAAGTCTTTGTCAAAAAAGAGAAAACAAATAAACCTTGTTCAAAACAACAGGAGGAAGACTTTATCAAGTTTTATTAGGCCACCGTGCCTCAATTCATTCTGGTTGCTGATGTGAGCTTAATTTGAGACGAGTGATTTTGACAGGTCAGTCTTAAATGTTACATATTGTGCATATTTGCTGTTATTCTGCATAACAGTGACATCTATCAGATCCTAACCGCTCTGAAGAAATAGTTTTGTATATTATATTGTATTTCTGTCAAATCCTCCTAAAAATCCCACATTTCTGTTTTAAAATAGTCATGGATGTGCACACAATTGTAAATTGTAACCAGCTGGTTAAGGACCATTTTGCAGCTAATCCTAAATAACCTTTCAAGTTATCCATTAATCGTTGGTGATGAGAAATGAGGAAATCGTCTTGTATTGATCCGTATATTGTCTGCAGAATCAACAGTTGACTCTTCAGTCAGTATTTAGCTACAGACACAGGTGGTTTCAGTTTTGACAAATGACTCCAAAGTGAGGTAAAAAGAGACTTAATATGAATGAATGGTGCCCCAGCAGCTCATTGTATTCCCCTTGCACTAATGATAGTAATGAGGGATGTTCAGCGCTGTACTCCAGTTGCAACTTTACTCAGGTTAATTAGGTAAGATAACATCATCAACCACTTTAATGCCTACACATGGAATTAATTGGGTAAGCTGGAACTGGATCCTGGTTACATATAATCATGTCAATGATTGTGAAGAGGCCAAGCACTGCCCACGTCACAAGATGTCTTATTTAGATGTTCTAACAACTTGCCTAATAAGCACATGGACCCTAATGGCATAGCCCTACTTTACAATAATGAAACAGTAAAGTGAAACAATAGCAGTGTAGCAGTGCCAGCATCTGTAAAAAAAGACATCAGGTCAAGTTTGATGTGCCAATTATTATATTATGTAATTAGTCAGAGGGGTTCAATAAAGCCATTTCATCTGGAAAAAGTTATAAGGGAATAACATCAATCACTCCATGGCTTGAGATAAGATACAGAGACACTTAAATTATTATTATTATTTTTATTATTGGTATTGGTTATTGTTTTTTTATTGCACGGCAGGTTGGAGTACTTGATTCTGATTGGCCAGTCATTTGCACATTTGCAGGTTGGTAATTCCCAGATAACAACCACTCAAATGTATTAAAACACACAGTAACCCAGATGCTGCAAAAATATGTCTTTTAATAACATATATGACGTTATATTTACAAATGATTCAACCAAACTGTGGGTGATATTTAAACGTTGTTTCTTACCTTCAATCCTAAAGTAAAAAGCTTTTCCTCACGGAAGGTCTGCATTTAGTAAAAGTTACACGTGTTTTTTCTGTCACATGGCAACCAGACGTGTAATAAGCTGGATATTGTACAAGCTGGAAGCTGTTATCGCGAAATAAGCCTTCAGTCTGGCTTATATCTGAAATAACAACCGGCTGCCTGTAAATTATCCCTTACTTAATATAGACACATGACATTCCTAATGTATATATGTTATTCCTTGGTTTTTGGAAGTTTTTAAACGCTACCGCCACGCTCTGGCATAGGAGTGCAAAATCTGACAAACCAAAAAATGAAACGGTTGCTGCTCATGAGTACTTCTGACAACACACACAACCAAGGTATCTTAAGAAAGCGAATACTTCAAGTTTACTATAGGACAGGGAGAATTACGGTAGCACTCAGAGACTAATAATGAATATAAACAACAATGATCAGGCTGCAGTCATGTGGCCGCTGGAGAGCTTTGCAGAGAAAGTGGTACAAAGCAGTCATTATCTAAGCATTCTATGTAGAATTGGAGTAGAACAGCTGTCTGTTGTGTTAGCACGTCTAGAGCTCATCAAAACTTTATCTTCAAAGAGAAAAAAATCATTACCACATCTTTCAACCACATCTCTCATAACCTTCAAAAACAACTCTTCTGTGAATGCTTACCTTCTCTATTTTTCTCTCTCTCAACAGGTATTGTTCTGGCTTTTGTGGAAACTAGTAACTTGGTATTACCAATTATTGTATTATTGCCCATGTATGACATATTGCTGTATTGCTTCCTTAACCATCTGTAAGTCATTTGGATAAAAGCATCTAATGACTAGATGTAAATGTAAATAATATCAATAATCCACACCACCTGGCATTGTATTAGTACATATTAGAAATGTATACATTGCCATATCTGTATTCTATAGACTGTGACAAATGTTTTATGTTGATGAAATATTGTCTGGAAACCTATTCCAAAGTGCTACTAATTGAAAAATCCCTCATCTTTGCAAACAGATCCCCAAAAAACAGGCGTCTTATTTGAGAAATGGTTTGAATAGTCCTGCTGCATTGTTTTCAATCACCACATGTTTTTGTATGTGTTTATGAGGCCAAACATTTACCATGGTCCAGTTTGTCACGTGCAAGAGAGCCGTGTGTCGTGCAGCCTCCATCATCCTTCACAACAGATGCTTGGCTTCTCTAGTAGCTTTGTGTAAAGTACGTTTGTAAATTATGTATAAGGAACTTTTGTGTAAATTGTCATACTGCATAATGTATGTTTACAAAGCAGCAAGACTGCTTACCTTAGATGGGAACTCATTACAGTAACAAAGGGCTATTTTGCACACAAATTCACTTTCTGATCTCCATCAATAATGAACGATCATTTCGAATGGACTAGATAGACCATCTGCCATATGGACCTCTCATGTCAAATAAACACTGTATTTACCATCAAACATCATTGTCTACACACTTATCATACCATCATGGGGTAATGACTCATCTCACATGAACATCTAATAATCCTGGTGCAAATGCACTGCTCCTAATATGGTGAGGGCTCTGCTCATAAATATTAATTAGGTTACATGACGGGATGCTCCAGGAAAGTTACCAAGCAACATCAGCGTGACCTATTTAATATTCATGAGGCAAGTCTTAACGGTTGCATGACTCAGGGGTACGTCACTGTCGCCACAGCAACAGACGCCTAACCTGAGAGCTTTGTAGGTATCTGAAATATGTGTCAGTGTGGCTTTAACAAACTTTCCTTTGATGACGATATGATCTAGTTAAACAGGGACATCCCATAATGCTGTCAATTTCTCATACCTTACAAAGGTAAGTGATTTAATGTTATGCCTGTGTTGTTGTTATTGTGCACAATATTGACCTACAGTGTAGCAATGTGCTGCCGTTGAGGTCATACTAATTGCTGTGTAGAAATATTCTACTTTTAGTTGAGTTAATCGGTAATCCAGCTGGCACAATCCCATAATACTGTATGAGTTGAAATAATGGAAAAGCATGATTGAGATGGTTATGTACTGTTACCAGGGTCACACTAGATTTGCTTGCAGTTATACATTAAACTTAAGACAACTTTAGGCACCTTATAGTGTATTGCACCTACAGTGTATTGATACAATATAAAAACCATGGCTTATGAGAACCATGTTCCCAAGTATTTCACATCTGCTTTTTCAATGTGAATGTAACCATGGTATGGCTTTTCTGTAAAGTATTGCATTTCAGAGTTCCACGTTATTTGATACAATGAGCCAATGCATATTATGCAGCAGAGAGATGCTTTTCTTGTTTTATGACATATGTCCATATGGTATGTTTTAAAAAGGAAAATTTCCTGGAAGCTGATTGGTCAATACTGTTGTCATGCTAAATAGTACAAACTATTAAGCATCCAGCCATTAAAACGACAATTTTTGCCCTTTGTATTTTTATTTAGTTGCATAAATTATTCAAGAACATTAGAAATGTCATGACAGCACAACCTCTCCTTCTATATTTAAAAAAAAAGTAATTCACCCTAAAGTATTCTGAAATTATCCTAATTTAATTATGCTTAGTTAAACTATTCATTTGATTGTTTATAGCATTTTTTGATCCATGCTTATATTGTTTTTAAGACTCTTCTGGGCAGCGTTCAGAGCAGCAGTTAGTGTGGCACGCATGCTTTGAAAGTAACATTTGGCATATAGAAACGGAACAGCTTTTACTGCCAATTGTCTGGCCTTTTTGGAGTATTGCATTTTATAGCCCCTATAAAAAATTCATCCTCTTTAACTTATTAGTTACCGAGAAAACAAATCACCAAATGAGAAACATTGGGTTTGAAAACCCATCCGTAATCCAATAAGATGCACATGTGGAGAAACCGCGGAGACCAAGTGCTTCATCAGGGAGAATTATGGGTGCTCTGAATGCCGGGCTGACTTACACAATGAATTGGAGCGCAAAAAGACAGAGAATCAGTGGGTGAGAGAGCTAGCGAAAGGCGTTTCTCTCTTCCTGACTATTTATTTGAGCAGGTCGGCGTGTCTTTGTGTTGCGATGCAGAGGGATATCTTCTGTTCCCTGTGTTTTCATTAGCAGGAGGCGGTTGAAAGCTCTTCATGCCTTATCGCAGGCAATGTAATTTGAAACAATT
This sequence comes from Triplophysa tibetana, assembly GCA_008369825.1. NCBI lineage: Eukaryota > Metazoa > Chordata > Actinopteri > Cypriniformes > Nemacheilidae > Triplophysa > Triplophysa tibetana. Next base: position 15,445,945 of record CM017914.1, on the reverse strand, counting down.
ACCAAAACACAGGCTCACTTGTTACTACACACATTTCTCCCCATATATACAAAGTGCAGATTCAATAGCTTAGCATGTTTTACAATCGCACCCGGTGGAGCAGCGTTTACTGTGAAAAAGTATAGTGTTTCACTGTAACCCACATAGTACAGGATAATCTTTCACATTTTGCCTGGGGTTTGTTTTGCTATTTCTGCAGAAACTTGTGCAGGCCATGTGAATTACCATGAAGAGACCAGATAGAAATACTAAACAAGCCGTATCTGCTAAAAATGAATAAACACAATTTAAACAATATGAGGAAACATTGTGTTTCTCTTTGATAATGAATACATTTGTATTTTATTCTCAGTCACATAGATGCATTAAAAAGAATTAACCGCATGAACCTACTCGAGCACAGTGCAAGACAGACCTGTGTGTACATTTTAAGTTTTATTTAAATGTTAATATACTTTACCTAGGATCAATACTCCTATACAAAAGGTAAATCATTTGTAGATTTCTTTCTTAAAATATGTAAATATTTTCATTTGACTTTGCAGATCAGCTTGAAATTTTATATCTACCTTGACAACACTGGCTTCACTAATGCCATCATTTAAGAATGGAGCTATTGCTTTGCCCTACAAATAGCAGGGCACGAGGGCAGGGGTCAGGAAGCCATTATAAAATAATCGTTATGTTTGCAGCCGAATTTGAATATTTTGTCATTTTGGAGCGCATTATGATAAAATATAAAACTACTGTAACACAGAGACACATATAGTATACTGTGTGTGTACCTGAAGAACTCAGGCAGCCAAGTTGCATTCATTTCCAGTAATTCTTTGTGCAGGTAAAGGTCAAAGGTTACCACACAGGGAGCAGTACAAGGCATACTCTGTAGCCATGGATGTGAGTGCGCTTTTCAATAAGGGGTCAGAGCCTTTAGCTTACAGTTTTCTATTAAGTCAGAAGCAGACTTACCATTCACATTTAACATTTGCTGCAGTGGCCTATGAGAGGTCAGCAGGGAATTGAGCGAAGGAAACACCAGAACAGAATGCTGAGAAATTCTCAAGCAGCTGAACAATGAAACAGTAAAATACTGAGAAGTTCTCATGATCCTGGGCCTGGACCCTTATCCTACTGTGTTTAATTTCATAAAATGTACATTTCACATGCTGCATCATACAATGCTTTCCTTTTTAACCTAATCATTTTGCAGCATAATCAAGTGTGTTTGAAATAGCATAATAACATACACTTCTTCAGTAGTGTGTAGTACATGCCAAAGTTTACAGAACAGCGCACTGTCGAACAATTTATGCCACAATACAAACTGGTCAACTTAAACATCCATTTTCGTCATTATTTTGTAAAAGAATGGAGCATTAACATTCCCCAAAGGGGTTAATTTTTTTTTTTAAATAAATGTATTGACAATATATAGCTTGTAATGAAAACTTACTTGTAATCTATAGCATTTAGTAAATAAACTAGCTTTCCATTTTGAACATCGTAGCGTATGTTTACCTAATCCAAGATGAAAAAAATTATTCCTTTAGATTTTCACTGGCCTTTTTAAAATGACAAAGAAAGTTGTGTAATTCTTCAAGGTTGTGTTTTCCCTCTTCATCAGTTAGCATCAAAGGGGCACACACGCATAAATAATTGGCTAATTCACATAAAGGGGCCAGCGTAGATTAATTAAGTCTGCATTCTAATTATGTTTTTCTGTTTTCACAAACAGACATGGTTTTGTTCAACATAAAGCTTTTGCTTTAATAACAATTAGTATTTTGTGAAAATGTCCAAAAATAAAAGGATTGAGCTGTATTATTTTCACTCTGTTTCGATTTATTTACAGATATAATATGAATTTAAAATATTCAATTTTCAGCGTGTGGCCTCTGTGCTATACAACCAATAAAACATGCAAGAACAGAGATTACAGAGATTCTGCCACAGTAAAATTCTTCTGAAGATATCTTACATGTTAGAAAATCAAAAATATGCAATAAAGGCCCACGAAGGTTAGAGGCTTATTTCTTAAGTTTCTTTTCACATCAGACGAAATTAGTCCTAGCTTTTGATATCATCAGTATTCTTAAAAATTATGATCCACACATGAGAATGTAAATGTTGCTGGAATTTGGCTTTTGCATGATGTTGAGTGTGTGCATTTAATCTTAAGGTTAAAGCTGTAAAACAGAGGACAGAGGCTGTCAGACTATCATCAGCAGGGTGAGAGAGAGAGAGAGAGAGAGAGAGAGAGAGAAAGAGAGAGAGAGAGAGAGAGAGAGATTGTCGTAGGGCTTGTTTACCGCAGCCAGCAGAAGACAACAGTCAGACGGAAATGAGGGTTGACGGTTTCATGAAGCACAATTGGTTGATGGCAGATTCAATGTGACTGCTCTGAACTGGGCAATGATCCGTACAGTATGCAAAATTCACTGTAGAGCTGGTCTATGCCCACCAGCCTTGCGCCCAGCCGCCCCGCTCTGAATGGATCCCAGACTGCAGAAGGCATCTGTGTGCCCAATTCCTTTCGACAACAATCACAATCCCTTATAAATCTCATACATTTCTCTTGTCATGCAATGTCTCTGTCCTGTGTGCTGCACAGAGGCATCATGTTAATTTTCATTGAAAAAACAAAGCTTTTTCCTTTCTTACAACTGACTGGATGCCTCCAGATGTCTGTGGGCTTATTTTAATTTCTTCTTGTTTTATGTGATGAAGGCATAGTTCACTTGGCACTTCACAGCAGCCCGGTGCTCATTTCTGATGTATGTATTTGTCTCAGACAGTAAAGCCAGATTTAAACATGTACATTAGCAACATCCTTTAAAGCCTGTCGCTGTTGACTTGTATTTAAATACTCAATGATAAAATTATAACCTTTACATTGCTTTATCACAAAAAAGTTGACATATTTTTTTTTAAGATCTTGAATATGTAGGATCATAATGTGATTAATGTTGATCCACAAGTCTCTAATTGACATAAAGAGCATGGCACAACTTTAAATGAAGCGAACGTATTTTTTTGTGGCCTGAAATATCCATATCATATTTTTAAACAAATAACACATAGAATATAAAAAGATGCAATAAATTGACAGCTATTTATGTTTTCTTTATGTCAGAATTGAAAATGAAAATAAGGAACTTTTATTAATGATCTGTTAAAATAGCACATACCTTCACTACTGTATATTATGCTCATGAATTTATCAGGGGAAACTTGGAGGAATATGACAATGCCAGTGTGACAACTTCAAAAAGTAATTAAAGAGATTTGTTACTGGGAGATAATTGAATTCCACCAGTGTAAGAGAGTGTGGGATGAATAATATGAAATGTGGAATTGGTGGGGATAATTATGTGTCATTCTGCTTTTGGCAAAATCATTATTTGCTTATTTCTCAAGTGGTGGCCCAATTATCACTTGTAAATTTCCATGCGGGACATGTGAAAAAAAATTGTGCAGAAAAAAGACAAAGTTTTATCCGTTATAAAATGACTAAACATTAAAAAAGTTTAAACCGAGAAAAAAAAACTTAATTGACACATTTAAAATATCTGGTCAGTTTTACCATCTTCCTTTTGGAGAAATTGATTTGAAGACAGTGGGGGAAAAGCAAATGGTTTTTAAATAAGTTACAATTAGATCAGCATTAATCTCAGCGGTGCAAATGAATGTGTGGCTTTAGGGCTTGTTGGATGTTAAAGCAGATTTCTAAACTCTGCACCAGATTGGAGTGTGTCCTGCTCAACTTTAATTGCTCTGTCAAATAGGATGAAAAACATTTCCCACTTACACTGCCATCTTTAAAATTATGTTTAATGTGTTGTGCATCTGTACACTCTCTTCATATGTCTTTCCGTGTTTATTGCCAAAATCTGGTCTGATCAGAGTTCATTTACATACAGGCGAGATTTAAGTACTGCACATACACATCTCAACATGCCAAGTGTCATAAACAAATCCAAACACAAGCTCTGGAAAGATATGATATAAAAAAATGGAGGATATTTTCTTCATATTATATTTTTTGTTTGTTAAAAATGTTTATAGTAAACAATTTTAAAGACCTCAATCATATATTCTATACACCCTTATTTATTGTTTATTTCACAATGGGTTTTTGTACAGCTGATTTGTACCAATTCCAAATTGTCATAATAGCAGGTGGCCACAATTGCTATATGTGCTCACTATGCATTAACACGTTTTTTTTTGGGAAGCTGCTAAATATTTTCATGAAAGAATAGAGACATTCCACAGAGAGTGACCCCTTCAACATTACAGCGACACAAGCTTTTAGACATTTGAACCTTTTTCATGTTTTTCTTGTCATATTCGAGTCTTAGTGCATGCTAAGAAGCGTGCAATCCTCATTTACGTTTTTAATTTCTCTTGTCCTATTTTCTTTCTCTTGTGTTTGAGCCTTCATGCTGTGTGCAATGTGTTTATGATGATTTGCATATTCATACGCACGCCAAACCTCCAACACTTTTACGAAGCGTGCATGAAAATGTCATTTTGTTGGATAGGAAAACATTGTTTCTCTCGGGTTCAGGGTTGGGGGGTGGTCACTGAAAGTATTTTAATGTGACCTTCATCAGGCATTCATGTCAACGTATCTATTTATGATTCCAGTTCCTTTCACTCCTGTTGTTCAATTATCGCTTGACCCCTTTAGCAGCGTTGTAAATTAAATGACATTTTCATGTCGTTCCATATTTAAAATACTGCGTTAGTTGCGGATCAGAAATGATGATCTTCATTCTGCAGCTAATTTATTCATTTAACAATTTCCCTCCAGAAGTTGCAGCAGAAGGCTGTGGAGCAACCTAAGCAGAAGAAATCCAAGTCGGCTGAATTTCTGATGGGTGAGTCCCGCGTGATGAGTTATTGCTCATAATTTGTGTAAGGATTAATTAACTAATTACAGACAAATGGCTCTGGGCTAAATTTTGCTCTTGCTTGTCAGGGCACAATTTGTAATTATTTTAATCATTTCTTCTTTTTCTCCTTCGTCTCTTTTGCATTCTCTCTTTTTCTCTTCTTCCTCGTCCCTCTTCCTGATATTTCTTTTGAACCTTGTTGATTTCTGTGTCAATCTAAAAGTGAATAATAACTGAAAGGAATTATCTGTTGTCTTTTAATTTGTTTCAAAGTAATGCACTTGCATGACCTTCTCTTATCATTTTCACGTACATTCTGCCTATTCTCTGCAGCAGAAGGAGAGGAGGAGAGAAAATTAATGAAGGGTGTGGTCAATCTTGCATTCCAGGAGGAGATGGAGGGTGGAATGCAGGATAGCACCCTTGCAGCTAAGTGTCAGAACGTGGAGATGCCGGCGGCAGCTACAGTTAGAGGTAAAGCTTCAGTCTTAAATGTGCGTCCACTCTTTTTCTGTAATGCAAGTCTAGTATCACATTCCAACACAGCCTGTCCCAACAGGTATTTAAGAGGATACAGTACTGCAGTAAATTGCAGGATGATGCAAAGTACTTTCTATAGATGACTGTCTAATGATATGAGGTAGTTAGTTTATCAAACCAGCAGAATCTAGTTAGCATCTAGACATCCTATCTAGGAGTAGTTGATCTTATCAGTGTTAACATGTTCATGGATTTTAGTGTTAAGTTAAAAAAAAAATGTTGAAGGGTGTTTTTCCTCAATTTCCTCAAAATCTGGTTTTGGAAACATTCATTACTGTTAATTTGCCTCTATTCAGACAAATAAATTGCAGCTCTGAATATACTTGCCAAATGTTTAGAAAAGAGAAAAGTTTAGAGAAAAGTTTGATCCTGAATATGGGACAGTTTATTGCTGCTTACAGCTGAATACATTATTATTTGTCAATCTTTTCAAATTGTTCTTGAATACATTCTGTTACAAATTGCAAAACTAAATTAACATTCTTAAATGTTTTGTAAGATTCATTTTCATCGAAACTTCTTGTCAACGTATGAGTAGTCTGAGGTAGTCAGACCTTCACACTGATGGTCAGGGAACCATCCAAGAGGCCTTATGACTAATAGACCGAGCATCTCGTTTCGCTTTGTGCCGCGTCATGTGTAGTCAAGAATCCGGTTAAGACTCCTATAGAATATGAAGCATTTGAAGAAATATTCATTTAAGGGAAGGCAACCCAGTTTCCTCCCCACTGGCCATGGGACTGTGCAACAGAGCTCTACAAGAATGACCACAAGGATCTCAAAGAAAGCCAAATATTTAAACCCTAGTATAGGTTGCTGCTCATTGTTCTTTACACAATTTCAACAGTCACTTACCGGACAGACAGTAAGCACAGAAAAGTGATGCACCATTTGCTCCCCCTCCTAAAAAATATTGAAGCCCTGAAGAGCAAAGGTGGAGTGACTCACAAAATCCTCCACTGGAATAACCCCTTTTCAATGTGTCCTGGGCTATCAAGTGGGTGTGGGACAGTGCTCATGAAAGGCTTAAGCATGCTATCGAGTTTAAAGAACTCTATCTGAAAGCAGGAGACGTCCCCATCCCAACTACCAGCCAGGCTGAAGAGTTTGGTTAAGATCCCCATCTTCCCAGCTGGAAGCTCAGTCCCACTTCTAATGCTAAAAAAATTCACCATGTGCAATGAAAATGGAACTGCATCCTCCCCTTAAGATCTACGGGGCTACCTTGTCAAAGAAATGCTCCATTCAAGGAGAAAATTGTTTACCTCATGTTATGATTGTTTGCCTGGTTAAATTACCTGTTTGTGTTTGACGTTTGTGTTTAAATTGATCTAACTTCAGCACTATGGATTGCACTTCGTCTCCAAATTTGAGTTCATCGCAGTCCTACAGGATCTTCTCACATCGCAATAAATCAACAACAGAGAAAGACAAAAAAGAATATTCACTTTGATAAGACTTCAGCCTCCTTATCATAGAAGTGGTTATTGCAGGAATAAACACAAATACATGTCAATAAACCAGAATTAGGCTTAGTATTTTTATACTAAGTAGTTGGAGTCAATAATGTGAAACAGAGTATCAGCTGCAGTAGACCATTAAAGTAACGCTCAGAAGTCAACTTATTTTACACAGCCATATGTAACACTGAACAAATATATATAAATTTTTTTCTGAGTCGCAATTTAATTGTACACTAAGATTAATGATGGTTAAAAACCTAAGGTGGATTTCAGTTTTTGTGTGTCACTCTATGTTATTCATTATATAAGATGATTTTTGCATTTATCATCCTAATAATTTGTGTACAAGTAAAAACACAAAATGAAAGTACACAGAAAGGCAGAATAAAGTTGGAGTTGAGTGGAGATTTCAGATGACTGTCATTTATGTGCTGTTGTGAAAGCTCACAGTGCATTGGAACCAACATGTAGTGTGTTTTGGCTGGCAGGCATATTCCTGCATGTAAATAATTCAAATGATTATCAAATTCAAGCTGAGATCAAACCCTAGCCTTCGCCTGTGCATAAATTCAAACGTGTTCCTTTGATAAATACTACATCAACTTTCAATTCACATTGAAAATAAATAAAATAACATAATTTTGTTTTGAAGAAAATCTATTTTTTGTAAAAGCATGTAGTTGAGAAAATACTTACTCAAACATTAGAAAATCGTTTTCCCCCCCTAATTTTATTTTGGACATTCTCTTAACAGATATGCAGTCACTTATACAAAGAATTATTCTAGTGTCAGTCTGTATTACATAGTTGTATTATTGATAGTGTGCATGAAAAGCAGAAGAGGGTTTGATAAAGAACAAAAAACACTGAAAGATGGCTAGGACATGTTTTTAAATAACATATATGACGATTCAAAGACATAAATAGGATACAACCAACAACCAGCAGAAACAAAAACAGAATCCAAATATTTTAAATGATGCAAAAAGACAGTGTTTTAAGTATGTTGTTTTTTTGCCAATGTCTCACAGTTATGTCTCACAGTTACAGAAATCAGACAGGGCATTTAACATTGCAAAAAGAATGGGGAAAATCAAAAGGCACACTTAATAGATCCTAATGCATCTCAGAGAGGCACTATGTATTTTAGAACTGACTTACTAGACTTTTGCCAGTAATATTTTATTAAAAAGGAAGGACCTCAGGTTGCTCTGTCGCTTTGAATGACAGTCAGTGTGAGCACCCTTTTCACCATAAGAGTCAATTAAAAAGTATACAAAGTAGATTTTACCAAATGAGCTCATTTCATAGATAAAGATTGTTTGGACGCATCTTCTGCAGCTCTTCAAGTCACGCAAGTCAAGACACTCCAGAACTGTGGTTGTGATGTCCATGGATGTCCCCTGCCGAACACCACATGTAGGTGTTGAATAGTGAAGAGGAGAGAGTGGCTGTTTAACAGAAATAACCCCTCTAGCTGCTGACTTTCCATAAAACTCTGGCAAAAAGCTTTGATGCCCAAAGGTCAGCAATTGCTAATAAGAGGTCAATGTGATACAGCGTAAGCTCTGTGGCCCCGTCTCTCACCTCTTCTCTCTCTCACTCTGACCGGTGACCCCGGAGCACTCTTAGGGTATTGTCTTTGAAATCCACTGCTCTTCGGCTTGTACGCATTTCTTATTAGTTCTTTTGAACACAGGTAACATATGGCGGGTTGTGTTTAAGAGATTGCCTGCTTTGACCTTTCCTAGCATGCTAATTAGGCCCCTGAGCAGCGTCGGGCCTGGGTGAGCACAGCTCAGGGAAACCAGGCCGAGCGGGGCCTTATCAGGTAGCCTGCACCAGCCAGCAAGAGCGGTGTGAGCTTTCAAAATTAACATTTTCGCTTCATATGCTTCTAATAATGACTAACCTCACCCAGCTCACCAGCCATCTACCCCCCTCACGCTGTCTTCTCTCTCTTTCGCCTGCCTGGACTTTTCACAGGAAATGAAGGTCCCCAAAATTACTTTGACCCCTCGTCGGCGGCGGAGGGTGACCTAAGGCGATGCAGGATGTCTGGGGTCGGAGGCAGAGATGAGCTGGAATTAAGTATGCCATTTTTCTGGTAATAGGCCGTCTCAGTTCATTAAAGCGGGGTGAGCGAGATCACTCGCAGCCAGTCAGAACGCTTAGTGGGAAGGTCTATGTAAATACTTTTACTGATGGGTAACGAGATAGGGCTGCACGGTGGCTGTCATTGCTGAAGGTCACCTATCATTGGTCAGTTCCATTTGCGCTCCCCACGTTTCCTTTAACTTCTCTTAAATAGAGGGGATCGTTCCAAAAGCGCTACACACACCTCAGCATGTCTATTAAAAGCATGCTCTGGGGAGCAAAGTCATATGCATGTTATAATGAAACATAGCTATTAACATGGCTATCTTTTGGACATTGCCGTCGTGTAATATTCCACAATCCTCACAAACCTACAAACCTTTGATAATGACACTCCAGAGGTGGGGACACCTTCAATGATATTTTGCATGAATTTTATTGCCGTCGAATGACTTACAGTGGGCTTACTCGCATGTTATTATTAGCTCTGAGCTATAATCATTTAATGTAAATGGAGGTCAAGAATTAGTGTCAGTGGTTGGAAATTTTGTGCCATGTATTCCTTTATGTTTCACTTGGACTTTGCAATACAAGAAATCAGTCAGTAAGAGGTGTTCAAGAGTACAGCAATAACGTTCATCTGTTATAATGTTGCTGAGCTTTGATTTTCTTCCCCCAGAGTTTATGAATGAAGATGAGAAAAACCTTTATGAGAAACTTTCAGAAATGCTTCAAGAAGAGGACACTTCAACTGTCATTGATTTACCAGGTAATATATTAAATGATTGTGAACTTTGAGGAGTGGTCAGGGCTGGTAACCAAGTGATTAATAACTTAATAATAACTTTATAATAAGTTATCAGAAATCAGAAAGAGCTTTATTGCCAAGTGTGCTCTACATACACAAGGAATTTGTCTTGGTGACAGAAATTTCCAGTGAACATATAATTAAAAGTGACAAGACATGCAACAAAACAGTAAAACATAATTATGTTAAAACAGTACACTTTTGACAAAAGTCAATATATGACAAAGGCAATATGTACTGTTATAACATTATAGTGATATGTATGTGCTTAACCATCCATCTCAACCATGCATCACAACTGTTTAAAGAGATGTCTGCCATGACTCTTTTTTCAAACATTAATCTCAGTGTTTACTATGCATCACCACAAAACTAGAGATGATCTGAACTATACTTACTACTATGTCAACAAGATTTGACTCTTTGTTTATAGGAGAACCTTCTGAGGCAAATTTGCATTTAAATAAAACACACAATATCAACCTATCCATCTGTAACCTCAGTGCGAAGAGATAAACTCTTCAACACTTAACCACTGTGCTCTGAGGCCTACACAAAGCTTGATGTCCTTTGTGAGGTTCATTATTGCGCATGACTCCAGCATTTGTCCCATTAGCAAAGTGTTGGATTGAGACTCTCGCCCAAGTAGAGCAGAACATCGCCGGGCTTATGCAGCTATTGTTTTTGTGTAAAATGCTCTCGATGGATCGGCTAAGGTTGTAATTGGTTTGCTAGAGCATCGCTGGGTTTAGGCCTACTGGTACACATGAATAAGGGGTTAGCCATCTAACACTCAAGTGGATTGTTGTGGATTTGGCTGGAGCAGATAGATTAGCCTCTCTACTATTGTCTTAAAATGCTCATAAAATCCCTCAAAAAAGCAGAAGGTAAGAGGATACAGGATTAGTAGAAACACAGTAGAAGAGAGATCACGGCCAGCATCCATCCATGATGCTTACCAGAGTCACAATAGACTTGAGACAATTGCCTGCATACCGTCTTATACCGCCACCACAGTCTAGTAATGCTCTTGACTTCTCCACACTCTTTACAGCCTTTTTGTTTAAGGATACCGTGAGAATTAGTGGCTGAAAAGACGCAGTCCAGTATTCCGTATGCAAAATGTATTTTTCTTTCAGTGCCAGACAAGTTTTGGAAAAAGTGAATTTAAGAGTTTGTGTAATAAACTCTGACCCTATGTTGTAAAACTCTGGTGAGCTGTCTTATTATGCACTGTTTACATTTGTTGAATAAATATGCACTTTATATCAACTTCAAACCACTTTGTTATCCAGTGTATACCTCAGTATGTTTTAGAACAGTGCTCTGGTATTTCAGATCTTTGCACTTTGACCATTCGTGATCCAGATGTTTCCCCGCTGAAGGGAACACAATCACATTAGGGCTTCATTAGAACTACTTGCTTTGATTAACTCGCTGCTTTAATTAAATCCTATTTCAGTGTAATTTAGTTCAAATGAATAATGTGTCTACTGCTCTGCCATTCTGCCTCTGACTTCTGTTTGTGATGTGTATGATTGGCCATGATGTGCAGTCATAATAGCATCTACTGTAGCTCCAGTGGGACAGCAATGCATTGTTAGGGCAAAAGTCATAGATTTGATCCCCAGGGAACACACATTGTGATTAAATGTATTGTCTTAAAAGCATTGTAAGTTGTTTGGAATTTAAGCATTTGCTGAATACTGAATGTGACCATAGCACCCATTGTAGGCTACTGTAGATGTGCAGTTTCATGTTGTTTTTTTCTGTCAATAGGTACGGTGATGTCTATGCATGATGTTGAGGAAGCTGAACCATCCGGTGAATTGAAAGATCAACCGAGAGCCGAACAGCTGGAGAGACGAACAGAGGTCATACCTCACTACATTGAGCAGCTCAGAAAGCATGTGCAGAAAGACATGATCCCTGTGGGCAGACCTGCACTGGCACAGGTTAGAGTTCCACATCATCGCCATATTTGAGTCCTTAAGCAAAATCACTTGACAACACTATCTCTTTATAGTATTGTTAGAGTTTTAGTTGCATTTTATAATTCCACTCAAACAGTACACTCTTAAAAAAGATGCTTCAAATGGTTCTTCAATGCTAAAGAAGAAACAAAGAAAACCTAGCAAAGAAAACCTAGCTAGAATCAGCTGTCTTAAATTTTTACATTTTCATTTTCTGTTGCTACAAAAGATTATTTACAGTTGTGTCGTTCAATCTTAAAAATAAAGGCGCTTAAAAGGTTATTCACAGCGGTGCCATGTTTTTGTTTCCGCAAAGAACCCAAATTTTCTTTTTTCATGTCTCATAGAAAACCTTTTTCCTGAACAAAGATGGTTTTGTGCAAGAAAAAGGTTCTTCACATGCTAGAGGTTCCACATGGAACAATTAAAAGGACCTTTATTTTTAAGAATGTTGGCATTACAGGTTCTTAAAGGTTCTCTGTCGGGCTGTATGGTTTAATAACATCCACAGAACCACTCTGTTGTAGTAGTAAAGATGCTTGATGCGGAAAAGAGTTCTCCCCACTGTTAAATAAGTAAAAATAAGTGGTTATTTTATGAACTTTTGACTGAAAGGAAACAAAAAACAAACAAAACAAAAATACTTTTAAGACATTGCTGCGATTTTATAATAGTCTACACAGGACGCTACCTGCTAAGGTTTAAATTTTATAAGTATGTATGTTCCACATAAAACAATTATGTTCCATATGTTATAGCAAAATTTAGTATGACACAGAACAAGATCAGAATTAGTCAACATATTTTTAGATGTAATCTGTCTTGGCAACTTGTTACGACTGAAATGAAGAGTTGCACATTAAATAGAGAACATAATGTTAAATTGAGAAATGAATGCACACTGAGCGGATGCGATGCAATGACGTTTGTTGAATAATCACTCTTAGTGTGTTACTGCAGATGATGACTTTTTTCTGCTCTCCAACTGAAAAAAATCCCACAAGATGTTTTCCTTTCCCCACTTGCCATCAGCTATTACAATTATTTTGTAATGTAAAGACAATAATAATGTATGCTTGTGCACACTTGCAGGACAAAGCGATTGTAAAGTCGTGTTGAACAAATTTTGCCGTATGTGTCTAAAGAGTTTACCTGCAGATGTTGTGAATTCATGTTAGTTGCATGCAGCGGTTGCTTGGAGTGTGCTGGTCCAAAATGAGAGCACAGATTTTCCTTTTTGGCAGGAAGACCTTTTGGAGAAGGGAATGACTGAGGAAAAGGTGTGGGCGAGAAAGAAGAGAGTTATGTCGTTCGTAAGAGGAAATTCAAAGGTACTGAAGTGTGTCCAGAAAAAGGAAAGATTACTGTAGGTATGTCAAAGGAGATTTGCTGAGGAACAGGGGGTGCAGCCGAGAGTCTGTTGCCATCTACCACATTGTAATATCGCTTAAAACACTAGATCTTTATGATTTAACTATAAATTACAATTATACATACATAGTATATGTTTACAGTTCTAGAAGGAGGCATGAATAAATTGTTATGTATCATTCTCTTTTTCAATCAATTTAACATGAACTGCTTATTCTGTTCAACTTGACCCCGTGCAAATAGCTTTGTTGTTAGCGTGTGTAATATTAATTATTTTTCTAAGAAAATGTATTTTGTCTTTGAAAATCTTTCATACAGCATAAATATACGTGTACATGTATTGGTATAATGCTTGGCATTCAAACAATGCTCTACAATGCATTCCATTTAACTCAAAAAATGAATACCGTATATTATTCTTTTTGGTCATTTAAGCATTGGCTTCTAAAAGTTATTGCACAATGATACAATGTTATTTTATGATGTTTGTTTATTATTTGTCAATATATACAATGATTTATTTTTTAAAACAAAATATATTTTTTTTTAGGTCAGAAATGTAAATAAGGAGGAGGAAGTTCTTCAGGACAGACTCTACGATGCTTTCCAACGGTGCGTGAATTCCTTTACATCCCATTTGATGTGAAATAATCATTAATCTGTGTTTCCAAAACCATTTACATTTTGCTGACATTTTTGAGGAGATATAATATACTCTACATTGTATTGTCTCTACCAGTGCATTGTGGGTAAGTTGCCAAAGGGGGTAAAATCTGTCCGTGTCATTGGACGCAAAGCAACATCAATTTCACCCTGTTCACTTCAGTCTAGTGCTCTCCCTCCTTCTCTCATGCTCGTGAGTGTCGGGCCTGCAGGCTCGGCTGTGTTTAAGTTTTTAATAATTGAGCAGCAGAACACAGACTGATGTAATGAAATCAGGGCTGTTAGTTGGACACTTGTGGAGAGGTTTGTTAGATGACCCTCTCTGTGTCCTCTCATATCATGGTTGAGTGTCTGTTATTCAGAGACGTCTATATCAGATCAAGGCCACACTACCCACAATTACTGTGATGTACTTAAAACTTTTCTGTTGTGTAGGATGAAAAAACTATTAGCACAAAACTTGTTTATTGCATACTTTTTTACTGTTATATTTATTACAGGAAATTATAATTATTTAAAGGAATTACTTTGTTCTTGTATTTTGCTATACATTTATAAGAAGGGTGAAAAAGGAAATGAGTACACAAAGTTTATAATTCTTAAAAAAAAGTTTTTATGTTACCACGTCACCTTTCAAGGAGTCAAAAGTGCCCTTATTTTAAGAATGAATCATAAGTATGTCTATAAGCAGATTTTCATAATCTCTTTCTCAATCCTTGTAGTATAGTCTTAAAACAGTTGTGTTAAAAACAACATTTTTCGTGTTATTTCTTGGGTTATAAATCAACAGAAAATGTGTTTAAATAGGATAACACAAAATATGTTAAATAGAATAACACAAAATTTGTTAAATAGGATAACACAAAAATCTATTAAAATGAACACATCGGTTTTAATAGTGTAGCAGTATTCTTAAATATTTAGGTGTTCTGTAAATATCTGATAATAGGAAGGTGTCATTTAATTGTGTGGTGTTATTGAGAGTTTGTGTCTATATATCTCATCAGAACAGAGACTCGCTTGTTAAATGCTCTACGGCAGCATCAAGCTGAAGTCATCGACCAATACGGTGAGATTATAGAAGAGACGGGAACCACAGACATGCTGGGCATCGGAACTGACCTCCGATGGGAGGTATGCACACTCACAATCGACATACAAATCAGCCAGAAAAAAAGGCCAGAATCACAGATTCCTGTGTTTCCTGAGAATGAGCTAATAATGAGAGTTTTGTACTGTAACAGTTCACCATACATACCCTCCTCTTCTCACCGTCTGGGTCTTGCCATTCGCTTAAAGAACACACGCAACTTTATACCATTATTTAAGTTTTTTAAATGTTTTCAGACTAAAACGAAAAGAGGGAAGTTCTTGCTAAATCTTTCGCGTCCTCTAAAAAGGCCATGCAGCAGCAGCAGCGGTGTCAGTTTGCAGACGGAGCGCGTCAGCTTTGAGGGAGGCAGTAAACGCAGTGAGATTGTGGTATAATTCCTCAGCCTGGCATCTGTGCCCCCCAGTCACTGTTCCATTATCTCTCAAATTGCTGTGTTTCAGAGAGATAAAGATATTTTATGGCTTGCTGACTTGAAACAACCCGCGCAGCCAGAAAAGCAATGGCCGACCTGCCACGCATAGTAATTTCATTGGTAAATGACAAAATCTTTGTTTATATGACATTTCCAAAATTACAGTGGCAGATGAATCTCAAATGTAAAATGTCACATTTGGCATGCAAAACTATGAAAATATATTTCTGTACAAAATTCATGGAGGCATTTAATTTAGAACGTGTTTAATAACTAAGCCTGCCTGCATCACTAATCCTGCCTTCAGGACTTGAAAAGATTGTCATATTTATTCACTCGTCCCCCCCCCACCACCACCACCACCACCCTCCTTCCTTCTCACGCCAAAAATTTTAAGGGTAAATGTTCATTGTTAATTAAGATTTACTAATTAAATGGAAAATAATTAAGAAGAAAGCTTAATCTTGGAATATTAGGCTATACTTAGAAAGAAAATAAGTTTTTATGTGTGTATATTCATGTCTACTTGTGTGTCCTGGAGGTGGTTCTTCTTGTATGGCAAGGTTTTAGTAAAAGGCCGTCTCTGTGACAGAAAGCAAAGGATGACAGAGGACAAGTGAAGAATGCTGAGAGCTTTAACTTCATCCACAGTTGTGTTACTGTGTTTGGCTATTGCCACTTTTACCTTCCTGCAAATCTCTGTCGTCCTCAAATATTTCAGTATTTCTAATGTTTAGTATTGGCTAGTTCTTAAAAATTAAAAACGTGAATAAAAATAAAAAATTTGAAAGTACACAGATAGATGCAACAATACATATATATATGTGTATCTCACTTAAGAAAACCTTTACCCTTGCTTGACTCTAAAAAAAACACTCTCAATTATACACGTATTGGTATATAATTAGAAGATTGAATTTCCCCGGATATCAATTTTCTGTAAAATGGTTCAAATAAATCATATGTTGAATGTATTTAGTAGTAATTTCCATGTTTTTACTATTTGCACAAATTACTGTTTGCCCATTAATGTCAATACCATCATATTAGTTAAAAGAAGTTGCTAAAATTTAAAATGAAACTTTGAGATAGATTTCAAGGACTTCCCCAAATAAAAAAATCCATTATAAATGTCCAATGCAATACTCTATCTACTTTATAGCTGTTTTACTCTGCATTACTGTAAAATGAATACAGTAAATGTGTCTTGAGATGTTAATAACTTTTGTCAGCATTCGCTGACATACAGTAATCAACATAAACCAGATTCGATCAGCAAAATCAATGAACTTGGTTCACCTGACCTTAATTTTATGGAAGCTCTTCGGTAAAAGGGACATTGTCAATCCATTCTATCATCATGCACAATTTTACAGATGATTTTGTATCATTCCTACAATGTGTCATTTATGCAATGTTTTTTGCAGTGGTTGGCATTTCATTTATAAACCACGGACAACTTTGACTCACATTTGATACTTTGCACTTGTTGTCACACATAGGGCTTTGCATACTTTGCACTTGCAGTCACACATAGGGCCCTATGCAGGATTTTAGAAATAGGCTACCGAGTTCGAAAAACTGAGTTTGTCCCAGACCAATTCTTTTTTTATTTCTTGAATTTTAGAATGTTTTGATTGCAAATTAGATAACAAGAACTAAAACCATCTCGCGTTTATCAGTGAATAAAGTGAACACATTGACCATTTACATTTATTCATTTGGTAGACCCTTTTATCCATGTTATGATTTTTTATACAAACATTATAATTTCTTCTTTCTATCTTTCATGAAAGAGCATTTTTGTTTGGAATGACATAGAGTTTAAGTATTTAATTTAAACGCCATTTATTTGAAATATTTGCAAATAATATTGTTGTTTTAACACACCTGAGTCAAAGACACGTGCATAAGCATGAACTGAAGGTCTGGTCATGTTTTTTTGCTCGTCACACTGACATTAAACATGTAATGTTTATTTTCGCCGTTTTGTAGTTTGGATCATTATTACATTTTCTACAATATTGGAAGTGCTACAGTTTGTCCTATTAGGCATTTTTTCACAACTTTTATTACACACCATGGAACAGCTACCGAGGTCTGGACCTCGGGGACCTCAATGGTGGATACGTGAACACACAAACACACAAACACGAACACATTTGGTCATGATTACACATCATGAACACACAAACACATTTGGTCACTTACAGCTGTTGGAACACAGAAATGTTACACTGTTAAACATCATAAATTCTGTCTAGTCTGCTCCTCATTTTTCCACTATAACACAGCTATAATTCCTGTATCAGACTGCACTACAGCAGCCCTGAGAGTTATTGCCTTTGTTTTGCTATCCCAATATTTTCATTCATCTAAACAACAAATACTGCCATCTGGGTCATCACTAGGCCTATAGTAGTGGTGGAAAACCAAGAATCTCAAAGCCATAACGTTTTGTGGCCTTTATTTCATATCTGTTAGCAAAGAGAACATATTTACTTCAGAAGTCTTAAATCAGTTTAAACAGTTTAAAATGTGCTTAACACTCTTTCTCTTACAAAAATATTTGAACACCACATCCTGGTCAAAATTGTTCAGTTATAAAATGCACCTGCCCATAAACAACTTAATAATTCGTATACATGTAAGCAAAAACTGCAAAGCTTAAACAATAAATGTCTTTTTACCTATTTAAACAGAAAATGCATCAACACAAGCGCATACGTCTTGAGGAAGAAAAAAACATATGTTCTCTGTCTGCAGGTTGAATGGACTAAAACTCCGCAGCCCATTGAAGTGCGTGTTTTGTGTCTGAGGGCCCTGAGAGAGAAGCTGCCCAAAGGTCTGTACTCACTGACCGTGTCTCTCCAGACTGAGCTGGGTGGCCGTACGTTGCGGTGGTCTCATTTACAAGAGCAGCGGTTGACTGGAAGCACAGAACCTGTGCAACACGGGGGCCAATACTGTGACACAGATCTCAACATTAACCAGAGCCTTTACATGGTAAGAAAACCTCAGCGAGATGCCCTCCCGAGACGCCCTGCACCATGGCATTTATTTAACCTCAACAACAAAATGACAAATGTTAAAGGAACCATTTGATGTGTGTAGATTGGTGTGAGTGGATTCATGTGGCATTAAAGAGCACAGCAATCAAACCTTATCACCTTTACGTTACAGATTGTGGGATATTTTACCTCTATCAATCACAAGCAGCGCTCAGAGGGGCTGTCTATCATCTGACAAACACCACTGAGGGCATTTGTCATCGTGTTGGCAAAAATAATGAGTTTTCAAAGCATATCCATTTTCTTCTTTTTTGGCTTTAGTTAGTTTGTAACGCAAACACTTAGATCTCAATGAAATAGACAAAACAATATAACATGTTAGTGCCATTGGAATATGCTATGAAACATAAAAGCAATAATTTTGAGATTACTTTTTAGCATTTGGATGTATGAAGCCAGTTCTCATCACAAGCATCCTGGCAGAGTAAGCAAATCCTGATAGTTTCTAAACATAACTTAAAGATTTAATAACTAGGGATTTAAAAGGTCCTACTTTGATTTAGGAAGTGTCCAAAAACAAGTTTATGTACATAGAAGGTGTAAAAACACAATTATTGCGGTTTGTGTCACGGTTTTAGGGCCACGGTTTAGGTTCAGTTTGTGATATGTTCTGGGAAAGGGACAACTGACAAATATAAATAAGAACAAATAATCAAGCTACAAATAACGGCACCATTAAAACAAGAGAGCAAAGCAGAAAATAAAATAAGATACTGTATATATAGCTTTCAAGGTATAAATGAATTAAAGTAATCAAATAAAACATTGCATATGTACAAATTAAATAAGATGAATCATTATTGAAGTTACAGAAGCTATTGAGTCACAAGCAGTGAGTGATTTCCTTGACTTTTAACAGACAGTAGGAATATGCTGCTGTCACTTTAATAGGAATGAAACAGATCCAGTACGCTGATACTGTACACATGCACTGTTTTTCTTCTGTTTTGTCCGTTCACTTAAGACATAACCTACTATGTTGGTTAAGATACTCGACAAGAGGGACATGTTGACTTAATTCGAGTGTGAATATGTCCGTTTAAACGCTTCAAAGACAGCTCAATATTTGCGCCATGTCTGAGACTTTCCTTATGCGCACTTCAGATCTTCGTACAGAGCGCAAGCAAGTTTTCTTGTGCATCATCTTGACTTAAATGTTTGAATTGGCAAGTCTCGAATGTATTACTGTACAGTATACAAAAACATGACAGCTTTCAAACATAAAATTCTGTAAATGCAATTGTATGTATCCTTCATTGGACATCAGTGAGTTCCAGAATAGAAGCAGTTATTTTCACCGTGGTTCCACTTGAGCTGTGTAGTGAATATAGCAGCAGAATGAGGCTTATGAAATGTGATATTAAACAGTAAGTGTGTGTATGGAAGTGGAAAGAGAGTGTATTAAAAACTGCTCCTGGTATAACTTGAGGGACAGTCAGTGTGAATAAAACAGCTGCTTTTCTAACATGACATTTAGTGTGTGAACGTAAATCAAATGTATAACTCATTTATATAACAGTAGAGGGTTTAATGGCATTAAAATGAAGTAGAAATGCTGTGAAACATTCCAGCAGTGTCAGAATTCCAGTCAAACGGCCTTACTAAGAAACAAACAAAAAATAACTAACTAGATTTCAGTTTTCGGAAGGAAACACCTGTGATCCCTTGGAAAAGTGTTTTAGGATTTAACTTTGATTGTGGGTAGAATTTAAATGCTGCTTTGCAGACCATTTTTATTTAATTGAACGTCATCAGTGAAAGAGACACAACTCAGACAGAAAGAAAGTAAAAATTTACAAAAGTTGAGCGAAAACAGAATAAAGAATGTAAGTGGTGCTGTGCTAAAAAAAACTGAAAATGTGACCACAATCAGTAAATAAAGGCACAGATCTAGTCCTGTGTTTCTGTAGTAAGGCCGGTTCTTGCAGATACATAAAGGAAAGGGAGTGGGCTGCTTTAACTGAATACTCCTCCTCTCTCATCCAAAAACGTGGGCTCTGATTTGGCAGGCAATCGTTTAGCGCTCCATTGAGATCGTCTAGTGTCAGACTCCTCTATTCTCTACCAGCTCTTATTTATAGCCAATCCTGTTGCTGTTGTTGATGTTTATGTTTTGAAGATTTCCATCAGATTTGTCTGTAATTGGCTCATTTGCTTTTTGCAGTTGCCCACATTAGTGCACGCTCTGGCCTCGTTTGTTTCTCCTCACAGCTTCACTGAGGAAACCAGGAATTAGCGATGGTAGGAGGAAAGCTTCTGCTCGTAGTGATTTTTTTCTTCTACAGCATCTCTTGCTGGATTGATACTTCTTGCAGATTTGAGTTTCCTTCAAGTGGGCTACAAAAGCTGAAACTCTAAGGCAAGGAAGTGAAAGATAAGATGAAAATGTCACTTCTTTGCCAGCCTGAAGTCTTAGTCTCATCTTTTCATGTTATTGTCCTCATAGTCCATCTAAACTAAAAACATTCACTAATGCTGTGGAATTTGGAGCATAAACGGTAGGATGCTGAAGGAATGAAAATGATTTCAAACCAGATTTAAACCGACTCTTTTCTATACGATCACAGGTTACAATTGTAACCACATATTTCCCTCAACCTCACTTCCAATGCCACATGAAAGCTTTGCGCAAATGATGACAGACCTTTTTTTCTTTTGGGTTGAACTGTTTCTTTAAACGTGTTTTCTATCTTTCTCCCGTGGAGTTTGTTCAGTAAACACAAGTCTGTTTTGAATGGATGTTGAAAGCTGTGATGCTTTAATAGATTCCCAGCATGCAGTTGTTCCACCTGAGAACTTACACAGGCCTGAAACACAGCGTCTCACTCATTTCATCGTGTTTTCTCTCTCTCTCTTCTTTTTTAATCTCCTTTTCTATTTCAATTGATACAGTCAGCAGTGTTCTTGCTTATTTTCCAGTGAATTAAGCATATGAAATATTTTTCAATATGTATAATGTGGGAGATTATGGCATAAATTTGAGGCCTGATGCAGGGAATCTATGCCATTTTTTAGATGTGAGCGCAAAGTGATTAGAAGAGAAACACATGATGAATGTGATAAAACAAGTCTCCTCCGTTTTCCATTACTCCTAATGGAGGGATGGAATATTTCAGGCGTGATTGATGAAGTCAAGCGCTTCTTTCTGTCACTTCATTTTTTAAAGATCTGTCTTCTGCTCGATGGGTAAATAAGGATCTCGGCGTGTTAAATGCTGGCATTCTGGATTCTGCTTTTTTTATACTTGTCTGCTTTGCTTACATATGTTCTAGCAATATCATGGCTGTCACGTTGGGACTGTCACATGCCCCTTCATAAAACCAACCGTAATCGAAATCGGACCTTTCATCATCTACATTTTAAGAACATGTTCAAACACATTTAAATATATAGTTGTAGAGAAGAAACCACGGAAATAATTTTTTTTATTCCTTTCCTATTCATTATTAAATGACTTCCTTTTATTATGTTAAAGGGTGCTGTAACGATGTGTCATGCATTCTGACTTCTTTACAATGTAAAACATGCTGTCTTCTCATGCTCAACAGGGTCAACTTGTCTAAAAACGAGTTAGGCCTATGACGTAGTATTCCTGTGCTCAATACACTCCCCGAGCGATCGAACATGTTTTGGCAAGTTTTTTTCGAACATATAAAACTGTTTTGTAACAATTTTTCTTAGTCATTTGTTGGACAATTTTCCTGGAAAAGCGCGTGGCACACCAAGAGCAGGAGAAGGAGAACGCTCAGACGCCACTTTCACTTGTGTACAGGAGAAAGAGAGAGAGCATCTGTTCGCGAAGTTCAGGAGTTTGTTTGTTCAGTGCATTTGGTTGATTAATGTTATATAAACAGTGGATATAACGCTGGGGTTGGAAATTGTTTGAAACTGATATATGGAGCTGTCCCTGCGCTTAAACATGTCAGACATGAACCGCATGCAGCGAGTGAAACTGATGTCTGTGTTTTGTTGTCAACTGAATTCGAGGTTTAAGGCGATAGGCATAAACAATTTCCTCAATTTAGTCACAAAATGTTTTTTTAAGAGTTATTTAGACGACAATGTTTGTGTTTAATGTTCAAATCTGTAGTCGGTTAATAAGATAGCGTCTGTTTAAAGTTCCAGTCAGTGAAATCTAACGGTATCACTCCACCCCTCCCGAAAGAAACACTACTACGGCTGACAGAACATGGTGAATTATATGCGAGGGGACCATATTTCTGCATGTGGACAGAAATAGCTCGTTCTAAGGTAAGAAAATCTTAACGCTTCATTGTGTAAGCTCTTTATACACCTCTGAAGATTTAGTTGTGTAATTTATATTGGATTTCTATCAATAGATCCTCCAAAAACTTACACAGATTGGATGTTTTCGGAGACGTGGGCTTCAGGGAACCACCAAGTGCTCGGTGCTCATGTATCCCGCCTAACACAACCTCACCTCGCAAGTGCTTCTGAAATTCACCACTGGCTCTGATATCTGTAACGTTAGCAGTTCAGCTAGTTTTGAAATATTATTAATTTTGGGCACATATCTAACGGTTAATAATTGGTTTCATAAATTCTTTGTTTTTTCGCAAATCGTTTTTGATTGAGGGCAAAGTTAAGTTTCATAACTTTATATTTTTGATTTAACTTTGTACCGCTGACTTTTGACTACATTTTGTACATATGTTGCCTGAATCATTTGAAGTTTATGACTTGTGTGTAAATGTGTGTAATGTACTAAAAAATTATTTGAAAAATAAAGCTAATACAATGTTGATCAATTGTTAATGATGTGATTAATTTAACTTTAAAATACTTTTTTAAAAGAAATAAAAAAAAAACATTTGAAAATATAACCCATTTATGAAATCAAATTAACCCAGCATTTTTGTAAACAATTACCCATTTTTGGGTAGAAAAACAACCCATTTCCTGGGTTAAAATGAAAAACCCATTTTCTTGGGTTAGTTTAACCCTAAATGTGTTCTGTCCTTTATTTACCTAGATGCAGGCAGCGGTTAACGAAAACAAGATTTATTTAAATCAAAAACAAAGACCCACATAAATCAAGAAAACAGGATAATAAAATCTCAAACTCGACAGAACATAGACTAACTGAGACTGGATTAAACTAGAACACACTTGACATTAACTGTAACTAAACACTTGCTAAGACTTGATTTGACCGGATAATCCACATAGCAGCACTGACGAAGCGTCATACACGGGGTACAGGCAAAACGAACAAGCGCAGGACAGCAGACACAAGGGCATTCAAAAAGGGAACTAACAAATAAGATAACAATGGGCAGGTGTGGGTAATGAGACACAAGCGGTCAAAATGTCACTTCCTGGATAACATAATCATCCTCATATTCTGTGTACAGTATAGTAAAGTACCATGGATCTTAACAAAGCACCCTATAATTGAGATCTGCATCACTCTCTCTCTTTCAGGTCTTACCTGCCTCATGTGATCTGTTGCCTTCCAGTGTGTTAATGTTCAGGCTGTCAATGCTGCCCAGCGATCTCAGTCATGTGAGTTGTGTGGTGAGCTGGGGTGTGTTCCCTGTCTGTGACTGCTCCCTTAATCTCCTCAATGGGAAGTTCAAAACCCCTCTGCTGCGCGGTGGGCCCGACCCATCTCTCAATCAGTTCAGCAAAATCGAACAACTGCTTTCCACTGACCTGGACAACTGGCTGTGCAACCTTTACTTCCAGGTGCCTCCTTTAACTCTTTTGAATGTTTCTGTTTGAAACCTACAATTACAATAACTCATCTTCCATTTAGTCATCTAAGCTGTGTAGTTACCTTAAGCTAACTTGTACAGTATAAGAAATATAAGCATGTATGTGTGCATGTTTGTGTGTGTGTGTGTGTGTGTGTGTGTGTGTGTGTGTGTGTGTGTGTGTGTAAAATGGGAATTGGAGCCATATTGTAAACAAACAACATCTTTGCTAAACAAATCCAGACACGTCTAAGAGGCCTTGCATTTGTGACTCAACATCATAATACAATTAGAAAGTGGAGCAATAGCTTCTCTCATTATGTGGTGTTCATACAATACTAATGAATTCTGGATTATTCAACCACATTTACTCTGAGGCTTTATTTTGGTGTTTAACTTGGAGAACAATGGGTTGTCAGGTTTGTACTGACAGTCAAGAAAACTTGACAGTCCCTCATCCTTCTTCCGAACGTGAATACAACTTTGCAATGTGGATGAAAACAAATGCAAGACTCTTTTGTTAGGTTTTGTGTTGGTTTACCACTTGTCCAGTGTTAAATCTCTGCCCTGAAGCAAATAATGTCCATTTTGCAAAATATCTCTAACATCTCTAATGCCTTTCATGATCAGTGTTTGTCAATCATCAGATGTTTCTCTGTTCAGGTAAAGAGACTCCCACGGGGCAGCACCGGGGTGCCAGAGCGGAGCTTCACCCCGCAGGTCCCTCCTCACCCCCAGCAGAGCTCAAGCCAGGGGCTTCCTCCTCACCAGGAAGCATACACACTCTCCTCTGCCTCAGTGCCAGGTAGGACTTCTGCTCCCCTGAACAGGAGGAAATGCCAGAGAATGTCACAGCCCATCACAAACTCGCACACAGACAGTGGCAGCTGCCAATTACAATCTGGTGGGGAGCTCATGTGGGGAAAATGAACCTTCTCCACTCAGACGAAAGCACGTCTAATTTGGGAAGCACAACACAATACATGCAAATAGTTTTCACAGTAAATGATGCTCACCAACTTAAGAGCCAGCTTTGCACATTCTTACTCAATACTATCATCATCATTCGTCGCTGCGTCAGTAAACGGCACATACTTCTTCTAATCCAAATTCTCAGCCAGAAGCCGATTCGCATTTCAGCGACGAACCGTGAGCAGTCAGCACGAGCACTCGTGAGATCTCTAATGGGGCTTATTCACTTGTCTGCGCCCCCATTAGCTTATTGATTTTTTTCAGTGTGTTTGTTGCTTGCCATTTGTTTGGAAAGTAGCAGATGAGTCTGGAAAGTTACAATTCGATATGAATACTTTCAGAACCCTTGGCATATGTTTGTGTGTTGAACACTGTATTGAAAATATTTGCGGTTACATTGAAACAATTGAACCAAATCAAGCAAACTGTAGATTTATGTAGATTTACTGTAGACTGTTGCGTCACTGCATTCTTTTACTTTTCATGTTTTCGGCATGTCTCAACTGATGGTTTGGTGCATAAACTACCCAGTTTGGCAACAGTTTTCAATGGTACCTGGCTTGTTTAGGATAGGGATGCTATTTTTGATATTATTCAAACCAACTGGCAGTGCATTCAAGACAAACATTATAAAATATGTATTTCTTCGCCATTCTTGTTTATCCCGTCTTGAACGTACTTTGGAAGCTGGAAGGAACCAGATTAGGAAAGTGAAGTACACCAGGTCTTCAGAAGATCTCCGGCTCTCCGCATGGCCTTACTAAAAATAGGTGGCTTGTATTTTATATATTTTTATTTATTTAATGAATAACACATCCATGTCTCACTGTTCAAATAATTTAAAATGTAATTAAAACACAATTGCACATCTTTTATCCTTGTCAGATGACTAGACTTTTAGGTTAAGTGAGTCAAGTGTTCTTTGGCATTGCTGGTGACAAGACATGAACTCTGCCCCCACATCAAATACAACCATTGCATTAGTGTATCATTACACCCCTGAAATCAACGCCCTGGAAACTACTCTCTTGACTGTGACATTTGTACACGTAAATGCCATTACATTTCTTTCTAAAAAAAAACATTTAGTTTTTGTATGAAATGTTTTCTTTGAAAGCCCAGGTTGGAATAACAGGAAAGAGGTTAAGAAGCAGTCTCCTTTAGAACATGATCACGTGTTTACTGGTTTGATTTCAATAAGTGTTCACTTAAAGCTATAAGCATTTTATTCTTACTCAGGTCTTGGGAGATCTTGACGCCACTAAACCGATCCAACGCATGCATCATAATTTGGTATTGATTTAGCACCAAGACCGTTGTTCTGCTATTAATCTCTCTTTCTTTTTTTGGCAGTACTCATCTTTATTTAATAGAGCGGCACTAGAAAAAAAGTTTCTGGGGTGCTCAGCTTTAAACATCACATAGGCTTTTTAATTACAAATGAGTTGTGACAGGTCTGCTGGGTAGCAACCTGTCCCATTTTAAGTGTGATGCTAGCTGACAGCTCGGCGCTGTTCTCAGAGCGCTGTAACATGTGGAAGAAATTGGTCTTTTACATTTCACAGCTTGTCACTTCCTCTCTGCTGTGAACTTTGACCTCCCACTGTGCTCCTAACACCCCACATGGGAAGTGTCCCCACACCGCACTCTGGGAGAGCTGTGTTTCACTTGCTACGTATGGCAAAAACAGGAGAAGCGGATGAATAGAAACAGGTATCAGAAGTGAAGTCAGCTTTGGGCCTCCACTCAAATCAATGATCAAAAGGTGTCCCATACTGGACATCACAGACTAGGAACACTGAGCAGAGATGACGTTGGCATAAGGATCAGATCAGGTTGCATTACTGCTACATACATTTATGATATTCAGGTGGAGATATCCGGTATTTGGAAAGAAAGCAAGGATTGAACTGACAACCTTGCATTACTCCTAAATTAAAATGAAACTCGCTGAGGAAATTGACAAAAAAAGAACGTCCATTGCTTGAGTAACGTGTTTTATAGTGTCCCATTTCTGCAAGACTGGGAAGGATTACATATTTTGTATTTCTTTATATTTATGTTGGCTATTCTCAAAGTAGCAGCTTTTGTAGTCGGCGGTGTTTCATGTTTTGCCACCAATTTTGTCACATTGTGTATAGCCAATACAAAGAATATTTCATGTTATCTTTTTCTAGCTAAACATTTTGTAAATGCTGTGATTGATCACTAGGTTTTTGACTCCGTTTCAAACATTCAAATTTTTTATAAAAAAAATCTCAAATAATACTGGTCTTGAAATATAAATATAAATATATATTTATACAGTGTATACTGTATATATATTGAAAATGTTTTGCCCCAAAGATTTGTCTTTATTTACTGTTTTAGTTTACTTCACAAACAATATATATATGTTTTACTGCATAGACTTTATAGAGAAATATGCCCACATTGTAGCTGGTTAGCAACTGCATCTTTTATATCTTTAAAACAAGGATCCTCATAGATTTCTTGAGTATTTCTGTAATATTAAGACTAAAGATCCCCTTTCTTCAAAATATTTTTCTCATCTAAAATAGCGAAAAGACTGGATAAGATTATGTTCATTGCAACATGTGATGTTGCTGCAGGCGTTATGAGTTAACTGACCTTTCACATTATGTGAACGATCCGGTTACACTAGGTCTGTTTGAATCCAAATGACTAATTAAATTAAACCATTCTCCTCTGATCGCCCTTAGTGGATCTGGAACTATATGTAGTGGGCTGGGCATTTAGAAGCTCCAGTAGGCTATATTGTTTAATTGCGTTTTGCCCCTTTAGTAAATGCATCATAGTAAGGTTGGCCCTTTAGCGCTGTGACAATCTCCAGGATTTTTTCTGGAACATAGCCATCCTCATTCAGATGTCTGTCCCTCAGGGGCACGTCTGGGCCACATTGGTAAACCGTAATGTAGAATCATACTTGCTCATCACACCGCTTTCTTACCACAATTAATTTAGCACAGCTCCTCTTTAAATTTCACGTTTTGTATTTTTTTCGTAGACGTTGTAGCCTCTTGTCGTGAATTTTAGTTGGACAGACGCTCCCAAAGTATGCTTTGTTTGCTGAATGAAAAACAAACGGAAGTGACAAGTGTTTAGACATGCTCTCTGTGCTAATGTGCTTGTATTTACTCCATCTGTATGTTAGATAAGGCACTGATGTTTACAATGTTTGCTTACAGAGTTCACATATAAATGCAGAGTTTCCACATTATCATGTCATTTTACATTGAAAATATATATATTTTCCAGTTTTACTCATTTTTAAAGTTTTATTGGAGAAAATGTGCTCTTAAAATGTTGTGAAAAGCCACATGCATATATCTCAATTTGTTAAATGTAATCATTTGTTGTTTGTTAAGAAAAAAAGGCTTTGAGATTATTCCCGGAACAATTAGTGCAGATTTGGTACTTATCAGAATTATGACGTATGGGTAATCAATAATTCACTGACCTTTGATTTATGGCAACTCTGTGCCAATTAAAGCCTAGGTGAATGGAGAGGTTCCTGTAGGTCACCTGACCCTTCAGGCCCCGTTCTTACTCTCGCCACGTTTGTGGTAGGCAGAGGATAACAAGCCTCAGTTGTTCACCCTGGGAGTACGTGGGTTGTGGCTGCAGCACTCCAAGTTCATGGACATAGCCTATAGCTGTCAACACTGCAGTGATTCAAGCACCATCTACCTACACCATCTGAGTATTGGGCTGGAAAAAAAGGATAATTAATGGCAAAGTTACGAAGTTAGGCTAGCTGGCTCATTGAAACATGTATGGATGTGGCACAAAGACAGACAGAATGCTCTGCTGACAGGGATTAGAGTCTCTGGACAGAGAACAGAAGTGCAGCGCAGGCTTCTGCTACACATCGCTTCGGGCTGAAGATTGTAACAGGCAAAAGCTTAGAAAATATTTCATATACTGCACATAGCACCGATAGCGGCCTCTAGTTTGTGCAAAGCTTGTTTGTGATATACTGTATTAGCCATACAAGACATACGTTGTTTTATGGCATCTGCGGAAATATTTATATTATACATTCACCTGTTGGCTTCTCGTTCTTTTCTCTAGCTGCAAGGCATCTTATCTTTTTCTATGCACTTATATCTAAAAAATGCAAAAAGCTAAGAAAATAAGACATTTTATTAATATATTTTTTTTATTTATGTAAAGCTAATGATTACATGACTGTGTCACTATATTTTAGTCATGTTATAAATATATATTTTGTATGGTCAATTGGTTCATGTCGGAGTGTGTAGTTTTATAGATACATGTATAAGGAATATTTATGGCTCAGCATGTAAAAGCAGTGCATTTATGTTTTTACTTATAATTTAGTCACTCGGTCTGAAAGTGTTAACTTGTTTACATAACATATGTGTGTGTATAATAATTATAGGTATATATAAATTCACACACATACAGAACAAGTATATATTTAAGAAATATTTACATTTGTATATACATTTTCTATATTTATAGGCTATATATTTAATAAATCATTATATATCTATTTTAAGAAAACAAATTTTTTTATTTTGCAAAAATTAGCAGTGAAAAATCGTTTGAAAGTCCTAATCAAAACTAAGTCATTTTTTACATCTAGTGTTTTAATGAGTCACTAAATGGACATTATAGTACAGAAGGTCTTATTATTGACAGGCTATAACCTCTATCCATGTGAAAAAGTGAAACCATACGATCCATGTAAACATGTTTTTTTTGCATCAAACATACCATTTTGAATAACAAAGAGTCAATGGGGCCAGTCTCATAGCATGAAGGTATTGAATAAACCTTTTTTAAATGTAACTCCTTATGGTTTCACGGGTCATTAACTGTTTCCTTCAAGTAAAAACAGACGAACACATCTTCTGTACATGACAAATTTCTTTTCCTCTACTTTTTGACTCTGCAACCTTCAGCGGAAAAGACTGTATAACATTTGTTTCCGATGTCTACAGTATGCCACCGAGCTTGACGCTATACAGTAAAAAGACGTGATTGAAAGTGATTATGCAATCTTTACAATGAAATCTATACATTTAAAATGGCTGTTACATCGTAACTTTAGGATTTATCTCAAATATTTACTGTAGTATCAGTTCCAAAACAGCAAAGAGGACATATTAGCCCCGACTGCTCCTGCTATTAAAACACATTTGAGTCTTCTAAAACCTTCCTCATCCGTTGCCTATATTTAAAAGTTATTATTACTGATATATTTAATCCTGCAGCAGGAGAAAAATTATATCATCTGGGAAGTTTCCATATTTATTATATAGATGTGACTGGCTGAGGCAAAGAGAAAAGAAAAAGCAATGAAAAAGTTTCTCATGGTAAAATTTGTACATGTATCAAGCTAAGGTTTACTTAATTGGAAGCTCCAGGCAATGCAGGAACCCTCTTTTTAAATTCTGTGAATGTTAATATGCTAAATAATGCAAAGCTCCTGCACTTCAAGCATGAGACACACATCTGGCAGCTTACCATTTAAATTACAGACGGAGAGAGAGAGAAAACACTTCAAAAGTCATTTTCCAAAGGAAGAAAGAATGGCAAAATGTATTACAACTAAATTTAATTTTTTTTCAATTTTTCATCATGTCTAATTGTGTGCATTAGAGCAATGAAAAAAGGAGAGGTTGGGCTCAGAGATGTTGATGATGATGTGCAAGAGAGAGAGAAAGAGAGAGAGAGAGAGAGAGAGAGAGAGTGAGTGAGAGGAAGAACAGAATGTGTGGAAAGATAAACTTTTATCACTTTTTCTCTAGCAGTACATTTAGTTTGTGTTGTTTAAAGTCTACAGACAGCAGAGTGTAATGCATACCACTCACGTCAGTGACACCGTTGCACTAATGCACAGTTAAACTAATCATTTTTTTCCTCCATTGTTATGATAATCATGTTAAGAATTTTCAAAATAGAGAAAGAATGATTATAGTACAAAATTAAATAAATTAAATATGCAGCAACCAAAGTAGACTTTTGTACTTTTGGTTTTGCAACTTGCTGGATGATGTAATCCTCTTTGAAATGTTCAAACTACAAATCACTGATAACTATTTATATACCAGGCACAAAAGAACAATTGTAATGTCATTTCAGCTAAGAGCACCACTGGAGCTGAGTCAGCCCTGGAGCCCAGGGACCAGACAAACCGCCTCAACGCTACTAAAACCAAAACTGACATTCCCAGCAAGGTAACTTTGTGGTTTAGGAAACATTTTAACTGTGAATATTTTATTGCACCTGAAAAACACCACTTCTAGAGGTTTTGGTAATTCACAAACATTTATTAAATATTTTCACCATTACAGGAACATTTAATACAATTTTTAAAATAAATCAGTATATTTGGCCCCATAATTAGCGCAAAAAAGTGGAAAAAGTCTGTAGATTCCATCTGGGCCTGTGCATTAGTAATTACTATGCTTTTTTTTCTTTTTATTCTTTGGTCATGTCTTATCTTGCCAACAGCACTAAATGAGCGGACCGCCACTGTGGCCCCCTCCTTAAAAAGGTGCATGATGCCCCTGATCCTTCCTTCCCTCTCCCTTTTGCCTCTCAACTCCCCTTATTATCTGAGATTTGTCAAAATACATTTCACACTAACAGGTATTTTTCAGTCTTCAAAGGCAGTTTTGATGTGCTCGACAAGCCAAAACAGCTCAGATTCTGTGAAATCAGCAGTGCCAGCCCAGCGCTCTCTCGAACCGCTCCCAACACGCCTTTTCCTGCGCTCCGAAGGACCTAAGTTAAATGAATCAAAGCCGCCGTGTTACCAGCCACACTTTGAAGTGGTAATTGCAGAATAACTTCTCTGTGCTGATCTGCCTCTAATTCTTGTGTTGCATTCGCTCATGCCTCTTCTTATCGCTGTGTTGTTATTGTTATTGGGGTGAACGGGTGATGGCTTAGAAATCTGCTGTAGATGAATTACAGGAACAACACTCAACATTATAGTAGAGATGATATATGTTACCCTGTGAAAAATACTAGCAATGTTAAACTAAACTGTAAAAATAAAAAATTTAAATGTGAAAATGATATCACACAGTTAGATTTCATCCTCTTTATAGAAAAAAACAGCTTTCAGGAAATAATTGTAACACAGATTTTCTGTAATTTATAACTATACATATATATTTTTTTCATAAATGCGGAGCATTTGGCTCATGATATTTTTACATTTTATGTGGTGGCTCGGTGTGTGTTTCTGAGTTCTGCAGAGGTGAAGTGAAACTCATTGGCATGTAGATGCGGGCAGTATCTATGCCGCAGCAGCGTGTCTGAGCCCACCTAGGGGCATCGTGCTGTAGACAGGATAGAGAAATGCATGCTGCTGGTCCCACAAACAATATCAACACCAACCACCACAGCTGACTTCTGAAATTGAACAAAATGTGGGAGATAAATATTATGAGACTCAGTTAAATATGCTTCATTTTGCTATTGTAAAGTTTGTAACTGTAGATAGCCTATATGTTTGTTTTTCCTTCACTATTTCATGATGTTCTTTTTTGTGTGCATTGGAGGAAACAGAGACTCAGGAAATATGCCTTTCTTGTATTTCTGACAGACAAGAGATACACTGACAATTTATTCTGTCTTTTTAAGGTCGTGTACCATTTTCATTTGCTTCGTGTTGTGGTTATGTCTCAAACATGCGGTTCTAGTTTGTGTGATGGGGAGTGTTTATTCTGGAATTCAACAGACTCTAGTAACCTGCTGATTGTTGTGTCACTGAAACTCTAAAAAATATTTTGAATATACAGTATATAAGTATTTTTCATGATTAATCATGAAAAATACTTATATACTGCATATTCAAAATATTTTTTATACTGTGTTGTCTAAGCTGACAAGCACTTTTTTATACTTGTTAAAGGTTAGATATTTGCAAAACCTAGTGACAAACATAAAGGGGTACTATAAATAATGATTCAAATCACGAAATATGGTGGTGCAAGGTTTCAGAAGGAGAGCAGCAAAATGGTAGATCATTGTTGTGATGTAAACTTTTTTTTCTTCAAAGATTCTTAAAACAACCATAAACTTATTAAATCTGTAGAGCCTTACTCCACTAAATGGAGCCTTTTGATTGAAACATTGCAGTAGATGGAGGCGCCATTGAAAATTTCATTTCTACAACAATTTTTGGGGCCCGCAAATGTATACCATCATGACTGTTTATTGCACATTTTACTCTTGAGGCTTTTGTGACAGTTTCCATAGTCTCAAACTCTTCTCCAGGTTTTGCTTGAGCGGCCAGTTTCTGAGATGTTCTGTTGCAAAAATAGTTGTTGAATAAAGGATTGCACTTATTTTTTTGAATGAAAAGGAAAATGCGTGTTTGCCAGTTGAGATTTCACAGTTGTTCTGTGAATATATTGATTTGATTTCATTGTATGCTGTAATTCTTGTGACTGTAGGGCAGACCTTCATTCTAAATTAAATCACGTGTCTAATGATGTCTGTACGGCAGGGAAAGATTTTCATTTCTGTTTGCTTTACATTTGATGCTGTATGTTGTATGTCTGTCAGTGTATACACAAGTGTTTCTGAGAAAACTGGTAATAATGAAGGTTGTTATCTTATTACCAACACCGTAATTAGCTTACCCAGCTCTCACTCGTTTTTTATAATGATAATATGATAATGACTGTAGATCTCAGGAGTATGTCAGGTGAGGTGTTTTAAACATCTCATCTCGTCTTTTTCTTTCTCTTTTCATTTGACTACCTCTAAGTTTCAGCACAGTTTCCTGTGTTGATTGTTTTGTCCTTGTGTGAGAGAGATGATGTCAGGGAGAAGTTCTGGTGCCGCCGTTGTATTCCCGAGATAAATCATTGCAACTGTTTCCTGCTCCAAATGGTATTGCAAATGACATACACATGTGTCTCTCTGATCAGAATGGCAGACAGAAGAAGACGATGGGGAGAAACAGTGAAATCATCGCTGAAGATCAACTGGATCAATTTTCTTTCTCTGTGCGGTGAGTATTGCTTACTAACTCGCTAGCTGTTTACTTATTACTGTATACTCTACAGCATATATACAGTATATCATTTTCTCAAGGTATTAGCCTGGTTAACATATCAGAAGTAAATACATTCAATTTACATAAATTCTTCAATGTAGGATCCTTTAAGTTATTTTTATTAAGTTTTGTGGAAGCATGTATTTTGGCAGTCAGATAAAATATTATAATAAGGTAGCAAAGAACGAAAATACAGGTTGGTTTGACTTGTAGCTTATTTATAATGCAGGAAAAGGAATGCCACGCATGTTGCATTCTGTGTCATTTTGGTATTTTATGCATGCAGGAAATGCACTGTGTATACTGCAAAAACAGCACTTCGATTTGGTATTGTGCGATCCGACAACTAACATGGTTACACGTCACTACTGGTCCAATAGAAAAGCTGCAGCTTATGTTTTGCATTCATCAGGCATGACTTTCCACAGAGATTATACATAAATGTGCTCCGTCCAATTCTCCAATATATTCAAAATAGCTTTTTCTCAATGCATTAACTGGCATGATTTATTTGAGGCGGTCCGCAATATGAACATCGCTTTATTGTCAGATTCAATGTGTCTTTTTATTGAAGGGATCAAGGTAACGCTAACATCGGCAACACATAAAACCTCACGCTGTGGATAATTGCTTTTTCTGTGGCGATGCAAAGTGCAAAAGCAGGGTCTACGAATGAGTGTTTTCTCCATTTTATTGTGGCTCACAGCATTTGATATTAATGAGAAAACAGAAGCGAAAATACACAGACGCAAACAGCAGCGCTGAACAAATCTTATAAACGGCCTCGTCAAATTGCATTTCACAAAACACTTACCTAAATTTCAGTGCACGTGCACGCGATGAGAGCGGCTCGCCCAAATCCACAGAGGGGAAAATTGAGGTGTGTGTTTTTATTTTGATTTTGCTTGAATTATTGCCAACGCTGTACATTTCTCGGAGAAGAAAGCAAGAGCGAGTCGTTTTATAGGATTTAGAGCTGCCTGCCTCTGCTCATTTCTGAAAATTGGTAATTTGTTGCCGCTGGACTGGTATTAAACAAGATCAGAGCTGTGCTGCTGTAAGTACGGGAGGAAATCAAATGAAACTCAGGCCACACATCTGAGAGGAAAGGGCTGAAGCGCAACTACTAACCCAAAGCACACCGGGAAGACTTCAAAAACTAATGGGAAACATATAGAGACGCAAGCGTCTTTCATGTAAGCTATCCGGAATACAATTCACTGTTTTTTCGTTTATCCTTCTTGTTTTGAAATGCAAATCAAGTGGAAGACAATTTTCAACCTGGTCACATAACCATCCTACAGATACCATGTTGCCTGAGAAAGGGCGTCTGAGTAATATCAATGGATACAGATGTGTAAGTTAGCACATAAAGAAACTTTATACTTGGTTTTTAATTCTGTATTTACTTTTTCACATATTCAAGAAAACGCTTTGTCTTTATTGGAGAATATGTAAGAAATGTTTAACATTGCAAATGTAACTAGAAGAATTTAGTAGGTGTCTCTAATTTGTGAAAGATCTGACATCACAGCTTGCTGTCTTTATGCAGGACTTTGATGATGGATGTGAATGAGTGAGGCATATTACTGCCATCTAGAGAATCAGCCGGAATTCTGATGCTGTGTTTAGTTCATTCTGCGGCACACAGCTCATACTCAGAAGTGTTGACAATTCACAGCCCAGAGTTTATTGATAACTGCTGTCCCATTTGTTTGCATGGAAAAGTCCAGCTGTATGGGTAAGCGCTCAGTGCTCTCATATGACCTCAGAAAGTACATCGTGTGCCGACGAAACATATTTCAGACAAACAGTGCTGAGCTGGCTGCATAACCAAAAGAACTCAAACAAATAAAATATGAATTTGTAATGAAATCAAGCAAATAATTTTGACAGAAAT
The DNA here is from genome assembly GCA_008369825.1 of Triplophysa tibetana. Lineage (NCBI taxonomy): Eukaryota > Metazoa > Chordata > Actinopteri > Cypriniformes > Nemacheilidae > Triplophysa > Triplophysa tibetana. The sequence goes on along the minus strand of CM017914.1, from coordinate 15,409,876 downwards.
CATAACTCTCAGGATAAGGGGGAAAAAAACATTGTATATTAATAAATGTTATTGAATTGACACGTGTAAATCTCTGTGAGCGGACCAAAAGCTCTTTCTCTTTCTCACCATCTCTTGCAAAAAGTTCAACGCTATTTAAAAACCTATATTAGGATTCACATTAAAGAGGTAAACTTTAAGAACATGAAATATTACAAATCTCAACTCAAAAGACCTGTGTGTCTCCAGGCTGGTGGCGTACAGAGACAGGAGAATGGCATTCAGAGAGCTGTTTCTCTGACATAGGCAGAGTTGCTTTCTTTTTGAGCTGTATTATCCCCTTCTTATTTGATCCTCCCCCAGATTTACATATCAAACACCTTTGCCATAGTAATAACCTTAAACCACAAACTACAATTTCAAAGAACAAACAAAAACCAGCCTAAGTGGAAATATTGCTAAGTTTAGTCAATGGGTTTGAGGATGAAAGAAAAGTCTGAGTGCGGAAAGTACAACGGAAGGATTTTGAGATGTTTGAGGAATGCGAAATAGAGGATTCTGTAAACAGGGAAAAATCTTCAGTTACTTTATTGAAGTTCAATTATACCTGTACATGTAAACGTGGCTCTGAAAATCAGAGGACACACGTTTACAAGATATACTGAAGACAAAAATTCTGTGAGTTTGAAATCATAGAGCAGTCATTTACAGAACTTATCACACAGAGTTTGAAAAAAAAATTTCATAACGTTGAAGACAGATTTATACATTGAGGTAATTATATACAATTATTTTGTTCCATATTAAAATTTTTCAGACAATCAAAAAACAATAATTAACAATAGCTTATATCTGCTGAAATTAATTGAGACAACTTATCTAGTACGGCGTGATTGGGTGTTGTTTTAAGACAACTTCTGTGATGAGAAAAAAGTGTGAAAAAAATAAGTACTGCTTATTCATTGTTTGTTGTTGCACGAGTGTCATCCTGTCAACTAAATATTTTCCCTTCTTTTCTCGTTTTGGGGAAACCTGTTTTAATCAAACTCAGTCTCACACAACAATTATATCTAATTAGCCCATTTATCACGACTCTAATTACACTACAATATACCCCCCAAATCTCATATCAATTATATCTGTGACGTTCTTCTGTCCTAAAAAGAGGAAGATAAGGAGAAATAAAGGGGTTTGTAGTTCCTCCGGTGGATGAGCAATGCTTCCAAAAATCTCCATCAGTTCTCTTTTTTGCTTGAACACCAAAAGAGCCGCAGATTGCTTCATGACTTATGATCTACTTTTCTTTAACCTTGTCTGGAAGTTGTATGGGTTTTTATTGCTGCTTAATGTTTAATTTTGTTTTATTTATATAGAGTTTGATCATTCATGGGACTAATAACCCTTACCAATATAACTCTTCAATCAAACTCACCCCCAGAAAATTCATTAAATATGTGTAGTGTGCTCAAAATTGAGACAATTAGTCTCTATTAGACAGTAAGATTTCATCTGAAAATAAAGAAAGAATTTACAAATTTCTCTCTTCACCCAAGTTTCGCCCACCATGATTTGAGACATAATTTGGGATGCATGTTAATGTACATTGTTCCCAGTAACTGATTTGCATTCTACTTCACAGAAAAACTGTCTTTTGTTTTTTAGATTTTGGCCAAACATTGTTTAAGTATGCTAATTGTCCATCTCGGTAATTATCTTACGGCTGTTCGGTGGGAGCGCTGAGGTATCCGTGTGTGAGCAGAACAAGCCTGAAGTTTCACATCCCACGTTCCCCATCTTTCAGAGTCGCAGGTCAATCAATTCTGATGTAATGCTGTGGGTAGTTTTGTCTGGAGGTGTGCAGTGTCACCTCAGGGGCCGATGGGCCTTTTCCTGTGCTAGGAAGCTCCTGGGAACCATCAAAGCACCACACACATGCGCGCACACACATACACACTAGACTTCCTTGACCAGGTTAGTATATATGCCCTCTGACTTCACGCAAATCAGAACTGTCAAATCTGACAAGCTGTTGGCCTGAGAATGGCTGACCGGTCGTGATGTGGTGGGCGGCTGAATTGTGTGTGTGTTTGTGTTATATATTTTCCCATAACCTTGGTTTCAAGTGCACTTCAGAGAAGGAGGTGTCCAGTTGAACAGAAGGTCATGGACAGACTAGTCAATGTTGTGCACTTGTAGATTTCCAACAGCATGTTCTTAAAGTCTCAAGAGAATGCTGCACTAATAAATAATTGAAAAGCTCTGATGAATATATTATTGTATCTTTAAAATAAGCACAATTTCTGAGGAAGTTTAAAATATAAAATGCCAGCATAAACATGGTGAACAGCTTTAAATTAGCATTTCTTTTACATGTTTAAATAAATAAAACGTCTAGCACTATGAATCAGTTGGCAGCAGATTTAATCTACTGTTTGAGTTTCCCATGATGCAAAGTGTGACAAAGCTGTCACTTCTGTCACAGGGCTGTTTATGTGGTCCAGTCTTTTAGTTCCCCATGCTGTAGCTTTCCTAAATTAAACGTTCACACTTTAATGACTTTAATGATGAGAAATGTTATGTGAATGTGACAACCTTCTTGTATCTGATGGTTAATTCTGTTTATGAGACATATGATCATATGATCAAAATTTGGAATGGTATTTTTTTTACGTGCCTGTATATATAATATATATACAATTTGTTAAAAGTGCACTTGTGCTTTTTTCTCAATCTTGTTTTTATACACTTGTTAAGAATGGCACATGGTGGCTTATTTGTGAGTGAGAAGAGTTTGATGGTTAAATTGTGAATGCTGAATATTCTCATGGGTTGGGGTGTGTTTGCATCTTGTAATATGGAGCAGAATTTGCTCTGACAGCAGTCTGCACAGATTTAGTCATAGAATAGTGGGTCAAAACCTGCAGCTTTTTGGGTGGCATATAGTGAATATTCTTCCTATCTCATACTTCTGATCTTCATGGCTTGATGTAGAAGTTTAATATAGTTTAATACTTAAACAAGAAAAAACTATTTGTGGTGTGTTACTGTCTGTCGGGCTAGTCTTACCATACCTTTTTTTTGGTTTATTAAATCAAAATGTACAGCTTAGCACTCAGTGCTGACTCACACGGTCAGAAAATGTGCTGTTCAAGTTGCACTTGCAAATTACCTGATCTGTTTTTAAGTAAATTAGGTTATAAAACATTGCAGACACAGCTATCAAAGCTTTAATCTTATTATTTAATGTTTTGTAATGTGTGGGAAACTGACCCCTGTCCTCATGTCATTGTATTACTGTCGTACATACTAAAACATTAATTGTTCCCAGAGTTGATTTCTTTTGGTAAATGAAATGGTAAACTGCATGTCATTTCTTTGTTACTTTATTTATTTTATCTTACATTGGTTTAGTTCAATACACAATAGACTAATATCTTTTTGTAGAAGTGTTCTGGGCAGGACCGTGTTTGTTTATTTGCCATTTTCAGTGATCCATTTATTCAAGATCATTCTCACCGATGACTCAATTCTTGCAAAATTTCATCACTGGGGCGCGTTCAGCCATTGTAAAAGTAAGAAGCTTTGTGTTTAAGTCTTGCTCAGTTACTAACCTGTGCACAGTCGCTGGATTCCAGGTGCATTGAGACACTTATATTTCCACTGTGTTTATTGCACCCGACGGGTCTGGACATTACCATGTTTGTTTCCCTACTGACAGATGCAGCTATAGCTTATAAACACGCGTTAGGTTGGCTTGAATATGCCTTCCTTGAGCACCCATGGTGTATCGCAGCATTTAAACATGAGAGCCAGAATACTGGAGGCATGAATCAGTGAATCAGTGTGTGTGTGTGTGACGTTCATATACTTCACGATTCTGCTTTTATAGAGACTCAAGCACTTTTCTCATATGTAAGAATTTCACTGCATTAAAAAAGAAGCAGTTAGCTATTAGTCAAACAAGATCCACTAATTAAGTGGAACACATTTTTTCTGCTTTCGATTATGTTAAAGCACCCCAGTGCCCATCTCTCCTCCACTCTCAGCTGCAAATAATTCTGATAATTTGGCAGTGGCGAAATTCCTATTCTAATTATGAGGCGTGTTGTAATTCTGTGGCGGAATCAGGGGGCAGTAATTCTCTTTTACTACACCCCAAATCCCCTTATGCTGCCTTTTTCTCAATGAAACACGTTTATGCGTGTCTCGCTCTGCCAGAAACTGGGAAATTAGCTTTCTTACAAAAGCTCGAGATGTGAAGATAATTACGGAAAAACAAGGCAAGATGTAAATCTGTATTGTGTTTTAAAATATCTGCGGAAAACAGGACGTAAGTGCTCATCTCACAAGGCCGAAGAGAACAGTATCTGAACGATGCTGGAATGATCTGTGGCTTTATGGAGAAAGCGGCCTTGAGTTTAAATATGGGGTGTATAGAGAACTAATGAATGATTATTTATTATGTGCTTGGGGGCATTATAAAATTTGCATGTTGATAAATAACATCTTTGTTGACACACCTTTGAAGATGAAAATGATGGGAACACTAAGAATGTGTACATGCATTTTTTTAGTACTGTTCTGTGAAGCGACATGTAACATTCCAAAAAAAGACCACAGCACTTTAGATGAGCTGACATCAAAGCTGTGCCTCTCGCAGCAAACTCTCCGCAAGAAGTGTAAGAAAACTTTGAATGTATCTAACCTTATGGCTTGCTATCAATCACAGAAGCTTACAGGCATATTGAGCCCATCACACACATTCACATGCATCAGATGCTTCAATTTGAAATCAGGACATCAGGGGCCTCTTTGACAAAATGTGGCGTAGAAACCATCCTCAATTATATTTTACGATCATTTCTCAACGTGCGAACATGTAATTCATGGACGAATTTACGCACAAAAAAACATATGCACGCCTCTCTATCAGAAGTGAAATCTATAAATCGCAAACTATCTTGAATTTGAGTACAGCTGAACAGTTTCAGATCTCCGCTTTTTAAAAATGTCAAATTAATGGCATTGCTAAATGAAAGAGCACCTGGCAACATCCAAATCCTATACAAGCAGCAGGAATAGCTTATATTTCCAAAAACCTGCAGCACTCGAACAAGCAAAAGTGCATACGTCTGCTCAGACCCTGACGTGGCGCGAAGCACTTTTCAACATCATAGACCAGTTTTATAAATATGTATGTTGCTGTAGATTTTTGCGTACACACTTTACGATCAAATCTGTGCGTATGCACGTTTTATACATGAGGCCCCTGTTCTCCACACGAGATCTGTGATATACAAGTAGGGTCACTCTAATACAGTTTTCTTGAGATGTGACAGAAAAAGAGTACCTCATTTGGAAAGGCCTGGATAATGGCTTCAAAGCGAATAATGAATTCTCCTGTGTAATAATGATACAAAAACGGATGGAGATATCAGATTTTTCCCTGCAATCTATACACAAATTCTATATGCATATTAGTATATTTTCAATCGATTGAACTATATTTAGGAAGCTTCATTCACATCGGCAGCAATAGAACACCCTAAGCAGTTTTTTTCTATCAGAGTTTTGTGTTTCCAGCGACACGAGTGACAGTAGCCGTCGGCACAGGGGAATGGGCATGTCCAACAAAGTGACAAAGTTTAACTTTATGCAAATGATGAGAAACTTTCATGAGTGACTACCAATTAAAATTCAAGACAATGGAGCTCAGGTCTCTGGTCCGTTACTGCAGTGGCTGAAAATTGGTTTATAACTGTTACTAGGGCAATCAAAACATGAAATACTTCTCATAGCAAGAGATGGAAAGCTGTATTTTTTTTCATGAGCTCAGATCAGAGTATACTGGGTTTTCTTTTTGCATGAAACAAACATGCTTTTGCTTTACCCACACAAAAGTATCTTAAAAGACAACTTTTTTGCTTACCTTTCAAACAGTCTTCCAGCTTGAATATTTAATTTATTTTAGTCTCTCTTTCACACATTGTGTGACTCAAAATGTTCTCTGATGGAGGGGGTTGAAAGTGACTCTGGCACATTTACAAAACAACCCCTTTGGTCCAGAAAAAAAGTGACTGCAAATAACTTAATTCTCTAAATAAAGAATAAGTCCAGCGGTTAAGTGACTCCAGATTTAAAGCAAAAACTAAAGGCACAGATAGTTCCCAGAGTTGCTGTGTTTTGCCTCAGAGGCATCAGGCCATAAATCAATCGGGCCCCAGCGCCCAATACACGTCATAACCTGCACATCTCTACACCACATTGCTGTATTGTGATGTTTCTGAGACTTGTTTCCTGTAATGTTCCGATTGCTATAATTAATGGTTGATCCAACATTTTGTCTGTAAAAGGAAATTCAGTCTTACAACGAATTAGTCCTTTGATTAAAAGCTTATTTTTTATAGCATTTTGAGAGTTGTTTGCTGGGATTTACTACTGTGTGTGTAGCAATTGATTACACAGGTACGGGGATATATAGCCTACTGACACGGTACTGAAGTTTTGCCTAAATGTCTCTGTAGCTCAGTTAGAAGACCATTGTTCAAACAATGCAAAGTTCATGGGTTCAATCCCAGAAAAAACACATTCTGATGAGAGACATGTATTTATAGTTATATTTAGTTTACCCAAACAGATCTAATGCCCATAGTATTTATTTCCCCTACTATGGATGAGAAATGTTTGGTTACTGACATTTTCCCAAACGTCTTCCTTTGTGTTCAGCAGAACATAGACATTTATACAGGTTTGGAACAACGCAAGGGTGATTTTTATTTTTTGGGTGAAATATCCCTTTTAATTCTTTGGATGAAAGCATTTGCCGAATGCATAAATGTAAGTGCACATTCAGTCACACACACGCGCACACCCAGACTTATTTCAATGCTAAATACTATTTAGGACAGATAGCAGTCTGGGATTAAGCATAAATACCGAAATTTATGATCTGTACACATGTGGTTTTTGTTGATCTTTTTCAATGTAGAGCATACAGGTTTTGATTAACCATCATAACACCTTCCCTCTAAACTATCCCCATGATTTAAGGTATCTTTTTTGTCCATAGTACAAACAACTAAAATGCAAACACAACTGATGTAAATAAAAAAAGAATCCTAAGTATAATATGTTATTATTAAACTAAAGTAATATTAATATACTGTAGATTAAATTTCAATAGTGAAATTGCACAACACATAGAAGAAAGACATTTCTCCTTATCTTTTATGTGCCCTTTTGACATTTAAACGTAAAAGCAGACATCACACTCCAATGCATTTAAAACATACCTCGAGAAATGATAATAACAGATTTAACAGAATAACAGTTTTGTGGCAATAAAAGATTTCACATTGTATTAGTGATTCTGTTCTGAAAAGCCCGTCTGCGCAGGCGTCTAAAAATACATCTGTTCATATATCATGGATACGTTCATTAGAGAGAGGACCCAAGTCAGGATTTATTTGCTGCTGTGGCGTAATGCAGCTTGACAGGGAAGCTTCTCTGACACATTAACTCTATCTTGTGTGGTATGGATGTACAGAATACAGTTTTTTTAGTGTGGTATACAGCAAAGAAGAAATATTGTAGATGTTACATTTAATGTTTTAATGTATGTTTCCAAATCTGGAAATCATACAATTTTTTCTTTAAAATATTAACAAAGTAAATAATTTCATATTTCTTTACATTTTTTGTTTTCCATATAAGTCAATTTAGTCTATATATAACAGGGATCCTATTAAACTAAAATTTTCAAATATGAAATTAAATGGAATAATCTATTTTGTATTTATTTTTCTAACAATAGGCCTTTAAAGTGAATATCACATATGATGTGTCATTAACAGATCTCAGCACCACAGTCAGCAACGCTCTGTCACACTTTGCCCTGGCACAGCAGAGAGGATGCGTCTGCTGCGTCGTCTCCTCCCATCACTGCTCGATCTGTCCTGGCATCCTGGAATGTCCAAGATCACCCTGAACCTAGCACTGTTCACCATCATGTGGTTCCCAAGGTTGTACCTGCATTACTGCGGTCAATGGCTCTACCTGCAGACCAAACACATCCCCATCAACAGGTAACACACATGTCTCAAAGCTCATTGTTATTCCAAAACACACAAAACATGCAGATATATTCCAGAAGAGGATACACTGACCTTTAGAAATGTCTGCTTAAAAAAATACACCTGAAACACACACAAACATGCAAAGAGTTGATTCATGCATTGGTTTGGTTGGTGTGCATGTGCATGTAAATGTCTGCAAAGACTTTTACAAGGCTCATTCAACAACCTCAACATCAGAGATTATCATCAGTTTTGACATTCAGTCATATGGATCTAATAGTGTGCATTATTCGGAAAGAATTTGTATTTTTATTGTCTGGACAGTTTCATTATACTGTTAACCCTGTGCAATTTTGCATGTGGTGGTAATTTAAATTATCATCCAGAAGTTGTTCTGTAAAAATTCTCACAAAGCTTAGCTGTTGCCAAACAAGTCCGGACATTAAATCACAAAAAGAGACTGACAGAAGATGAAAGGAATGTAGAGGAATCTAGAGAAGAACAGAAATGAGTGAAAAACACAGAGAGGGGGTCACGGGGACATGACATGTTCCACATGTCTGTCCGTTTGTCCGCTGCGAGCGTTTCTCTACAGGGCTGGTGACCACAGCAGTGGTCAGAGATCAGCTGCAAACTGACAGCACACACACGCACGCTCACACGCCCCACAGTCATTAGAGTCTCTCTCTCTCACTCTACCCCACGCACATTTCATTACCCCCAGCATTCTCACAAATACCACCCCCCTCTACTCCTACACAAACACACACACACACCTAATCGCACTACAACATCAGCACACAACAACACAGTGTGCCAAATGAGACCCACCCGTATACACAACAACATGTGTTTGGTGGATTTTATTGCACCACAAACATGTGGAAAAACATCATTACCAGCACAGGTCCTGCTGTAAACGCTGAAGTGAGTTGTGTTAGGTTGGTTGATCTGTTGACGTAATTTACAGCACACGAACCTGAAAAGTTTTATATTTGACAAATGAATAAAATAAGGTTCAGTTACGTAAATGCAATGTTATCCAGTCAAATCTTAAAATATTTAATAATGCAATTATTAAGACAATCTTAAAGAAACTTGATTTATAGCGTCAAATTAACATATACTCTTAAAAATAAAGGTGCTTAAGATTCTTCACATGCGATAGAAGAAAAAAAAATTGGTTCCACAAAGATCCATTTAGTCAAAGGTTCTTTAAAGAATCATATCTTTCATTCATTTTTATAATTTGAAAACCACTTTTTAGCCACAATAACCCTGTGTGATGCATCTTGATTTTTAAGAGTCTACATCAAAATGAACCAGACCAATATTTTGAATCAAATATTTAATTGCACACACGTTACCCCTCTCTTCATTAGGCTACATTCGCTCCCTATGGTCACTCGCATCAAATTCAAAGCTCTGCTCTTGGCCTACAAGACCCTCACTGGTTCGGCACCCCCATATCTTCACTCGCTAATAGAGTCCTAGGTACCCCCCAGATCCCTGCGCTCTGCAAACAAACAAAGTCTTGTGGTGCCATCCCAAAAAGGGAATAAATCACTCTCACGTACTCTGCCTTCTCTGGATCTGTTCCACATTTGTGGAATGATCTGCCCGCTGCTACAAGATCAGCAGATTCTGTAGCCATCTTTAAGAATCGGCTGCAAAACAAATCTCTACCGTCAACACCTGACCGTCGACCGATTAGTCCTGACTTCTATTTCTTTTCTACTCTTTCTATCCTTAAAAAATAAACTAAGCTTTGTGTACTGTACTATATGAGACCAGTTTTTACTGCACTTATGCTTTTTGTTGTCCTAACGTTGTTCGTATTTCTTACCTCATTTGTAAGTCACTTTTATAAAAGCGTCTGCTAAATGACTAACTGAACTGAATTAAATAAGCAAATAAACATCCAAAACATACATAATCAATCATAGCAGTATGTAAATGCTGGATAGTAGAGCGAAAACAGAAATGGGCTGGTTGGGTGAAATGAAGAGTGGTAGCACGGTCTCAGGTAATGGCTGAGAGAGAATCATGAGCAGAGAGATGATGGAAGATTAGGAAAGACATAACGCTTCCTGTTAATAGACATATCAGTACTTTTTGCTGTTGTTGTTAAACATGATTTATTTATTCCATTCATCCTAATTTGTATCACTGTTGTTACTACATTCCCAATTCGATTACGTGCTAAACATTTGGAAAGGATGCATCTGTTCATTTCTTTATTAATGCAGATATCTGAAGATTTTCTTATGTTGAATTTTAACTTTGATTATTTTTCTTCGAAACGAGATGAATGTGCCGTCATGTCTTTGTGGGGGCAGGTTCGGGTTCGGTGCGCACACGGTGGATCTGGTCTATCAGGGCTCGCTGCTGTCTACCCTGGAGGAGGTTCTGCTGGTGCTGCTGGGCCCCTTGACCTTGAGTGGAGCGGTGCTGCTGCTGCTTCTGATCAGATGGGGCTGTCAGCTAGCATTTGGCTCACCGCCCTCCTTCCTGTCAAAGTTTATCATGGCTGCCGCGGTGTGGACAGCGCTGGACCCTCTGGTGGTCTTCGCTGTGGATGCCGTCCTGGGGGTAAGTCACTTAAAATAAGGTGGACACTTTTGCACTGTAAATAGAAGTTTCGCATTATTTTAGCAAAGTCAATTTACATATAAAAATGCGTGAGGGAGCAAGATTGAGATGATTGATCATAAGAGTCAAGTTTATCGGTGGAATCATATTTACAGATTATATGTACACAGAAATATGCCCGTAAAGCAAGTGGTTTATATTGAAAAAGGTTGCAGTACATGAGATCATGTGATACTTTTGGTAAAACAGGCAAATATGATTGAAATGGATCTCTTCTCACTTGTGCATCACAATTTCATTCAGTCATAGAGATGATACTTTCTGTGTGCTTGTGTTTGCACAGCGTCTGTCCTTCAGTGCAGATTATCCGTTGGCAGATGCTGCCAAGCTCTACTGGCATTTCTATCGAACTGAGCAGTCGGGCAGAGCGGGCATCATCATCACACTCTTTCTCTATGGTGTCCATTTTGTCCTGTCCGTCACCATTCTTTACATATATATCCTCAGGTATAGTATTTTATAACAAATACATCAAAGAATGTCTGCATTTTATTTCTGTAAACCAGCTGGTGGGCAAAATGGGTGCAAAAACATATTTAAAACATGCAAACAACACTGTATATGGGACACATTTACATTGAATTGTAATATCTGAACTATTGCAGCAGGAAAGGAGTTAAAGCTGCGGGGAAGAGGCCGAGAGAAATAATTTGAAGGACTTTCCCGAAAGCTGAAAGGGTAGAGTTAAGAAGTGGTTGGGATTATTTGTTGCTAGAAACTGTGAATTTCCCCACCAAGAACTAAGATGCCATTTTCTCTCTTTAGTTATGTTCTTTACTGTCAACTGTCAAGAGATTGTGTGACCTTCTTGGTGGTAGTGTCAAAAGTGTTACAACACTGAAGTCCACGTGATCCAGACGCTGAAATTATAGTGATGTATTTTTGGATGCGTAGCCCCTGGAGGACATTCATTCAATGAAGTCCTGTCCACCAGCACATAAGCATCATAAACAGGCCCTATCAAGAGCTTTCCGCTCATTACCATCTTCTCACAGCCAAGTGTTGATGTAATGCACTTTGATGTTATACTCTCATGAGGTTAAAGACTGAATATAAAAGATTTGACAAGGATAGGAGGTAAAATCACTTTGTGAGCTTGTTATTATGGGTGATAGACTTAATACTCTTTGGGTTCTCTGAGTATATTGTTTTTTGTATTTTAGCAAAATAATAAGGAAATAACGCTAAAAATTGTGCATAAAGGAAATAAATAAGGTGATTTTTGATTTCATGTTTACCTTAAATGTTTTGCTACTGGCAAACAAATTTAACAAAATTTGTCAACCTTTGATCTTACGACTACATTGGGCCAAAACGTCCATTTGCCAAACATCTGCAATTGTCCCTTCATGGCTCTAATTTCAAGCACCGTCCCAATTTGAAATATTTAAGTCTATTATCTCACACACTGTAGCTTTAAGGTCTGGAAATATAACAAAGACTCAGAAGTGTAACCGGCTGATTTTTCACTCATGATCGGAGAGAAAGAGCTTTCATCTTATTTCTCAATGGTTGGGCTTATATTACCACACTAGATGGGCGGCATGAAGTGTCAGCCACAGAAGCAAGTGATGTCTCATGCCAGTGTGGAATGCTCCAGAATGGCAGCGTTGGCGCGGGTTAAAGCTGAACAGTGGCGGTGTGCTGTGTGAATGTAGGCCAGCAGTCTGATTGTGAGTAGGCCTGCTCATTTTATGGGTTATCTGCTTCCATTCTCTGTGTGGAGAAAAGCACTGACACAGTGCCTGACCTATTTCTAAAATAACGCCCTGGGCTAGACGTATAGATAGAATGAACTGTTATCCGTTTTTAATTACATTTTAGCAAGCCCCGATTCACTGTCTGCAAAGCTTTTTTTCAATCTGATCACTAACAAATATATAAACAGAATCACACAACATTTGACACTGGACCACCATGGAACATTTTATTGAGATAGAAGGAAACTTAAAAAACAACAAGTATTAATATGACCTTAGAACAGTAATTTATAGCTATACAAATCAAATAGGAAAAGCCAGCGTTCTCAAGACACCATTCTACTGCATGTATAAAAACACTGTTTTTGATTGATAACTTATAATAAAATCGTATTTGCTAACAGAAAAATATTTCAACCTTTAAATGGTAATTGTTGAAAGTAAGATCAGCAGAAGCAGTGGTCCACATTTCTACACTAAAGACAGTAGAACCTCTAAGATACCGTTTAAAGTGAGGATTTTGTTTATTATTTAAAAACATATTTAAGGTCTAGTTTATCTGAATGCTGATCCAGAATACATCATCAAACAAAACCAAATCTAGTTTGCTTCCTGTTGTTTTAAGTATAGATTGATGGTTTAAGTGGATGGCTAACCGCATGGAGCATCTGAAGCTGTATGTCTAGATGCCAAATTGATAAATGTTGAGATTGTGTAATAGAAGTGGATTAAAGAAGTTTCTCATTATTTAACATAATGCTCATTTGCTTAAATTGTCTTTGCAGACACAACAAGGTCGAGATGCTCTGAGACAGAGAAAAAGTTAAGCGCAATGTTCACGGCAGACAATTGTTTAATAAAGAACATAAATTAGTTTTTTGCACCCACTCCCGGAATATTAAAAATCCCTTATTGAGCTGTACTTTATTCTATCATAACTGCAAGATACATGATTTTAAAGGTGTTCATTTGGACATTTGGCTTTTTTGGCATGGCATCAATATAGCCCAAATATAGCGCATTATAATGTAAGCTCCAACCTGCCAAATTATTTTACGTTGCTCAACATAAATGGGTTGTGTTGATATCTTCATGTATGCTTACAGTAGATCCGGAATGTACATGCCTTGGCCAGTTAGATATCACACACTTTTTTCCTTGGTAGGACGATAGAGCAATACATTTCATAAAGCTTCACCGCTCTCTCGCCTTTATAGATTGCGTGGTAAATATTAGCACTTTCTGGAGCGCTCATTACCCTCTGAGCAAGAAAAATCTCTTTCTGGCGGAGGGTCAAGGGGTTTTGAAGAGAAGCCAGCTGTTTGTTTTCATGGCAGCTGATTCATGCAGTGAGAATGAGAGCCGTCTGAGGTGCTGCAATCAATAACTGCTATGTTGTGCTCACATGACTCAAGACTACCTCACCAGACAGCTCAAATGCATCTTGATGTTGCGTATTGAAGATGTCTCTGAAGAACCTTGGGATCCAAGCATGCATCTGAAGAGAACACCTTTCCACAAAAACACAAGCAAAGAAATCACCTTCACACCCGTATGATTTTAGCATCTCCAGTTCCTTTGATTCCCAGAGTCAGCGCTGATAGAGAGAGAAAATAGGCTTTATTTTGATACACTTCATAGGTTTTAGATTCACTAGAGATCCATGACGTCTTCTACTCGAGCACTAGTTAACCAAAGTGTCAAAACTCCTCAGTTACGTGGTTCTTGGATCGTAGACCAGAGTCACTTCTGTTATGCCAGTTGACATTGACAGGTTGGGCTGAGCAGAAGCTCATCAGAATTTCACTTTGTTGGAAAGGTCAGACTGGCTGTTCGTCAGATGTTAAAAGCCTTGCCTTGAAAATGACCAGGATGTGACTCACTGGCATTAAACGGTGTGGACTCTCTACTTCTTTCCTGCGATGTTGAAACCAGTCACTTAAAATTAAGATTTTCTCATGAAATACAAACACACAGTTTCTGTTTCCCCCACAAAACCTGCATAAAGCATTATTACAATTTTCATTGAACACTCTACGAAGAATCTCTTTCTAAACTGCCCTGCAAAGGCAAAAGGCACAAACTTCCTTTTTGGTAAAATAGAGTTATTGCATGGATTTGTCTCTTAAATAAAAACTTTAGAAAATAATGGGCTGAAAGCCAATGAGATAATATCAAATAACATCCTTTTTCTAAGTTCCACACTCTAGGGGGTTAAGGTCTTTTGCCTGTGTAGGACTATTCAGTAGTTTCATAAGTTGTGCCCTAAGATATATCACACACAAGTGAAAGAAAAAAGGAAACAAATGTAACAAATGTAAAGACTTTGACGATAATGTCAGATTTTGTCACATTTTTTTGTCTCGACAAAAGGAAGAATACAGAATGTTTAAACATCATATTAACATGTAACTTTTATTTCTTTATATTGAATCTGTATAACCCTGTATAAAAAAGAAAAAAATTAAAACATTGTATTATCTTTAGGCTTCACAATGACGGCAGACTGTTAGATATCTACCATCGGCTCCACAGTGCTGAGGGAGCGTTCTTCATTCCACATGATATGGAGGTCTCCAACCAGCAGCTCAATTACATTGTAAAGAAGGCAGAACAATGGAGAGGCTTCAACGGTGAGAGACGCAAGGTGAGTCTCAGTAAGTAAGGCCAGATATCGTGATTGTAGTGGTAGCGACGAGCAATCTGCTCCAGACCTCAGAGAGATTGTCTTCTTCATCGCAATACAAAATTTGACTATCGCACTGCTCAGCTCAAGTCTCAGCCGTTTAATTGGATTAATGGTTGTTTAAAGAAGATGGGGGAAATAGCAGTTGATACTAATTCATCAGATTGCCTCTGGAAAAGATTTCTGATGTCTGATGGCCCATAAGATGCCTGTTGGCGTTTATGAATAAGTAAGCTTTTGTGATGCTGTTCAGACCATCACACTTACTTTACGGTAAACTGTTCGCTCAGCTTTGTAACATGCATTATAATTAACATAAATGGATATAACATTCTTTTTGTTAGTTACATTTATGAATGCCAAAAACTTGTCACAGTGGTTTTTAGCTAGACTAATTAGTAGGGGCTAATTATCCAAAAAGCTTGATTAATCCAAGGAAATCAATTTCCAGCAATATTTCATTAAGAATAAAGACCACTCAATCAACAGAGACATGTAGGAGGACACACACACACACACACTGACTTGGGTCGCAACTCCTCTTGTCGTTATGCTATCCTGTAGCTCAGTGGTAAGAGCATTGAGTTAACAACGGGTTCGAACCCAGTGGATTGCAAATACCTATGTAAAATGTATAGGATAAAGCAATGTAAGTCGCTTTGGATAAAGCGTCTGCCAAATGCCTAAATGTAAATGTTCTCTTGACAAAAAGAGCTGTCTATTGACCTTTGCATGCCTAATGTGTTTTTTTAGATCTCGACAGTGTTCGTGTCTCGTATCATTTGCAATCTCAGTGCTATGAATTCGATTCAGTTTGTAATTAAGAAAACAGCATCGTTTTCTAAGAATCTTCCAAATGTTGGACTATAGCAGCCTTCATCCCTGAACTGCAGTCATAACCTCCTCTCTCATATTGGCCCTAATTTGCGGTTATTGAACTGATAAAATGCTAACACATTAAACACATTTGCCAGCATGATGAAAATTTAGGGTTATTGCATTTCACAATTTTTACATTATTCAGGCAGACAATTTTTCATTTAAATAAGACGGCCTAGGACATTATTTCATAATTATTGTGGCAATTTCTCTGTGCAAAAGGGGTCACTTTCCCAACTCAGCACAGACATATCCCTATTTAACTAATTTGCCTACATGCAAATTTTTTGTCATTTTCCCCTCATTAACTATTTATCAACACAGTAGCAAAAGTATATGTTGGAGGGGAGGGAGCAGCCAGACAAAGCTGAAACTAATATTTTGCAACTCTAATGATTTTTTGCATCCTTAATTAGATAGAATATGCTTGATATGATTAGGTCAGGATGTAGTAGTTTTCATTAAAAATAGATTTCTGAAACTGTATTCCAAATGTTCCCTCACAATTAAATAATGAATCCGGCACATTCCTTATTATGGACCCAATTAATATAGCAGAAAGAGGCGTGATTTTAATAACAAGAGGCCACGAGGCCTTCATTAGCAGAAAGTCGGGGCGGAACGCGAGTCGAAAACATTTACCGCATTTACACCACGCTAAGAAACTACAAACTCCAAAACTATGAAACCAGTCAAAGTTTTAGTATAGTTTCTATGAATGGCTGCAGTTAACACAAGTGTTGATTTTCAGAAATGCATATTAGGCTGTATTAATACATGGCTTCTGATTTGCATAGACATTAAATGTCCATGCAGTTTAGTAAAACCCCTGGGGAAACTGACATTTAGTATTAAATATGATTTATATTGCATATCAACGTGTAATTGTGTTGGGTATTGTGACTGTTTGGTCGTACAGCTTCTAATTCATGCATAATTATTATACATGACAGTTTATAACATTTTATGAGTTAAAAACAGATAATAAATATTTATTACCTTAAACCATGAATTTGTCACACCATTAAATATGTTTAAAACCCTTTAAAATTACTCACATGGTGAGTGTAGAAGTATCAAAAAACATAGGCTTAATGTTATAATCTGCAAGTCTATATTTGTCTAAATTATTGATGCTAAAATGTTGTTTTTATCTAACTTTTGACATAAAGCGATTTATTTGATTAAATATCTTTCAATTTCGACACACAGTCTGGTTTTAAATCTTATTATTTTGGCTTATTTCCTTCCAGGCCCTCCGCGTGATCGTCATTATTGTGCACATATTTAATCAATACATTGTCATAAAAGCATCATAAACAGGACTGCAAAACATGATAGGTTAAAATTGGACTGTTTAGTCATTCATTATATATATATTTTTTACTGTTGCTAAATCCCATTGTGCACTATAAGTGGTCATTCATTAGGTATTCACGAGAATTTGAGTGTGATTACAAGCACATAGACTTTATGTTCTGGCTGCACTCCTATAGTGTGTATTTCTACTGAAGGGGCCTTAAGTCAAAGCTTGCGGATAATGAGCTCATTCATTATGTATAGGCACTGCTGCAGATGGACCTCATTAATTGCATGCCGTCACCTTCTTGATTACTGTACCTGGAAGGGAGGTGCTAATGTCTGGCGTGCTTAAGCAGGTAACGCAAACTGTTTTGTCACTGGCCTCGTGACAGTGACAGAGGAGTCCGGCGTTGCCGTAATCTTCACCGTAATTCACCAGAACGTGCTGCTAATGGCTGCTGATAGCCCTGGAGATGTTTTCGCTACTGAATCGCATCGAGATTTGCGCTCCGTCGTGCTATTTGTCTCCACATGTCTCCATAATGTCTTTCTATGGGCTGAATTTAGGGAACACCCAAGGTGCTTTGCAAAACAACTAACGGGGGGCCCAACCTGTCGCAAGAATGCACGCATAGAAGATCTAATGACGAACAGACTGCACCCCCCACCACTCATCTTTCTCTCTCGCCGTCTGTAATTATTAACCGCCGGTTGCGTGGGACCTTTTCTCATACTGTTGTTTTGGTCTAACTTTGACAACACATTCATCAAGAAGAATTGACTCAAAACTTGCATTAGTACAAATGATGACATGTTGTCACCTGTGTGTGATATTTTAAAGTCAGAGAACTTTAATATTATATATTTGCTAATTTGGTTGTCGACAGTGCATTGAGCAATATTTTTACCCCAAATTAAGAAATTACATTCAGCTTGAAGACTATGAAAATTGTTATAATATTTGTGTATGATGAATTAACATTATGATTTATTTCCTCCAATATTTTTTTTTTTTCAAAAATCACACTCTTATTGTTTACATTTATAAGGCATTTATACACCATGGCTGTATCTGTTCATAAACATTGCTATTTACAGTTAGATTAATTGTAAAGTAAATTACTGTTAGAGTAATGTACGATAACATTAAGACTATTGGGAATTACATGAATTACATAAATGTCTATATTTAGCTTAGTGTCATTTGTGATAAATAAACAAGTTCTCCCAAAATTCCCAGCAGCAGTTGCACCCACAAAAGCTCACCTGCTGACTAGCAGCCCATGACCGGCAAGCTCCGGAGACATTGTCAGGCCACAATAGGCCTGAAAAGGCCTCAACAAAAACACCCAAAACAGGAACATAAACATAGAGATGAAGGAGGAAGCTGCTCAGAGTCTTTCATGATATGGGAAGGGTCACGGGAAGGCACCTGCAAACCAACCGTCCAACCCCCATTCGCTTCGCCGGCCTGTTTGCTTGCATTAGCTCTGAAAGCTGCTTCTTCAATTACAGGGGGCTATTAGTGGACAGTGCAGTGAGGCTGCCAGGCCCCAGGCTACAGCGCCACACACAACTCAATACGACATGACTGCAGAGGGGACATGCCTGCCATGCAGAGAAGGTCAATGACTTTTAGTGGGCAGCAATGTGCGAAAATGCTGCAGTTGCACAGCGGTTAGGGAAGAGAGAGAGAGGGACAGAGGCCCTGTCTGGATTTAACAGGCCCATGGAAGCACTTGAAATTATTTCTGGCTATCCTAATCATTCGCAAACTTTTGTCCACTCGTCTTTAACGGCACTTTTATTTTGGTTTGGGTAAAAGAGATTTGGCGCCTAAACTAGTTTTTCCTGGTAGATGCCATAACTTCATTTTAGGAGCAAAAGGTATTGTTCTCCATTGACAACTATTCAAAACTGTACTGTATTTTGATTAAATTAAACATTTGTAAGCATATGAACTGCACATATTATATTATATTGCAGTTGACTTTCCCTGCCTGCTATTTTAAACATCACAGCTCTGGATTGCTGCTAATTTTTTCTAGTTATGTTCCAGCTGATTCAGCTGAGATTGAAAAAAATACAGATCCTTCACCTTCTTTAAGTGCATCCTGTAACATCCAAGCAACTTCCATATGGATGAATGCGAATGAAAAGATCTCTTTTGAGAGATGGATGGACGATCAGTAAAAATATTATTTTAAGAAGTGATGAAAAGGTACTTCAGTCACACACGATGAAAACGTGGCAGTACTATGATTGTTTTTTTTTACATGCTTGTTTTTCACTTACCATGCTGGACATTGGTTCTATCAGACATTTCTTTTAATTTTATCACAACATATTGCACACAGTCAGCTGTCAAAACAATTGCAGCTGAGAGCCTGAAATTGAATCCACATGTTTAAACTCACATAGATCCTGCACTCTCTCTCTTTCCATTTCTTTCTAGTTCACTTATAATCTGAAACAGAGGAAACAAATTGTATGGTCCGAAATCAATGAACGTTGTTTACAGATGCAACAGAGATTTGTGAGAATATATCAATACATAATTTTTTTAAGGCAACATCACCCAACTGCATTACAGAAAAAAGAAGAAAACAACATCTCTACTGTTTCTTTACTGCTCTTTTATTCAGTGTAGTTAAAGATAAAAAGGTGACTGAAAAAAACACATAATAGACGGTCTCATTAGACAAAGCCCCCTGGTCTAAAGTTCCGGTCTGTGTTTGGTCATAATATAACAAATTTTTTGTATTTCATTTACATTCATATTTTATTGTATTTTAATTGCATTAAATGAAAACTACTCAACAGTTATTGATTCTTTGCGTGTGTCTACCGGAATAAAGTTTGGGCCAGATAACTAATGTTTTTATTTTGTTGCTGCTGAAACAGTCTACAGTCTGAAATTGTTATACAGAGTTTTTAATGTTTTTTTTAGAGAGTTTATTTTATTCAAGTTATTTATTTATTTAAATGAAATACTTCCCTTCGCCAGAGTTAAACCATGTGGTCCAGTTCCACAGACACTGTCTTAGTTGAATTAAGATGTCTATATCGCTTAAATAAAAATGCCTTAGAAGAATACATGGAATACTGGTTTGCAACTTGAGACAAAACAATGCCACAGACATGTTTTAAGATATTTCTGGGATAGTAATATTCAGTTAAGACAGGTCAAACATTGATTCAGTCTTGGACTTTTATCTAACTTTAACACTGCATGTCTACTACAATTTATTAGAGTATTATTAGACTGTTTCGTTAGAATCAGAATAATTAATTGAGCATCAAATCTGTTAAATTTAAAACCTAAATAAATCACTCGGTCAGTCCAATGTCTTGAATCGAAATATGAATCATTCTCTTATTTGTGTACTGATGCTCAAGTCAGCCTGTATATGCAGATAAGATTGCATTCAGTAAAATTGTAAACGATGCTGATTCCACAGCATTTAGCCAACATCCCCTCCAAACAAACCTCGAAAAAAGTTTCAATTCCAGGCATCAATGGCTCATGCAAGTGAATGTTTCCTTTCCAGAGTTGTTTATGGATTAAATTGGTTTTTTAGGCATTTATATAAAAGCAGATTAGTAACAGTGAATTATGCAGATGCATGAGGCAGATTATCCTGAGCTCAGATGCTATCTTCATCTCTTTATCTCTCTCTGTTTGGAGACTAAAGTAAAATATTCATGCCTGTTTGGTTTATAATTCCCTTCCTCTCTCTACGAGTGCCATTTTAGTCAAGCATGCTTCACAGTAGCTATATTGGCATTATATTATTTTATGGGTTTACTGAGGTAAATGGACTGAGCTATCAGAGGAGGCCAGTGTTTGTTCTGTCCATTGTAAACAAGCAACAAATACAGTAATAATAGCAATGACCAGTGTTCAGTTTGTTTTCATATTTTCATATCTGTGGTTTTGGTGAAGCATATATAGAGCTGCTCTAATCTAGCAATCATCACAGTCCGCCATGCGTTTGATAATAATGCATTATATCTCTAATGGCAGATGAAGTGCTCTTCTGCTTTAGGTCCATTGGGGTTTTCTCCATGAAAAGGACGTCAGTAAACTATTAATACTATGGACATACAAGAGCATTCATTGACCATTTGTTAAACCATAATGTGAGATTGTACTTTCCACAAAATAAATTAAAATACTGAGCCTTAAAGTTTTAGAGATCAATAATGTGCTTGACTTTCAATTCAGTTATGGAAATTAATATACAAATAATTAATAAAATTAAATAATATTAAATAATATAAAATACAGAATAGAAATGAAATGAAAAATTAAAATAATTAAAATAAATTAGAAACACATCAGAAAAAATATTATTTAAATGCATTGTAAATGTAAGATCTCCATAAAAAAGAAGTATGACGGCACAAGTGTAATTGAATGCCGATCTCTTTTTTTTTGCTTAGAGTTTTACTGTATCAGTATCCAAGCCTGAATGCCCTAACTGGCCCGATGTCTTACCTCTGCTGTGATCCCAGCTGCAGCTCTGCCTACTTCTTACCCATGATCCTCTGCTGTAGTCTGCCCATCACACTGTACCAGGCCTGCCATGTGCAACTTCCACATAAATAACCCAGCCTGTCCGCCACACACCACACACACACAGGCTCATTCAAATGCACCTGTCAACGTGATGAAGCACTCGCCCGCAGGGAAGCATTGTTTACATTTTCACTCCACTCTTTGCAAAAGTGAGATTCTAATTATTTTCCCACTGTAAATTAATGCCAAGTGGGACAGAACTGAGAAGCGGCAGATTCCAGCGGCAGAGCGGCACTATATTTAAACTGCTCTGAGGGAGCGCAAGAGTGCAAGGTCAATGGAGTTTTGTCTTGAAAATAAGAGCAGATGTGCTTGGGGTATAAAGGGAGGTCCAAAAAAGAGTGCTGGGACAGATACCTAAAGTAACTTGACAAACTACAATGTCAGACTTTTGATTTTGTATGGTAAGTAAAAACAACTGTCATGCCACAGGAAGTTGACATAAAATGCATACTGTATTTATTGACCAATAAGAAGCTGAGATTTAAGTTGCACCTTTTTCATTCTAAAGCATTTCTGTCTCTAGTGTGTAATAGTGTGCTGTCACATCTCTATGATTTCCACAACTTTACTCTTATGAAAAATTATCAGATGATTCACCTCTAGAAGAATTGAGGAAAAAATACCGCACTAGTGTAGATAAATTACGTTGTGTAGATATATAGCATCACAAAAAATACTAATGCTTGTAAATCCGCATGATGGATTATGATGTTGTCCGCAAGAATATTTTGGTGCATTTAATTCACGGTACGTATTTCAACTGTTTTAGACTCTTTTTTTTCTGGGCACTGCAGTTATCATAACTCCATTAAACTGCTGCTTTTATACGCACTGGTCAGTGTATTAGGATTGTCGTGAGGAGGCACTCGCACTTTAATAATGCACTTATCAATTTTGGATATCCATTTTTACAAATATGGAGATGTGTAATCTCATTTGCTTGGGCACAGGCACAGACTCATAATAGTAGAATGGAACACCAGCCGCTGTGTTTCACTTCCTGGATTTCCTTCTCCATTTGCAAAATCTGAATTTATGTTGCGGCTGGGAGACATGGTTTGATGTTTATAGTCCACAAAGAAGCAATGGCTGTCTCTCCAGATTCAAATAAAGAGACTGATATGGACTCTATCAGATTTTTGAATACAGACGTCCACAATAAATCGGAGCTTGATTGGTTGGAATTAGGTTAGCTCACTTGAATGCTATCTGCTTAACCCACAGATGGGTTCCCTGAGAACAGCCAGACATTGAGTCAAGCACTTACCGACAGCACTAAGACAACGTTGGAAAAATGCGCTCGCCAAACACATTTCAGACAAGATGACGCTTGCTCAGAATGCTCCTTGTGTGCTTTAATGTTCCTGACAGTAGAATTACACATGCAGATTACAGAAACACTTCTTTCTTCATTTACTCACGCTCATGCTATTTTTTATCTGTTTGACTCCTTTGCAGAAAACAAAAGACGATTTGTCTAAATGTCTGAACTGCTTTTTGAATGGCATCATCCCCATCAAAGGAATGATTTGCCCAAAATGAAAATTCCTTTAGAATGAACTCACCATCATGCTACATAATATGTCTCCATTTTTAATAGTTGAACACAAACTAAGTCTTTAAAAAGATTATCGAAATTTCTATCAATATCTATAAAAGGTCCAGCAACCATCCATTTTAAAAGTAATCCAAATTATTGCAGATGGTTAATAAATATATCCTGCGTGTTTTGTGTGTGTGTAAAACTATAAATACCTTCAGCTTATTTAACGAAATTGAAAATATCACATGACAACTAATCACGTGACATTTCATCATCTATGAGATTTGAAGTATTTCAGCACCATCCTATTCCAAATTGGTGCCCTAGTGGGTTTATTTTGGTTTACATTACCTAAATAAACTCAAAATATAACTTGCATTTAATAATTAATCTAACATGGATGTATGTGCTTTTTGGAACTTTAACATGTTGACTGCTGTATAAGAAGATAAAATGACATCAATTTGTGTTTGATTGAAAAGAAGACACACAATGGGATGGCATGAAAGTGAGTAAATTATGACATCATTTTTTCGGGGGAGGACCATTCCCAAATCTCATTCTACACAGTCTTCGTAAAAGTACATTCCGATGAACCACCAAGACAATGGTGGCCGCATTTGAAATCTCAGTAAACTTTCTTCAGGACCTGTCAGGCCACACATGAACAGTTTTGTAATTTACTCTGTGATGTCTTTCTAATGCCGTTTGATGTGTCATTTGGCAATGCTGAATGTGAACCTTCTCTCTAGGCAGCCTGTATTTAAGAGGTGTCTAATTACATGCAGTAATGACTCTCAAACTCCTTACTAGCACGACTTGTGTTTAGCCAACAGTCTTAAGTAGTCGGGAAATCACGACATGGTTACACAGTGAAATTAAAGTTCCTGTTGGCTTTGACCCTGCTTGACAAGACCTGTGTTTTTTTCAGAGTCGTAATTACAGGGCTAATTAAGGGGTCACCTTGAGTTTATAAACTTGACTGCAGACTGAAAAACTTCCTGGTGAGAAAGGGTAAAGCGAAACAATGAGAGAGAGAGAAAGTTAGTTATGTTTTCGTTTGGTCGCTGATCTAGTAAGTTATCTAATGTTATATTAATTTAGATGCGCTGTTAGAGTTGTGATGTGCATGCGGTGCGACATGTTCATTTTTCAAGGCAAGTCTGCGCCGGATCGAGATGGACCTATTTAATCTTTTAGAAAAGCGCATTGCAGGTCATGTGACACGAAACAACCAATCAGCTTACCTTTTCTGGAAAAACATAAAAGCTCAGCGTGAATGGAGAAGCAGAGAATCACAGCATAAATACATCTAGAAGCAGAGTTATTGCAAGGTATTTTCATTGCACATAATCCAAATATTCTTTGATGAATTCTCCTCATCATGACAGCAAGCGTGGCTATTGATTGTTTAGCAATGGCAGGTGGCAGGAGAGCACAAGCTCCCCGTACAGTTTTAGACACGAAATGTGAAGGGCTCCTCAAAGTTGAAACATGGTACAATAATAGTCTCAGGTGAGAATATTATGGTACCTTGTTTGTGACTTCATAAAATGAATTTTAAGAAAAGCAAATCTGCACATAGTTGCATTCAGTTCATTGATATAGGCTGGATATACTGTACATGTACAGTATAGTGTGCATTTGTCTGTGTTTGAGGTCAGAGAGATTGTGTAAAACAATGTTGTCACTAGTGTGTGATTCTGGCCCAGTTGGGTGAGAGGCGCTATGATCTTCACACACCAATGCATCTGAGATCCATGACCTATATACCATGTTACACGCTCTGCTTGTTTGCTGTGTTTCAGTGCATTACAGGTACAACACACACATACACATGTACACTTGCAGATGCTCAAGAGATAGGTAAATAATCTTTCTTGTTTTTGAAATTTAGTCTCTCTTTAACTCGACTAATCTCACATGTACCTTTGATGATCAAGACATTTTTTGTCACGTTTAGAAATTAAAAATGTTCCCTAATTGGTAACGCTTTAGATTACGGCCCGATTACTAATTGTAA
This sequence comes from Triplophysa tibetana, assembly GCA_008369825.1. Classification (NCBI taxonomy): domain Eukaryota; kingdom Metazoa; phylum Chordata; class Actinopteri; order Cypriniformes; family Nemacheilidae; genus Triplophysa; species Triplophysa tibetana. Next base: position 15,384,452 of record CM017914.1, on the reverse strand, counting down.
CAATAATGTACACCAACAGTACATATATGTAGGTTATGGGGAACAATATGCAAAGTTTGGCGAATAAAGGGGTAAGAGAAAGGAAAATAAAAATATATATTTATTAGGGAACTGCATGCCATATAAACATCCAATCAAACCACTCTTAAAATACTTGATTATAGTTACAAAAGATCAACATTGATTTTACAAAATAAACTCTTCAAAACAACTCTTATCCGGACTCTGAATGAGCTCTTCAATATCAATTAAATCCAGGTGGCCAAAAAAATGAAAGAAGGCGGGATTTACTCAGAAGGCAAGGTTCAGGTCTGCTTAAACTGTGAAAGAGCTAGCGCAATGGAAGTATTTAATTCACTGGCTGCGTCGCTTTTTCCCTCTTTCTGGCGCTTGGGAGTTTGCGCTCCCTTGGGGTCTGTCATTACTATTTGAGCGTGATTGATGCGCATCAACGTTTAAATAACAAACCTGAGTAAATAAACAAACAGTCGGAGGTGGCCCGTTATAAGTTTTTGCATATGGACCCGGACCTGACTATATTCAACTACATATGTGGAGGTCTCTGGGCTGAGCCACGAATATCCACTCAACTTAGAACAACCCCTGTTGTTCCCCTTTACCAACAGATACAATTAGTTTTGCTATAAGCCCTGTTTTATTACTATTATTACATTGCGGGCCGTAATCTAAAGCGTTACCCAATAGTTTTATTAATTCATCGATTCTTTAATAAAATTACTTACTGTTCAAAATTTTGAGGATCTGACGTATTTTCACAATCTTATATATAAACAGGAAAATATATGTTGGGATTCATTTACAGTTTGAAAAAATATTATAAGAAGGATGGTCGTATGTCATTGGACTCTTACATTAATGATGGATCCAGGACATTCTTTCCCTCATTTAGGGATTAGGCTGTAAGAGAGGTTATTATAGGCTGAAGAGTTGTGTTAATGTTGTGTCAGGGTCAGAGGTTTGTGAGTCATGCAGAAACCTGACACGCCACATTCCTGCATCTCTCAGCTAGAGCTCATCACCTTACAAGCACAGCTGTAAATTACAGAACATTACTGTCAACTAGCCGGGTTTGGATTCATCTCACAGTGCGCTGATCTGTGGCCGCAGGTAGGGCAGGTAATTGCGTCAGGGTGAGAATTTGTGCAAGCATGCAGTTGCACTCAGATCCACCCTTGACCTAAACACACACACGCATGCAGCTACATGAAGATGCAGCCAGAATGTCTCTTCTCGCCGCAAGAATAGATTTATATACATTTTTCTGATATTCTTATATTTACCTAAGACCCTGACATTTTTACCTCACCGATACAGGCATTTAGGCCTATAGTGCGCAGACATTTGCTGATATTTTAAAAGTAGCTGTCTGCCACTAAAACGGCACTCAGATTTGACTTCAGTCTTCAGTCAATACCCTATTGAGTATTCTTTAACAGTATTGGGGTGGTCTCTAACAAGGTATATGTATGTGGGTGTCTCAATAGGTGGCAGTGTATGATTACATCTGGACTGAGGAGGAGCCAGATGCAAGACTGGCACAGCCTGTAACAGGGTGCGAGACCAGCACCCATCTGTCCATCTACAATCTTCACCTGAACGGCCTGCGCCAACATTACAGACACTTCCTTCGACAGTCAGATGGATCAATTATAGAGGTGGGCATCCATTTCTCCACATCTTTTAGAGAGAAAAATGAAATGCTTTGTTCCCAAACCTAGTCACCAAGTCTACATAGGCTGCTTATTTTCTAAAAGAATTTGGAACCTCATAAGTGTTCCACCGATATCCTCCATCATATTGGCTTTGGTTTATTTTATCTACTTACAGTACTATGTTCTTTTATAATATTATAATCCGGAGTGCACCTACTGGTATTGTGTCCTGAATTGCAGTCGAGTTAGATTATACAGGTTTTGGAAGACAACTAGATGTGTATACCGTCACCCATACGCAATTCAGAAATCCACCGACTGTTCGATATTTCCTTTTTCTGTAACTTCATCTAAGAATCTATAAGAGGTTTTATTCACTAACCTTGCTTCTATGCCTACCGTTTCACACGTTATTAAATGTAGTTGAACAGCAGGGCCCAGACTGCTGTCCAGATTGCTGTCTAATTAAATGTACCACTGATTCTGCTCGGTAACAACTGCAAGCACATGAATTAACTCTCATCCCCCCCGAGAACAACCTGGATCATCCTAACAAAATTAATATTTTAGAACTTCTGTGTCAAAAACAGCAGATTTATGCCGCGTGCGCGTCAACGGCTTGCTTGCAGGCAGTGCGGTCGGTTAATGGCGTCCTGAGCAGCTTTGTGACTGATGAGAACGCCACAGAACGCACGGCATATTTATCAGTCTGAGGGGCGGCCCTCAAGAACCACAAACACATCACTGATGATATTACATGACAAATGGCTTTTTAGAAGCTGATGTGAATTCCTGAACTTTGCGCATGTTTAGCAGACAACATTCTGGATTACGAAATTTACATGGTAGCTGTTTTGTATAGACTGTGGAAATCATATACAGTTATATGAATTAGCCACCTCGGAAAATTTTAAACTCTGATTGTGTTGGAAAAATGGAGGACATGATTGTGTAAGAAAGTAAAAAGGGTTATAGGGAATTTCCTCTGGAGTTGATTTTATTTGTGCTAGCACCCAAGCATATTTGCAGACATAAACAATCCCTACATCATTCCTTTTACCTTTTTCAAAGAAATTAAGAGACCGCTTCAATTTTAGTTTTTTTTCTCAATTTCCTGTTAATAGCTGTGTTAAATGAAAAATATAATTTTGCTCCTTAATTCCAAATAAAAGTATTTAGTTTTAATTTCTTTGCAGAAAATTTTAACTTGACAAACTGATCGAAATAACGCGTGAGATGCAATGTTTGCAGATCTTGAATACTGCAAACCAAAGCAAGTTCATATAATGATAATTAACTTTTCACTTGTATTTAAGAATCAGTTTAAATAGATTTATCATGGGATAAGTAATTTCTTCATGGATTTTAGAATTTTCTCAATCTTTCACATTGCTTTGAGTGTCACTCTTGAAGTTTGTTTTGTTGAAATTAAACACACTGTTGGACTGAAGTTGCCACAATGCATCAACTCTCTATATTCATGGTGTTTTGTTGGTCCTGGCAACACCAAGTTACTAGCAGATATGTTGCAAGATATAAAATAACAAAACATTCTTGATTATGTAAGTTTTTTTAGCATTTGATTTGATAATATACTGTTTATAGCCGCCACACCTGTGAGCTTTAAGCTACTGCTGCTCTAAGACAACATCTATAATCTTTGATGTTGTATACTACCAATACCAATTGCAGCTGGTTTCATAAATAATTTATTGACCAGTGATGTTTTTACTATTACTTTGAATTGTAAAGAAACTTTGTCACCCTCTGTGTGTCACTGAAAAGTATGACACACCAAGCAAACACAATATCATGTGGCCTGTGCTTTTACACAGTGAAGAAAAAAATATTTTATGTTTAAAATGATTGTTTGATTAAAATTAATTTTGTTATTTGCTCATCATATTTCTTAAACCTGTTTGACTCGTTGATACTGTATGTGGAACATAAAGGGAGATAATTTGATGAATAATTTGGTGCATGGTGAAATAATTACCTGGTAGGCTATTGCCTTTGTTTTGCAATGCTTTTGTATCAAATGATATGTTGACCTCCAGAAATATCATATTTTCTTTCGTCAGAATATCATAGTACTAAGCAATGGGTTCTGTTCCAATGGAATGCACAAACTGTTAAAATGTAAATGAGTAAAAGCTTTACAAGCGCATGAATGCAGAACATTTACATTTCACTGAAAATAAGCTGTATCAGCAAATAAAAGAAAGGATTAGAATCAGATTCAATTCCAAACCAACTTTACGATGCTTTCGTGATGTTACTATTAAAGTTAGAGTGGGCTTTAAAAGCAACATTACTTAGCAGATGTTCACTGGTCTCTGAGTAACTACACATCGGAGCAGATAATAGCTCAGACTTGAACACAATACCAATTATTTCTTCCCTTCTGAGTGGGCCAACATCCGCCTCATCTGCAGAAACAAGATGGCGCTGGACATAAACGACGTGAATTCATTACGCCACGTGCTAAAACGGCAGTAGGTTTACGTGCGCGAGTGCGCGTCTTTCCTCTCGGGCTAGTGTTTAAGTGTCTGCGGCCTCAGAAAGCGCCGTTCTGGCCAACTGTGCTGTATCATCTCTTGTTTCCATATGCCGACTGGAGCATATGTGAAGCCTGCCGCCACTTCTGTAAAACTTCCATTAAAAATGCACAACTACAGCTTCAACAGCTTGAGTATTACCTTCACACAAATTATTAATGCTCGGCAAAACCGCTGATGAGCACCCAGCGTGCATTAAACACACTCACTTATGCCAGCCGTTTTTATCATGTGGCTTTTGAGGTTTCAGTGCATGCCACGCTGTTTGTGTTTCTGTGAGTCCTTTGTTTGTCCTTGAATGCTGCCAACTCTTCAAACAGACGACATTTAAATGTCGGTGGCTATTGAAAGATGCTGACGACTGGATGCTAGTCTGTTTTGTCTAAAGAACCACAGATAACAGATTCTCAGTGATAGCAGCGCTGTTCGCTTTTTTCACAGTTAACATCATCTTGTGTCAGAAATCTGTCATCTGTCGTGAATAACGGCATCGGGGGCTATTCGTCAAACTTGGTACTCCAGTAATTATTTTTCAAAGAGGAACTTTCCATCATGACAACGAGCCCCGCTCTTCCCTATATCATTCGTTATAAGTGTTATTGGACCACAGACTTTCCAAAGATATCTCCGACCAGAGGTCATTGTTTGCCCCCAGTGCAGTGTGCAAGGTAAGAATCGTGACATTTATGTGTAATTTCTTCATCTGGATAATGGTGTATTAAGTTATCCAGCTCACATTCATGAGTCAGTGCTCAGGACGCTGTCCGCAGCAGACATTGACCCATATTAGCATTTGGATATGAAAGATTTAACCTTTAAAGAATCCTGCAGCTACAGCCATTGACAGACTACATCAGTTCTTCCTACCGTGTCTCATCCGTGTTTATAATTACTCGTCTGTGTGTTTGATTGGTGATGCCTCATACGCCATGGGCTCGATGTACCACTGCATGCACAGAAAACATTATTCTAATTATACAAATTCACAATCTCTCCTTCGGGATTCATAATGTCAGTGTGCTTCAGTAAGATTAGATTATATTTTTGACATTTTAGATGTTCGCACCTGAGACACATTATTACAGTTCATGGGGCAAATGTGAAAGGTTTACTTTTTTTTGCAGGTGATGGAGAAATGTGATAGTCCAGCTTTTCAGAGGTCAGAGGTCCATGTAGAACATGAAAATATGAAAAATGCGACACATCTCCGAGAGAGAAAGAGAAGGAGAGCCGTTTGGCGTGAGTTTCAGCACAACACTGGCATTAAGAGTGATCCAATTTACTTTTAAATTTCAAGTGATTTTTGATAATGTGCATTTTTTCAAGCTACTGTAGATGTGAGTGAGTACATTATTGAGAAAGTGTTTGTTCTTCATTTTGTTCTGTCTTTGTGTGTGTTACAGGATCACAAAGAGTTGAGCCTCTTGGAGTAAGTGTCTGTGACTCTAAAGAGCCTGGCTAAAAATGTCAAATGTCTGCAAGAAACATTGGTATGGACTGATAAAATGAAAAAAAAAACATTCTAACTAAAACACTAAATATTTACAAAAGACGTTTTTAAGCTTTCGCCTGTGTGGACTTCAAAGAAACTGCCTTGATAAGTTAAAATGGAATCATTCCTGTAATAAATCTTTTCCTGCACTATGATATCAAGTAATCTAAACATTTTTGTTTGTTTGTTTTTTGTTTGTTTTTACGTTATGACCCCTTGGTCAATTTATCCATTCAGGGTTCTAAGGATCAGGAAAAAACACAACTAGACTGTAAAGCCCATACAGTCCAAGCATAAATATGTCACACTGTAAAGTAACAGTTTCATATACAATAGACACGGATGTGGCCTGTTTAATCTTCACAGCAACTTCAACTTCAACACCATGAAAAATGACTATTCTAAAAGTCACTTATCAAGACACAGTGATAAAATATCAATATTGAGGCCACATTAAGCAGGATAATATTCTGTCTGCCTTGATTTGTATTGAGTATGTGTCTCCTGCCCGGTGCTTGACGTAATGAACTCGCCCACAAATCAGCCCTTAATGGGACCCTACTTATATATACTGCTTAATTAAAGGTTGTGGGCTTATTAACATGTGTCAGCGGTGGCGACCGGCCGAGATTGAATCTGCTCGCGCACAGCCAGGTTGTAAAGGTTTTATAGATAACCTATCATTATTAAACCCCATTGCTTAATATTAGATCTTAATAACCTGTCATTTTCATTGATGATGATTTGCTTTATGGGTGGCCATTATTCCCCAAAGTTGTGACTGTTTGGGGAAAAGCTGTTTGGGTCATCTCAAGGCTTATGACTCTCATTTGCTCGCAGACTTTTCTGTCTTTCATGTGCATGGAGTGAACATCGGTGTTTGGTGGCCAGAGACTGAGGTGATGCTTTGAGTGTGTTTTTATTTATCTTTACACCTCAAGAGTGCTTCCCTGCCTGACCAAAAAAATATTCAATCTACAAATATCCATGACTATTGCAGTAATGTTTCTACAGGGTGGAATACTATTTTACAAATATTTATTTATATTAAATATTATACTACACATGCTTTTGTTACACATTTACATAATGACATAAAAATGAAATATAATAATGTTGAAATATTGATACACAAACATACGTAAAGTCATTTTATTAGGTATTATCACTTAGCAACACTTCATTTTGGCATGTAGATAAAGTAAAAATAAACTAGACAATGTGAGCTTTATGGATGTGAGTCAAAACTTGAAATAGAATCTCTTTCTTACAAATGTATTACATCATCGGTTTATATTTTACAAAATGTACTGTTTTTAAGAAGGAAATATACAGTACATGCTTATGGTTGTGACAAAAAATGCAAGTTGGATGCAAGTTTTTTATAGACAACATACTTTCTAGGATTTCTATTAATTACAGTGCACAAACCATTAATATAATATAAAATGGACAAATGGAAGAGGTTTAGCTCCTCTAGACCATGAAATAGTTTCATCTGTCCATTTATGAGGAACATGGACCAATGTGTCAATTCTGTTATGGATGTAACAATTGACTTAGCTGACTTATGTCTGCCAATGCTTTAAAAACAAATGTTTTGAAAAATGTAAAAGAAACTTTGGTAAAAACTAAATTTTTAACTTTGGTAATTTGAGATATTAACTATGCTTTGTACACCTTTAGGGTGCATATGGAAAATTATGTTAATTTTTCTCAATGTTTGTAATAGTTGATAGTTGATATTAGTATTAGATTAGTTTGGTGTCACCCTGATCAAACAAAATTAAGTTTTTATATAGTGTGCATTTTTCCCCAATATGTATATGAGTGTTTCAAATATTTCATTGTTAATGACAGTGATTTCAAAATTCAAATGGGTCCCTGCTGCAGTTATATCTGAAAAAGATGCCTGCGGTTTTCTCGGCTGTGTTTTTGCTGATTTTAGTAAAAAGAAAAGCTAAAGCATCATACAGTGACTTTTTCAAGTTTTTTCTTACATTGACACAATCCTGCTGCTAGTTAAAGGCAGAATTATATCATGAAAGCACTTTGTATAATTCAATATTGAAGAAGCCCTGCTGATATTGAACCGAGAGATGGGTGCAGTGTGTATGATAAAGGCAATTCTACAGGGTGAATAACAGAACTCTATTCATTCAACTACATAAAGCCTTTCAAAAATATTTCACTTCATAAGCTGTTTGCACTCTTACTTTATGAAGAACAGTTTAACTTTAAAACAATGGAAGTTATTTTATTAGGCTAGTGGGGTCGCTTCAGGGTCGCTTTTTATTTAGGATATATATATATTCCTATATATGTTTTTGTGTAATGTTCTTATGTGCTGTAACATTGGTTACCCTCATGCAGGTCTAGTGAACAAATAAGGAGCGTTAAACTCCTGTGTCACGTCACGCTGCAAGCATCTGGATGTATCATGTGGATTTTGCTTTGTTTATTTCCTGTGTTATTTATTTATTTATGGACTGGCAGAGGCAGATGTCCTGTTCAGTGGAGAGAAATTATCTGGAAGGAGAGGAAGAAAAATATATGAATATGCAAATCGGGTCACAACGTGGAACTTTGTAATGATGGGGGAAATGTTTTGTGTATTTCATTATGCAGAGGTCACTGCAGGCAGCTACTTTACTGCCAGATCTTTAAAAGAATTGCAGTGTTGGGTTTCCATGTTTTATGGGGACTTTATATAGACATATATTTATACTGCACAGACCGTTTTATCCCCTAACCCTACACCTAAAAAAAGATTTTTAAAAAATCAGTCAGTGGTGTGCCCACCACTGTTATTCTCTTTCCTTTAAAAGTCTTCTTTTCATTCCAGCAGCACCCTTCTCTTGTGGTACTGATCATTAGGTAAAGCCATCTTCTCTTCAAATAATCCTGCATGTGAATGCTAAAAATGTAATGAACTTCACGCTTCATTGTATCTGACATTGCTTAATTAATGGGTGCATTTAAAGTACATAGGCTCTGGTAATTGATTTATATGCATGATTTGCACATACAGCTGTTGGTTCCTGTAGGAAAGTCATCACTCAAAGTGTGCATGCTTTACTGATGGACTAGAGGAGCTGCTAGCGCATCCTCTGCAGTGCACGTTTATTATCATCCTTTCATTAACATCATTAACAGCGATTAAAACAAAACAGCCTTTCAAAATAATGCACCGCATCTGTCTGTAAAATCCATCTATCAGGGATGTTCCTCAAAGGCAGTGCCCAAACAAAATGAATTTAGATTAAAAATAATTGCCAGCACAACAACGGGACAAAGCAAACATTACATTATGTGAGATCAAACAATTTTTAAAAGTAGATTGCATTTTGTGAGGTCACATAACAGTGTCTAACAGTGACATCAGAAAATAAAAAGTTTCATTGGGAGGCAGCCAAAGTGTGCTTTATAGATGTGAGTGAAAAACAAAGTAAAATCTGTAACTAGTACCTCTGGTTCACTAAGATGACGATCTATTAGGTTTTACTGATGGAAACGTAATGCTACAATGCGATTAATAAAAATCTTTAGTAATCTTTAATAAAAATATTAGGACTAGAAAAATGAAAGTATAATATATTTTATATAATATAAAATATGTTCATAACAATTCTAAATTTAAAGCTCCTTTCTGTAACTTTGTCCTTTTGTTTGGTTAATCAAAAATCTGTTACTGAGCAAGTACATATAAATTGTCTTGTTACCATTCCATGATTCACAAAGGTAATACAATTGTTACATAAAGTACCCTGGCAAAAGTTACGGCCTGCACTTTTAGTGGACACCAGACTTTAATTCACACCAGACTATAAACAAAACAATAGGAATGGTATTCCAGTGTCAATCTAAATTCACTTCTATTTAAAGAGCACACACATTTAAAATGTGATACTGCAGCGCCCAAGGTAAAAATAAACATAATATTATGATCCATTGGTGTGGACACACATTTTGCTAACATTATAGTTTCAGCTCCGGATCTGACCTCATTTTAAAACAGCATGTCCTAAATAGCTTCACATTGTGTATGTGTTGCCTAAATAAAGTATTGTTCAGTCATGTGATGCTATAATTATTGAAAGAGTGGTGTGTGTGTTTTCTTCAGAGATTTGGAGGTCGGTGGCCTCTAACCATTATTTGGAGCTCGGACAGATTCTCAACGGTGCACAGATCAATCTTTTACCTGGGGAACGAGTGCTGCGTATTTCTATCACCAACTTATTGATTTTTCCATCTGCAGACCCCTTATGTGGAAGAGGTGTTTTCATGTGGACACCGCAGAGAAAACGCCGCCTGCAGCACACACACTCATTTATTTATGCTTTCAGACACCCGTTGGCACAGACACCTGCAAAATGCAAACATCGGCATATTAAGCGATTAGAGATCTTGCGTGTTCAAGCGCGCATGTGCTCAAACGGTAAGCGCAAGCTTTTTAATTCAGAAACATGCTGTGCTCCCAAAACTGAGGATTTCTCTCCTTTCATTTTCAACTAACACTTGTGTTGTTTATTTCTTTTTGAGCCAGCTCTCCGGAGTGTTTATTACTGTGATCAATATGAGACCTCAATGATCCTGTATGGTCATGTATCATCATGGCTTTCATTAGGACATGGATTCATCACGGTAAAGACATATTTTACCCCCCCACAAAAATATACAGTATATATTGTTAATATTCGCTCACTCTTATGCTACTGTAAAGCAAACTCACATGACTTTTACTGTATCCTGAAAGTCTGATGCTGCCAAAGGCTTTCAAACATCAAATGTACAGTATTGTAGCACTACCTCCTCCCCCCTTGTTTAAACTTTGTGTAAATTGTTTAATTTTTATCATTAACCTGTGTCTTAAACCTGTGAGCCACAGGCTTCATGCAATAGCCTCATGTAAACAGGGTAATATACTTTGTTTATTGTTAGGATATGATTAGCAATGAAAGCGGATAGAGTACAGTAACATACAGTACCACGGCACACAAGAATCCATCAACAGGCAATGATCAGTCTCTCTCTTTCTCTCTCTAGCACTACAGCTGTGACCTCGATCAATACTGCATTACATAGAGCTGCCAGTTTACACAATACTCATCAAACTGATTATTTTTTATCCTACATTGGCCGTTTCGTTTGCAGCAGAACAAAAAGCCACGGTGGTAACCACTGTTCAATTAGCCGACCAAAACAGTGGGGGTGCAAATGAGACAAATAGCTATTTATTTGACTGAAATAACACATTGCTTAAAACAGACATAAGAAATTAAATGTCATAGTTGTGCCATGCTTAAAAGATGACTTGTTTCATTGAATATTGAAATTTCATGAATATATTTCCAAAGGCTCAGGAAAGAACTAATTCATCATGAAGTTCTGCGGCCGGTAATGTCACGGTAGGGATTAGTCACTTTGTAATGTGCGTGTCGCAGATTTTGCAGAGATGCACACTACACTATGTATTGGCATCCCAGCCAACAAAAATGGGCATTGGATCTACATTTCCTGTTTTTGTTCAAGTGAAAAGTTTTATTTTATGTAACTGGTTAAACCTGATTACATAAAGTCACAAGAGTAAAATACATTTTTAAGGTTCATATCTGTTTCCAAAGTGCAGGTATCAGGCGATTTAACTCAGTACTACGCCAAACACGTGTGAGATTTTCCAAAGTTAAAGACCATCTCTCCTGAATAGCGGCAAATACTTTCAAACTCATCAGACGAATACAGAAATTCAAACGATTAAAAAGTCATTTTCCTAACTGTCCTCCCAGGACTCTTTCTCCATTCTTTCTTTTTTTCTCCAAGAAAACATTAAATTGCTTCAATCAAGCATAGCAGTCTACTGCTCGCAGTGTAATTTGTAGATCCGTTTGCATGGCGTGTGGTTGTTCGTCATTGTTTTCCTGTAGCACATTTCCCAAATGCTACGATCAGCCTTTAATGCTCTAAATTGCTGCTCTGTTTCTAATGGTGATGTGGACAGATGTGGCATTGGACTAAAGTACAGCAAGCGTGTTTACAAAGCTAAATTAATGACTAAAAACAGAGCCGCAGCAAGCATATGCCACGTGCAACACAGTGCGATGAACAAAACTAATTAGGTACAAAACCTACTGAATCACAGCTCAAGAAAAACAGCCACGTTCCCATGACATTGGCTTTCAATTACAGTAAAAAAAGAAGAAAATATAGATCAGGACTTTTGTGTGTATGTTTTCTGATTCACGGTGCGCTGAGAATTATTCTCTTGTTACAGTCTCATAGAACACAATATCTGACAAAAACCTAATGAAAAGCCAGCTGAGTATATTTCCCCAGTACTATTATTCTCTTCCACCAAATGACCTTTCATGCTTTGTAGTCCTGGGTAGCAGGGTCGCCTCCTTATATAATCAATATTCTATTATGATAGTGTGTTAAGCGTGTGGAGGTTTACAACTTCACTGTAATAGCGTCCTTAAATCATCTTTTGGCAGTGTGTATTGTTTTGTTTGTGCTGGGATTGAGGTGGTGAAACCCATCTTGACTGTTTGCTAAAGAAGACCCCTCCCTGTTAGCAAACCCAAACACTCTCAAAATAAATATGTGACCTGTCATTTCGTGTCACGCAGGCAGGCATATATCCTTAAATTTGTTGATATTTGTCTGCCTTAATGTTGGATTGTTTCAACCCTTCGTTGTTGGGTCAAATTAACCAAGGATTTTCTTGTTGAATTTGCCCATATCTGAACAACTATGTGCTGAATAACTGAGCATAGACATCTGTGTTTGAATTGACGCTGAAATGAACACATTGAGAGCATCCATATTTTCTTTTTTTCTTTTTTTCTCTTTTGCATATACATCTTTGTGAGTGTACCACTGACATAATAGGGATCATTTAAATGAGAAATTAATTTATAAATGAGGTCCAGATGCAGTTTTCACTATTTGTAGGGCTGTACTATCATTAAATCCTAAAAATTATACAAAATATGAAACAAGAGTTAATGGCATGAATACTTTCAATGCAGTAATGTGCATTTTATTCACTCACTGATTGTGTATGATGTCATTGGTTCTACACATTAGTGTCTCTCAAAAGACACCTCATAATGTCTCAAAGAGTTCAAAATAATACCTTACAGCATCTACTAATACCAATGAGACAATGCTGAGTTCACCTCCACTACAAAAGCATACTGAGCTTTATGCAGATTTGTGGAGTGATGCATGCTGGGTGAGTTAACATTGCTGTGGAGGTATATAGCTCAGAAAAGGTTACAGCTGGGCAGAGTCATTAAAGATTCATTTCATTATGCCTCTCCCTTTCTCTGATAATTAACTTCTGTGAGTATTTCACCCACGTAAACGTTGTTGGCTTTCTGTCACAGCAGCATTTCAATGTCATTTCCACACCTAGGTTGAAATGCTTTAACACAGAGAGTTAACGCTAGACTTTGACACATTGGAGCAACTATGTATAAACTGTTCTTCACAGTATAGATTTTCACTTCACTGTTATTTTGGCCAAAACGATTCATGGTGACATCATCATCTATTTTACAAATAATGCTAGTCAAATTCATCTTTGATTTGTTGGCCGAAAATTGACACAATACAAATCAACAAAATCACACGTGAAATTTGAGTGTACGGATTAAAGATAGAGTCAGTAACCTTGGGGCAAGACAGATGCTGAATTATTAACGATAAGTCTTGCAATATATTGTAACACTACTTACACACATATATATATATATACTGTATATATATATTGTTTCCCACGGTGTCAGTAATATATAGTCTAACATTGTTTCACTGTATGAGTCTTGTTGTAATAATCATCAGTTTTTTTATGTTAAACATAACATATTGTTTCACATGCTGTCAGTTGCAATGTGTGGTAGCCCAGTGTCTAAGATTATTTTACTGTGTTTCTATCCGCTATGCAATCCATTTTTTCAGTTGTATTGTGGTACAATGTAAAAAAATGAGCCAACCTGATGCAGTAAGACTTTTGTGTTGACTCAACATGTATTATTTAATTCTTTAAAGTAATGATACTTTGTTTAGCCAACTTAAATTTGTTATTCTGAATGTCTTATTTTTCTAATAAAGATATTATTGTGACACCAATTAATGTTGTTCAGGCAATTAATATATTTCTGTTGTGTGGATGAAAAATGTTAAATTAGCAAAATGAAATATTCAAAGTACTCTTTAAGTACAGTTATATATAAAAATAAACAAATATATTTGTCTTTTACTACAATTTAAATGTTTTCTGCCTTAAACAGATACAAACATTGATCAAATAACTGTTTAAACAGTTTGTGTCGAGTGTTTATATACCTGGCTATGCTGTCTGTCATGCACTTACACCTCAACATCGAACACTCAACCCTCAACCATGGTAACAATCAAAAAACATCATTCATTTCTAAACTCAACAGTAAGCACGATAGTAAAGCATAAATTAAGCCGGCAAACACTATTTTTAAAAGAAAAACAAATAAGAAACACAAAATTGAACATGTTGCAATGCATCTTGGGAAATTTCAAACTCTTGCAATATTGCTTGTTCAGAATACAAGATTTTCTAAGTTGGGCAAACTCTCTAATGAATTTTGGCCAAAAACTTGAGAAACTAAGTCCAGTCAAGAAAATAATCTTTGTTAGAATCATGTTTAGGCTAATTTTGTTCAGTATGTGCAAAACAATCATTTTACTCCATTAACAAAAAAGGTTATGTTCAAGTTACTTATTTATCATTGTAGGGAGAACATTATGCAAGTTTGAATTTTTACTGTGTGGAAACCCAACACGTTTCTGTCTATGTTTTCAAACTTTTGTTTATTTGCAAATTTTTACACTGTTGACTTTTTTGTTCTAAATGTATTCCGATGGCTGAAAGATGGAAGAACACACGTGTCAGCTCTATTGTCAGTCACTAAATCAGACACAGTAAGAAGTAATAGGTGCATGTTGTGTGTGTTATGTATGTCTGTAGGTGCACCAGGCGCCGCAAACATCCGTCATGATGTAACATAGGGCAACCAGGGTTTGAATTCCTCAGCACTGGCATCTCTCCAACACATCCTATAAATGAGGTAATCGTCCTTGACTATAAAATTTGCATTTTCAAGAGTTAATTGCTATCATTACATTTTTCCGTAATTCTATTAATTTAACAGAATGGGGCACTGGGTTTTATGGTTATAATTTGCATTAAAACAATGCGCTCCAAAAATAGAGCCATCTCTGATATTGGATTGAGCGCGCAGGTTGAAGGGGCGACGGAGACAGACAAGGCTTGTGGGATTGCAATGAATACACTGAAGCATGTTGGTGTACAACACATACGCAAGAAACCATTTAATCCATCTACTGTGGAGCTCTGTAAAAGCTTACTAAAGCATCATGAAAATAGGACAGGCCACATCATATTGTGTAAACTAAGTCAAGCTTGTGTCTTAATGGAGGTGGCCCTGGTATAGTGCTGCGGTGATGTGTGTGATGTCTGTTTTCGCTTTGTTCCTTGACTCCTTAATAGAAAGAATAGGAGGGACATAACAAACCCTTCATCAAAATAACCTTTTTATGACCTTTCATGTCTAATTTCAGAGCTTTAGTTAGAGCAGAGTGAGGGGGTGCTGTTCTGAATACGTTTTAGGATCCATCCAAAAAACTCAAGTATCCTCATAAGTGCTTTCAGGACAAGATGAATTTGACTGTGGCTGCCAGTGCGTGACAGAGTGGCGGCACATTTTTTTAGGTCATCATTATACTTCCCATAATCTCAAACCAAACTATTTTATATTTCTTAAGGCCGACCCCAAAATATAATATCTGACTTTAACCCTAAAATGAATTATCCAGCAAAAATAAATAAATACTAAGGAAAGAAATGATTGTACACAGAACCCTCCATAGGAAAATCAATATACAAATTAGATATAAATAAAAGCAATTCTGAAAAGAGAATAGTTCTAGAAAAACAAAGGTCCAGAGCTCAGGTTCATTCGTAGGCTACATAGCTTGCACTGCACAGTATGTCATATCATTTAGTATCATGTAGAAAATGTGTTTTAACATTCTTTTACTCTTGTTATTTTGTAATAAATGTGTAATGAACATCTTCTAAGTAATATAGCTTGCAAACAGTGTGTATAAATGACACAGTATTTTATGTGTTGTGTAAATGTGTGCGCAGTGAGTCAACATGAGCATCTGTGTGAGTGGACTTACTTTAGCCCAGCGTTTTATAGTAACGTGACAGTGGTGGACACACAGCAGGTTGGCCAGTCAGGATGTGTTTGAGGGTTTAGCGTGTGCATCTAGGTAGAACTGATGCCTCTCTGTACGTGTGCTTTACCTTGAGCAGGACCGATGGGCCGCACTGTTGGCATGTCAGGGAGCATCAGGTCAGCCGTACACGCCTGCCGTGTGTAGACGTGAACAGATAATCAGAACTCTAAAACATTCTAAGTGAGCTGTCAGCTAGCTGCGACCAGCACCGTCCGTCATAACGCTCCCGATGGAGCTAAGCGTTTGACAGATTCAAGACGGCACCAGTAGAGGTAAGCACCCATGTGATGACTCAGTGGACTGTCGTGTGATTCACACTGTTAGACTTACACATGTTTTTGCATTAAGAATACAAAAAACATGCTAAAAATATGTAATCATTTATGTGTTCATTGTTTTTTATTAATATGGTTAACAACTAAAGGTGAAGTATTTACTATTTGATTAAATAAATAAAAAAACATCCTCCTCATTTGATGTTTTCTTGTAGGTTTATTTGGGCTGTTGGCTGTGTTTTGGTCTGTCTCTGCCAAGGAGCTCACATGACCAGCATCAGACATTCATGCATAAATGCATAAAAGTAGGCTTTGCAGACTAACAGGCCAAAAATAGAAAGCCATAAATAAAAAAAAACATGTCTCATAAACGGCTGATCCTGCCAGTAATCGTCATGAGTGAGGACGAGGGATATCTCAGAGAGTGTCCAAGTCTAGGCATTAAGCATCTATACGCAAGAGAGTTTGTTCACATAACTGGCACAAGCAGAGCTTTGGCTGCTGTGTCCCTTCATCACACCATCTGTTGCACAGGCTTTGGCTATAAGACTGATGATGTGTACTTCAGTCCATTTAAACAAGGAAGGAAGTCCTCAGGCATTCATGCTTTTAGGAGGAAGTACACATCGACTTCAGCTTTTGGTCAATGGGCACGATCTCTTTTAAAGTGCTGCTGTCTCTAACGGTTAGCAATAGTTTGGGTGGTAAAATCCCTTCAGTCTGACGTGGACGGTTTTCCATTGTTATGGTACTTGTGTATACTGTTGTAACAAATTAAAGGAAAATAAAAATTACCATGAAAAGGGTCCATATGACTTTATACTTTTTACTCCTCTTTATTGCAAGTTTTCTGAAGCAATATGAGTTCTTCATATACAAGAATGAAGAATCTCACACGAAAGTGTATATATTTTGCTTTGTATTTCTTAAGATGCATTGAACCAGGTTTGATGTTAATACATTTGATTTAGTGAATGTTCTTCATGTTCCAGCTTTGTTGCTTAAAGTGTGTTCTGGCCCCACATTGACGGAAACACACCTAGGTAATCAAGAGGGCTACATGTGAGTTACTATACATGTTTGTGCAATTAAACAAGATGTATTTGGGTTCAGGTAGCAGGCTATAAACATGTCAACATATTAACAGATTACCTTGAAAAAGCAAACTGACCATAAAATAAAAAATGGCTACCTGCAGGAACGCTGAATATGTAAGGCACATGTTGCAATGTTACATTAAGGATTGTTTTCTGACACATTAAAAAAAAGAAAAAATTGAAGTACTTGTGGCCTTAAGGACATTCAGCATCTCTGTTGTGTCAAGTAAGATTAAAAGAGGACCTCTGTGAGGACAGGCCTCATTAGAGAAGTAAACACAGCTACAATGACAGGGTGTTCCCAGATCCTAAGTCTGAGTTCCTTGGAGGAGGAGGATGTTTCAGGGAGTTACCAAACGTAGGACCCTTAGAGGGGCATCAAGCTGGTGCTGTGCCATCTTTCAGCCTGAGTGACCATACAGACTGATCAACGTGGCATAATTGGCTAATTCACCCGCCCCGCAAGAGTCTGAAAGGGTGGAATTGACACCAGAGTCCCAGAGTCTTTCGAGACATGTTAACACACAAACACTCGTCCAAACACACACTCTCTCTGTCTGTGCGTCCTTTCATCCGGTCCAGGTGTCAGCGTTCACGAACACATGCGTTGTTCCCATAGGTGCTGTGGTATAGCGGCAGGTTTCAGAGAGCGGTAATGCGTTCAGGGACTGCGTGTTAACACACTATTTGCATTAGGGTAGCAAAGGGTCCCCAGCTGAGCGCAGAGAGACAGAGAGCGAGTTAAACCTGTGTGTTTGGCATAATCCCAGAACTACCCTGGCAGGTGAAATTGGTTAATGCAGGCATATGTAGTCAGGATGTGTGTGCGCCTGCAAGTGACCTGGTAAATAATACAGTGTGGGGACCCAAATTCCAAAAAGATAGTATGCTCTAAAAAATGCAGTTTTACTTTCAACCCAGTGTTTGGTCAAAAAATGACAAACCCGACTGTTGGGTGGAAAATTTACCTGTTCTTGGTTGTTTAAGATCATAAGAGGAAGACAGATTGCAGAAAGGTTTGTCTGAGGGTAAGGTTCAGGGGTAGAGTGCTTAATATACAAAAATACAAAATCAAACAAATGTCTATGGAAAGTCCCCATAAACATGGACCCCCCAAAAAACATTCTATTTGTTACATAACCTATTAATTTGTATTCATGTGAGGACCCTGGTGGGACAATTTTATTTATTTAGAATTAATGCTCTTTATAATAGCAACAAAATCCTTTAGTTGACTAAGAAGTGAAATGGTTATATTATGTGTATAATATATATAGTAATAACCAGAACAAGTGATGGCTATTTAAATGCAGATATGTACAATAATATTTTGAAATATAAAATCCCTCTCTAAAGTATTTCCCACTTGAAATATGTCATATTATGCAAGATAACATGCACATTAAAAATGAATACATCAAGCAACATTTAGATTTTGTCTTTCTGTGACTGAAATCTTTAAGATACAATGCATTGCCCAAACCTGATTTTGTGTCTGGCCATGTGTGTAAAAATGTAATGTACAGATATATACTGTTGTCTTTGTATATGGGCCACACTGGATTATATTCATATGTGAGCCATTTGGATATAAAATCGAGGCCATGCAGTCAATGGTTATTCCTTAAAATAGCGATTAGGTTGTCATATTAAGATTCTTTGTGTGATATTTATGCAAACACTCTTTTGGCACAAACACACACACACATGACCCTCATCCCTACAGTAATGCACTTAAAGATGATTTATGCGTAGATAACTGCACTACTAAAGCATCAGGAAGAAGAAAACAGATGAATATCTATTAAAGAATATCTTCATAATTGGAGTTATAATTCACATAATATCCTGATCGAGACTTCAATCCCAGCACTAAAACATTTAAAATATGTACGACGTGGCTGACAACACGCAGGAACGTTTTTTTTTCAAAGATGCCTTGTCACAATAAATCTCTGTGCATATTAATTCATTACATCCTGCTGTAAATAATTTGAAGCATGTATAATTACACAAATTTACAACACTGTGTAGGTTGTCTAGGGTATTCACATGTTGTCCAATTAAAAAGGTAGAAGCAGAAACTGGAATTGTGACATAGACTTCATCTGAGCATGTGTGTGTGTGTGTGTGTGTGTGTGGGCCCTGCATTGCCCTCAGCCACTCAGTAAGGACTCCCGATAAGGAGAATTAGTCAAAACTTGGGAGCTGCTAGTGTGTGCCAATTAAACTTTAATCTGGGGCTGAAACAGGCACAAATAAATTAAAGCCTTGTGCGAGGCAATGTGCTCTCCCCTGATAATACCGGATTGAAGCGTCTCCCGGCTGCTCCATGCTTAGCGCTGTAACCATCTTCAAAACAGGGGCAAATCATGGCAAGCCAGTCAGAGAGCAGAGTAAAGCGACTTGTAAAGTTTGCGGTGTGCACAAACTTCAGAGCTGCAGTGTGTTCCAGCATGTTTGGCTGGCTGTTGACCTATGCATGCTGTAGGCTAGACGTTTTGCACTGTGGTTGTTGGACCTTGTTTTGCAATGTTAATCACCTCTGAATACAGCCGCTTTTCTGCGCACCTGCAGATTTGCACTAAATTCACGTTTTTTCAATAGTAAAGTAGCGAAGTATGGAGCGTCGACGTCAGATGAAGGCCACAAGTGTTACGGCAAAGCATTTTGTGCTGATACAGCTTGCTGAGATTGAAATATTTTCCATTAATATTTTTAAAAAAATTAATTCTCTTATCTCACGCTGCCTGCGTGAACTGTGCTCTGGTGTTTAATTTCAAAGTAATTTACCTCCAGTGCAAGAATGCCATTTATGTGTGATATTAATGTCACGGTCGGTACCGACGAGAGAAACGAGTCATTTCGGAACGGAGGTCACGCACACGTCTATCTAGAAGTTCTAGTAGTGCTAATAACAATAAAAATAACTAGATATGGATTGTAATCACATATCGCAAAATATTCTGGCTCGACTGGATCGCACCGTTATCGCGCATGTGTACATAATAATAGTATTAATTTGACGTCTGTAGCTCGACGCCTGGGGTCGTGAGGGCGGAATAGGTTTACGTTCATGAATAAAACACATCCCGCCAAAGAGCCGGTGCCGGAGATTCCTGTTTGTCTTTGGCCACACTATCAACGTGAACATGCAATATTGTGATAATCTATAGTTGATGAATTCAGGGCCGACTCGCCTTTGCTAAGTTCAGCTAATTTTCAGACATGGCTTGCCTCCGTAATTGAGTTTCCAATAACATTATGATTATTCCAACCCACATGATAATTGAATTCGAGCTTTGCGTTTTTCACTCTGTACTATTGCAATATTGTAGATGGGTTTCATGAAGGCGCCAAAATCTCCATGCAAATGTATTGTAATCACACAACCAGGGCTGCTTAACTTGATTTCTTATGTTATTGCACTCATTTAGCTCATAACAAATGATGTGCAGCTCTATGGTTATGAGAATGAAGTAAATTATTTTAACTTCTTATTTTTGAGAGGAATTTAGAGAGTCTGGCAAGCGGCTGGGTTTTAGCAAACTTTAAATGAATATTTTCCATTGCTGTTCTCTGCGAGACCTTAAAGAGATGATGAAATGTAAGAGTACGTTAGGCTTTCAAATGAACTGTATTGATAATGCTTTCCAATTTCTCTCTGCCCTCGCAGATAAATGTGTGCGTTCACACATCACGTCTCGGAGATGTTCTGTACTTCAGCAGACTGGCCCCAATCCTCATCTGTTGCATTATGCAATGCATGCAGAATGAGGTGCGAAGAACGCCAATATAGTTTTCATTTGAGCACCGGACCCCCAGCTGAGGGATTCAGAGCATGTACTAAAC
Organism: Triplophysa tibetana; assembly: GCA_008369825.1. Classification (NCBI taxonomy): domain Eukaryota; kingdom Metazoa; phylum Chordata; class Actinopteri; order Cypriniformes; family Nemacheilidae; genus Triplophysa; species Triplophysa tibetana. Next base: position 15,363,200 of record CM017914.1, on the reverse strand, counting down.
AATATAGTGTAGTCTAGAGTATCTTAACTCCCTTCCTGTTCAAAATTCTCCTCCATATTCTCTCTGCATTCCACTTGAATTTTCAAGTCGCCTGAGTACAAAGATGATGAAAACAGTTACCCAGGCCCCAAACTGAAAAGTTTATCCTTCTCTTGCTGTGTGTTGTGGGTCGCTAGAACCCAAGGGCAGACAGACAGACAGTTAGACGGACTGACAATATACCAAAAACCATGACATACTAACAGTCAACACAACGAGAGGGAACATACCCACACACTACAAAAAACTACATGCAAATTTACTTTATATGCAGGACATATACAGCAATGCAGAATATTATTCACCGGTGTACTATTAAATATAGTCATTATCATGGTCAAATACATTATTTCTCTCAATAATCCATCTACTATCCAATGATTAAAAGGGCGTTTTATCAAATTGATTTCAAGTCATGGCCATGCTGTGAAAATCAAATTGAGATGAGGCTGTCTTTTTATTCCGACAGGATTCCTACACTTTTTGTTCAATGACATTGCTGTGCACTTTTCAGTTGTTTATGATTAGTGATATAGACAGTTTCTTCTTAAAAACATAAAAAACGTTACTGTGCATGCAGACTTTTGTGACCCCAACTGAACTTCCGGTACACATTCACAAACAATAGAGTGACTGTAGATTATTTCTGAAAAAAATCTAAGAAACCGAGAACAACCGTTTCCTTTCTAAACTTTTCTCTTCAATATTTTTAATTTAGACTGCGACACCGAGCTCAACTGCTAGATGTCAATGTACCATAGCGTATCTTTACATGCGACTGAATTACAGGACCCATTCAAAAAATGTTTATTTAATAAAATGAACATACAACGAATTTTAACAAATCGTTTATTTAAAATAATTATTATACAGTAAAATAATAATACAAATTAGTATTAACATTAATTAAATACCTAATAAATAGTTATATTATTAGCCAAACACAAATCAAAAGTTAACTGGGGGTCAGGTGCGCACATCCGATGAAACGGTCTTTATACTGATTTGGACCAGTTTGGACCATAGATTGAATCACAAATCCAACTGCCCAATGAAACATTTATCAGCTAAACAAAAGATTTTAAGAAAAATCTATGGATTCTAGGAAAATTAACATGACTTTTTCAATCGTGCAAAGCAGTATTTTCAATTTGTCTGATATTTCTAGGCCTTCCATGCCTGCGAGAAGCCTGTTATGAGATCTGTTGTATTCATTAATTGATAGTCTTGGAATATATTGGAGTTAGATTAGAAGAAAGAAAGGTTGCCACAACTTTCAACAAAACATGACATAGGAATGAGAATTCAGCCTCATTTGCATACGCTGACATTTTGAAGAAAATATTTCAACGTTAGTGGAGATGTGTAATGAAATCCTGCCAGCAGCCCGTTATGGAATAACATTACCATAAAGGTAACCTATCCATATTCTCCTCTCTCGTTTTGTCCTCTCCTGCCATGTTCCCTCTCTCTCCAGGATTATTTTTCTTCCGTTTCCTCCGATTTGTCTTGCCCGTGCTGAGCTAGACTTCTCTTGCTAGGCTAATTGTGCGCCGCAGCAGAGAATTTGTTAGTGGTGACACCTTGCAACCCAGTGGGAATGCATCTCATTATCGGCCAACGTCCAAGAACATCAGACATTATTAGCTGTCATTAATCTGCAATATATATGGAGGCAGAGTGAAAGAAAGCGGTGGGGGAGGAGAAAGTGTGGGGGGGCATGAAGGGCGTCAAAGGACACAAAAGAAATGCAAGTGTATAGGGTGGAGTGGAGGTTAGAGGTAAACGTTAAGGGTTTGAAAATCTTTATATTAAATGATTCAAATGTTAAATTGAATGTTCATCAAATTTTATTTCAAGGTTCTGAAACTAGCAAGTTCGTATTCTTGTGCTGTTGATTTATACGTTTGTCTGTCTCTGAATCCAGGTAAAATAAACTATCTTTGACAGGCTTTAAGTAGATTTGGTGAATACGCAGTCGCGGCGTGTTTGTGCGTACCACAGGCCTCTCGTATTTAGTGCTACCAACAGTGTACTTAATTTGATTCAGCATCTTTTGGCTGTAATTCCTAAACAGCCACGCCTGAAGACAGGTACTGTATATGCAAACGTGATGGGATTACAGGTCCTAAGCAGATTTTCATGGAGGAAGGGTTCATCATGGCCCACTTGCCTTGGCAAATAGAATACATGCCGCTAAATCACAGAAGAACTTCCTCCCCCCATCCCCCCTCTCTCTCTCTCTCTCTTTAGAATAGTTGAGGTAAAAAGAAGTGTCTGTCTCCCATGGATTTTCTCCGCTCTTTGAGCCAGGCCTGCTCTATGGCCCTAATGACTTAAAGTTCCCCTATAAAATGTCTACAGCGCAGCTCCCTGCAAATTGAGTTTCCTCTTTGAGCCAATTGAGTGCGGTTTATGTAAGCTGCGGGTAGCGCCTTTGAACCCTGCTTTCAACGCCGCCAGCTCGGGGTCACAGGAAAAGATGGAGACCAGCGTCACAGACGCCCAAATTCATGCCACATTGAGAAAGGCGGCTCCTCTGAGAAATGGGAAAGAGGCATGCAGATTCACATTCAGAGTTTAAGGAGCATGGAGCAGGTGTTTGGTTCCTTTATTGGTAGTAAATGAGTTTGTAAATGAGATTTCATGACATTAAACTCTCAAATGTTTAGATTATGCCAACTTTGAAGCTGCAACTAGAAAATCGTTTTATTCATTTTGCTCACTCTTTTAAGAACTAGTGAATCTTTATTGAACGCAGTTCGCATTTTTATAATGTCTTTACTGGAGGGTTATTAAGCCCTTAAAAAAACGTTTGCCTGTAAAATGCATGTAAAACTCAAAACAGCAACAGCATCTACAGGTACCTTTAGATTACATATATACGTGTCAAGTGTATGCACGACTTCACTTGCATCATTTCATTAAAGCCATACTACAAAAAAAAACATGTGTAATAAATCTAAAACTTCTTTTAAACAACATTTTCATGCTTTTGTTATTTATAATTTTGGGGGGCTTATATTAACCTAAAATCTTGATGTTAAAAAATGTACATGGTAATATTAATCAAACTAGTCAGGACTCTCTGACATTGTCCATTACGATAAATTCAAGTGAATGTTACTCAATCATTTCCAGAGCTCTTTGCAACAAAAAAACATAACAAAGCTCTTGTACGTACATGGAAAGTGTGTTAATGAAAAAGCAGGCCAGTGCGAAGCATTATTAATGCAGGGCACCTCCGCGGATCAGCTTTCCGCAAGTATCATTCGACAGGTTTAACGGAGGAGATTTCGTGTCTTGCACTCTTTTGTTTCATAGGCCCTTTAAGGAAGGGTGTTAATGCCAGTGGAACACGTTTGATGGCAGTGGCTGGCGGAGGCCCGCGGTGGGTGATATGGCATGGCGTTGGGCTCAACAGGATTGTAGCGTTAAAGGCGTGAAAACACACGCTCCCTCTCCTGTAATGAAAGCTGCTAAAGGTCTCAGCACAAATCCACCCACCCCAGCCCCGCAATTATGCACACGCACTGCCATAAATCTAATGTGCTTTCATGAACTGCGAGAGCACAGTACATAAAAACGTGTTGCGGATTTGCATACAAACATACTTATTCCAAATCCCTCTCAGAAGTTGTAAATGATTGTCTCTTCCTGAAATACATTTCACCAAATTGTATTTAGGCATGTTTATGAATCCTATTATGCCGTGGGTTTGATCATATTTTGTGGACAGCAATGGCTTCCCCGCATCGCCTGTGAAGGGGGGGATGCGGAGACAGAGAGAGAGAGAGAGAGAGAGAGAGAGAGAATGAGCCTGGAGCGATAGATTCTGTCATTTGTTTCAAGACAGACGGTGATTTCAGCTCTGTGCTTGACGGCAGGTCCTCCGTTGCTTTCTATGTGGGAGATAGATCCGCTGTGGTCTCCTCCTAAGGATAATTCAATAAAAGCTGTCACATGCTGTGATTGGACACAGTAATACCCCTGTTGCACTAATGCTGATGTTCATTTCAGCAGGTGAACGCTGGGCCTAATGTGTTAAAGGTGCTCTTGTCAAACGTTTGAGTTACAGCCATTGTTAGAGCATGGCAGGGGCATCTGCATAGATAAAACGGAACATGGCATTTGTTTGCTGAATTGTTCATACTAAGTATTTGATAGGGCGCGGCGATAGGGTTCCCGTAAGAAATAATCACATTAAAATGATCCAATGTTTAGCATTAACATACACACTTTCAGACCTACAATGAGCTCAGAGGAGGTTAAATGACGGCTTATGCTTAAGCAGCATTAAGAAAACCATGCATAAGTGCAGAATTCCCAGAGAAGTATAACCCATAATCCTGCGCAAGGGGGCTTCTTAGAAATATCCACAGTGCTGAACTACATGAGATATATTAAACAGACATAAAACCGAATTTTATTGTGTATTTTGTTATACATTCATGGGATTGGTAGTTCATAGACAAATCCATTAAATGCAAAAATTTAATAAAGTTTTTTTTGTCTTGATTTATCTGGGTTGGGGTTCAAGTCTAAATCTCTTTCATTAAAGGGTACATCCACATGAAGCCAAAGCTTTCCCTATCCCGTCCTTTTTTCCCTTTTCACGGCGTTGTGTCAAGAAATATCTGCGATATCACATACCCGCTAAACGGACTCAACAATGTAGTATACATGCCGTATCAGTATGTGGCGCTCTTATTCTTCCACAGAGATACACTAAAAATGGAGAAGAAGATTTGGAGCGTGCGCATATACTTTGTGCAATGGGATGAAGACATCATCTTTTCAGAAAATAGATGTTATGGCTAGACACACGAATACGCAGGGTGTCGTTTCCAGATTAATATACTCTGGGACTCGGTTTTAAAAAAAGTGATCAAAAAAGGCGATTCCGTGTGGATGTAACACTGATACGATACAAAATCTTTATTTTTAGCCTGCAGCTAAACGTGTCTTCGTGTGGATGACCTCAAAGACATTTGTATTGTCTTTTAAGTAAAATATTGAAAAGCAAAGTATAAGAAGGCAAGAACACTTGTGCTTTAACATTCTTTCATTCTCCAAATCAGCAAGTATTACAAAAGTTAATGTAGTACTAATATACAATATCCAGTTTGTCTAAGTGCTCACCAGATCAAAGAAACGCATGTGATGATGGGAGATCCACCTGATGACAACTACAGCCACAACCTACAGTGTGTAAATCTGCTTTGCAACAACGAAAATTGTGAAAAGCGCTATATAAATAAAATTGAATTAAATGGAGGTTGGTTTATAAAAATGTTTCTTTTCCAAAGAGTCATATATTCGGGATAGAGATGTTCTGTACCTTCATCTCCTGCAGCTGTGGTCCATGTGGTCTTGAACAGTGCACCATTAATTGAGAGGACAAGCTGGTGAGTGCAGAGGTCATAAACATTTCAAAAGTTAT